>JAQNBH010000008.1:26904766-27504766 GCA_028752905.1 Cladorhizidae sp. MBARI D1340-BT2
CCCACCGCGTCAGTCGTCCGGACTCATCTCGCATCCGTGATAGGTAGGACAAACTTCTGTGGTCTGTAATCACCCTAAATCTTGCACCAGATAGATAGACTCTGAAATGTCTTATCGCCGCCACTACAGCCAAGCACTCCTGTTCTGTTACAGAATAACGAGTCTCGGCAGACTTCAATCTACGGGAGTAATAAGCCACAGGACGGTCGCTTCCGTCAGCATCCTCCTGGCTTAACACACCTACTCCTGAGGCATCTGTATGCAGAATAAACCTTTTTGATTCATCTGGGCTCGTCAAGACTGGGTCCTTCGTCAACGTTGTCTTGAGTTCATTGAATGCCGTCTCCATCGCTGGAGTCCACTGCACCACATCTGGGGCCATCTTGCGTGTGGCATCCGTCAAGGGAATAGCAATGCCAGGTATGAACCGCCTGTAGTAATTCGCCAGGCCAAGAAATGCTCGCATATCTTTCTTGCGTCTTGGCCTGAGATACTGGAGTAGGACTTCCACCTTAGCTCGGAGTGGGCGTACTTCGCCATTGCCAACACGGTGTCCCAAGAACTGGCAGCTTGGTTCTGCCAGTACACATTTTGTCGGTTTCACCCGTAATCCCTTCTCCTCCAGTCGTAGAAACGCCCTTTCCAAGTGGTCGACATGCTCACCAAATGTTCTACTGTAGACGACGATGTCATCTATGTAGGCTGCCGCGAAGGAAGCCATATCTGCCATAACGGTGTTCATGAGCCTTTGGAAGTTTGATGGTGCATTTTTTAATCCGAAAGGCATTCTCAGGTACTCCCACTTTCCTGTTGGTGTCACGAAAGCCGTCTTGGGAATTGATGCCTCATCAACCAGCACCTGATGATAACCCTTGGCGAGGTCGAGAGTAGATATGTACTGGGCCGCTCCTAACTTATCAATTAGGTCATTGATGTGTGGAAGGGGGAATGGGTCTGGTAGTTACCTCATTCAACCGTCGATATAATCAATGCATAGTCGTTTGGACCCATCCTTCTTTGCCACAAGAATTGCTGGTGATGCCCATGGGGATTGCGATGGGCGAATGATCTCGAGTTCCAACAACTCCTTCACTGCTTCATTCATCTGCGCCATCTTCCGGCTGTCCAGCCTGTACGGAGGTCGGTGAATGGGATAGGGGGTCGTGGTATGTATGATCAGAGGACTCTGCTTCGTCAGTCCTGGCTCTGCTTTCATGAGGTCCTTGTGCCTTCGCAGTAGCTCAGTCATCACACCTTTCTGCTCGGCTGTCAGCTTTGGATTTATGGCAGGACTTCCATCCTTTCCTTCTTTTTCTTTTGGTCCGAAGTCCTCATCCAGCTCCACCGTCAGACAACTAGCTGTTGGGGAGGTGTATTCCTTAAGCAGGTTAATGTGCCTTTTCAACAATTTCCTTGGTCTGTTTGGTATTGACAATTCGTAAGGGGTGTCTCCTGTTCGGTTCTCGACCATGAATGGTCCATCCCATTTGGGATCTAGCTTGGGTCCCATCCCTGGCGTCCTAACCATAACCAGTTCCCCAGCTTCGAAACTTCGTACCTTCGCCTTCTTATCAAACTGTCCCTTTATCTCTTCTTCTCTTTCTCCTCCCGATCTCTTGAACAGTCTTTGATCATCTCCAATCTCTGTTGAATGGTAGTGACATACTTTGCAACTTCCATTGGTGTTGTTTCCTTGGCCGTCCATCTGTATCGCAATGATTGCAGTGGACCCTTGATCTGTCGTCCAAATAACAACTCTGATGGAGTGAAGCCAGTCGTTTGGTTGGGCGTCCTCCTGTACTCACCTAACAGGTGTGGTAGGGCATGATCCCATCTCCCTCGCCACTGCTTGAGTACCTTCCTCACCATTGCCTTTAACGTAGAGTTGAATCGTTCCAACCATCCCGTCTGTGGCTGGGTGGTAAGGAGTGGTTTTGATCGCCTTCACCCCCAAGAAGTTATACAACTCTTTCAGCAGCTTGCTGACAAAGTTTGTGCCGCAGTCCGTCAGGATCTCGTCTGGCACACCAGTCCATGTAAACATTTGTGTTAGCTTCTCTGCAATAATGGAACTTTCTGTTGTCCGTAGTGCAAATGCCTCAGGCCATCTAGTGGCATAATCTACCACTTCTAGCACAAAACGGTTGCCATCTGGTGTTGTCGGGAGTGGCCCTGTCAAATCCATCGCTATTCGGGAGAATGGTTGCCCGATGATGGGCATTGATTGTAATGGTTGCGGGTGAAAATTTTCCGCCAGCTCTCTGACACTCTGGACACGCCTTGCATAACCGCCTCACATCATCATGAATTTGGGGCCAGAAGAATTCATCAAGTATTCTCTGTGCTGTTCTATCTCGTCCTGGATGGCCTGGTCGGTGAGCTAGAGCCAGTACCATGGACCTATACCTTTTAGGTACAGTAGACACAATTGTGTTGCCTCGTCACCCACAGGCGGTCTGTTGTATTCCTCCAGAGCAAGTGATCCTCCACCAGAAACTCAGTGTTGTCATCACTCTGTGCCTTCACCCACATGAGTTTAAGCATCGGATCATGCCCTTGCTCTCGTTGGAGTTCCTTGGCATCGACATCTAGTGGATGGCCCTTCTGTCCCTCTATGTACGCTGCATTGGCCTGGGAATTTGTCAGACTTCTCTTCTCTGGCTCTTCATCAGATGTCTTGTCGGTTGTGGTAGGGTCTGGTCCATCATCGGAGACTCCTTCCCATGATTCCTCATCATTGCTGTCATCCTCCTCAGTGCTCTCCTCAGCCTCACTCTCCCGACCATCAGCCTGCAGTTCAGTATTCCCTCCTGCTCTAGTCTGAGAACGAGTAGACACCAAATTGACCAACTCATTATTCAACCACTGCTTACCCAAATCCCACGGTCCAGGCATGTCTGTGCCAAGCAACACTTCATGTGTCAGTTCGTCTGCCACCAGCACCTCCAGCTCCTCTGTGCGGCCTCCTACAGTGATGTTGATCCATGCCAAGTGGTGAGTTCATGCTGTTCCCTGGTAGTCTCTCGCCTCCTTGGACCTGCCGGTGTAGCACTCCTTGGGTACCAAGCTTGACCTCACCACCGTCTGCCCTGCACCAGTATCTAATAAAATGTCTATGCATCTCACCCCTCCTACTGTGCCTTCCACTGTAGAGCGTCCACTGATCTCCGTCTTGACCAGAGACACTTCTTCCTTGGGCGTCAGGGGCTTGGACAAGTTCACATTATCGTACCTCTTCTTGAAACTGTTGGGCTTGGTACTATAGCATTCCGCAGCAAAATGACCTGGCTTCCCACATTTGAAGCATTTGGGTCTGTAGGATCCATCTGCCTTCGGCTTGTACTGTTTGTGATCATCTGTATCGCTCCCTTGTGTGGGTGTGCTCCCTGCTCTTGCCTCTTCCTCTTTCCAGCTGCCTCGTGTTCTATCTGCTGGTTGCCTATGTCTGTCTCCCTTCCGGAATATCTGGTGGTGGGGTCGATCTGACATCGACTGGTCAACAGGAGTCCAACCCCTATCTGCCAGGTAATCATCTGCCAATCCTCCAGCCTCAGGTGCAGTGCTGGGTTTCTTGTCAGACACAAACTGTGCTATATGTCTAGGCATAAGCTTCATTACAGTGTCAAGTGCACACAAATTGTTTACCTGCTGGATTGTTTTGCAGCCTTCCGTCCATCGTGTGGTGAGTTGGACAGCACAACCCATCAGAGCCTCCCATCCTTCGTCTGGTTTCCGTTTGAGATTGTCCAATCTTTGTCGGTAAGCTTTTCTGGTCACACGGTAGAGTCGCAAGAGTGCTAGTTTGACTTGATCATAGTCTTCCTTTACATCCGGCTGCATTGCCAGATATATATACTCTGTTGGCATCCGGTCGGAACTCCGGGGCCAAATATCTCGTCCAATCCTTCTTGGGGACCCTGTATGCAGCCATATGGCTCTCAAAAACGTTGAAATAATCCAGGGGGTCTTCGTCTTCCTTCATTTCTCTGAACCGGGGTGCTTTGATTTGGCTGGGGTTAGGAACAGAGTCCGATTCTTCTATCCTCCCAGTGCCCCCTCCGCTCATCACTGTCGTCAGCAATCTTTCCCATCTCTGTTCTCTTTTCTCCTCGGCTTCCGCTCGTTCGGTCGCTCGTCTTTTCTCGTCTTCCTTTTGCTTCTCTGACTGGAGTTTAAACATTCGGAGCATATCAGACATTGTCACTCTTTCCCCAATATCTTCTGAGTCCATTAGCGGTGAAGTACTCCGCCTTTCTCCTTCTGTAGTGTCCTTTGCCTTACTTCTGGTATCCATTCTTCTTGTCAAGGTTAGTAGCTATCTCTCTAGTTCAAAAATATCCCACCGCTGCCACCCGTTGTGACAGGACCAAATCTGATATTACCCACAGACTCTGAGCCAGTCACTAAGTGTTGTTATGCTGCCACCACTCTACCTTTAAGCTATACACTAGGCTAGCAAGGTTAAGTAGAGAAACCTTAATAATTCAATATAGGACACTCAGTACAATGGCTAACTCCCAGAGCAGTAACAACTCCTCCCTGGAGCCCCGCTTCTGGTTTCTGCCCATACATGGTAATCTTACACTCATCATCGACCTATGACACTTGCCCAACATAAACACATAACACACAAAGCCACAGACCACATTATCAAATGCTTCATCTCACCACACAGAGCTTTACTTGATGGAGACTTCTCATGAGCTTGGCCTTCTGCTCACCACACAGCCCACAGCCTTTACTTAAGTGGTCAAGTGCCGTGGTTGGAAAATGAATTTTTGGTCATATTGTTTGGTGGGCTACATATCGAGATCACAGCTCTCAAGACACACAGAGATGAGATCTTTTAAGAGGGCAGTGGGTGGACTGGAGCACTCATTCAGTCTGGTGTTACAACACCTGAAACATTAAAATTCTTTTTCCAACCTCGTGCTTGACCACGTACTTAAGTTTTAGCGCCTAATGAAACCAGCTGTTCACAGAATAGGGCTTTCTCAGCTAACTTCAACTCTCTAGCACTTAATTAAAGCAGATGCAAAATCTGGCAATCAGTTTTTGAGGTACCCCCACTTTAGCTCCAGTAACTTGGGTATAGTTGTAGATATGAAAAATGTTTTAGTATCAAAAGAGAGCACATAGAGAGAGAGCTATCTTTTGAGCTATATATCAAGTCCACACCAGGAAGTTTGCAGAATCTATGGTGCTATAAAGTGGTAACCACAGTTTTTAACACTTTACTACAAAAATACTTGCGTCCCCCCCCCTTAAAAGCTCCGGAGTGTTGTTCTTCCCAAAAGTATTTTAAATGTGCTTGCATCCTTCATGTAGAGGTCAGAGTGCAGTGGTGGTCCGCCCTCGCTCCACTGAAGAAGTGTCCAGAGTTTTGTCTCACTGCAGCAGGAGAAGGTGAGCCATCCAGTGACCATAGCAACAGCAGACATGTCAGGCTCTGTTCCTCTGTGATATTAGGTTGGCAGTGGTCCCTCAGGGAGGCAACACTGGACTAGTGGGTAAGCCACACACACACACACACACACACAAGATAATGGGAGGTAACACTGGACTAGTGGGTAAGCCACACACACACACACACACACACACACACACAAGATAATGGGAGGTAACACTGGACTAGTGGGTAAGCCACACACACACACACACACACACACACACAAGATAATGGGAGGCAACACTGGACTAGTGGGTAAGCCACACACACACACACACACACACACACACACACACACACAAGATAATGGGAGGTAACACTGGACTAGTGGGTAAGCCACACACACACACACACACACACACACACACACACACACACAAGCTAATGGGAGGTAACACTGGACTAGTGGGTAAGCCACACACACACACACACACACACACACACACACACAAGATAATGGGAGGCAACACTGGATTAGTGGGTAAGCCACACACACACACACACACACACACACACACAAGATAATGGGAGGCAACACTGGACTAGTGGGTAAGCCCCACACACACACACACACACAAGATAATGGGAGGCAACACTGGACTAGTGGGTAAGCCACACATACACACACACACACACACACACACACAAGATAATGGGAGGCAACACTGGACTAGTGGGTAAGCCACACACACACACACACACACACACACAAGATAATGGGAGGCAACACTGGACTAGTGGGTAAGCCACACACACACACACACACACACACACACACACACACACACACACACAAGCTAATGGGAGGTAACACTGGACTAGTGGGTAAGCCACACACACACACACACACACACACACACAAGATAATGGGAGGCAACACTGGATTAGTGGGTAAGCCACACACACACACACACACACACACACACACACACAAGATAATGGGAGGCAACACTGGACTAGTGGGTAAGCCCCACACACACACACACACACAAGATAATGGGAGGCAACACTGGACTAGTGGGTAAGCCACACATACACACACACACACACACACACACACAAGATAATGGGAGGCAACACTGGACTAGTGGGTAAGCCACACACACACACACACACACACACACACACACACACACACAAGCTAATGGGAGGTAACACTGGACTAGTGGGTAAGCCACACACACACACACACACACACACACACACACACAAGCTAATGGGAGGCAACACTGGACTAGTGGGTAAGCCACACACACACACACACACACACACACACACAAGATAATGGAGGCAACACTGGACTAGTGGGTAAGCCACACACACACACACACACACACACACACAAGATAATGGGAGGCAACACTGGACTAGTGGGTAAGCCACACACACACACACACACACACACACACAAGATAATGGGAGGCAACACTGGACTAGTGGGTAAGCCACATACACACACACACACACACACAAGATGATGGGAGGTAACACTGGACTAGTGGGTAAGGCACACACACAAACAAGATGATGGGTGCCATTACTTAACCTTCCTGAGGTGGAGGTGGGAGATAGGGAGTTGCTTCTCCACCACATGTGGGTAAGTCTTGGCTATGGAGTAATGATGGTAACAGACCAAGTGTGCTGAGAGCATTCATACATCCCATTGGTTCCTCTGAAATGCTTGCAGAATTATTGTTGTTGTTGTTGTTATTGTTGTGTTCAGGTGGAAGTGTTCCTGTATGGGACGAGGTGGTTATTGTTGTTATTGTTGTGTTCAGGTGGAAGTGTTCCTGTATGGGACGAGGTGGTTCTCTCTATGTCACGCATGAATGACATCATCAGTATAGACAAGTCGTCTGGTACTGCTAGTCTGTGTTGATGCGTGTGTGCCTGTACATTGCAATGTTGTTGTTGACATGTCGGGGTGTTGGTGTGGCAGGCTGGATGTGTGCTGCAGTCATTGTTGTTGTTGTTGACATGTAGGGGTGTTGGTGTGGCAGTCTGGTTGTGTGCTGCAGTCATTGTTGTTGTTGTTGTTGACATGTAGGGGTGTTGGTGTGGCAGTCTGGATGTGTGCTGCAGTCATTGTTGTTGTTGTTGACATGTAGGGGTGTTGGTGTGGCAGTCTGGATGTGTGCTGCAGTCATTGTTGTTGTTGTTGACATGTAGCGGGTGTTGGTGTGTCAGTCTGGATGTGTGCTGCAGTCATTGTTGTTGTTGTTGTTGACATGTTGTTGTTGTTCTGGTTGTTGACATGTAGGGGTGTTGGTGTGGCAGTCTGGCTGTGTGCTGCAGTCATTGTTGTTGTTGTTGTTGACATGTAGGGGTGTTGGTGTGTCAGTCTGGTTGTGTGCTGCAGTCCTTGTTGTTGTTGTTGTTGACATGTAGGGGTGTTGGTGTGTCAGGCTGGCTGTGTGCTGCAGTCATTGTTGTTGTTGTTGTTGACATGTAGGGGTGTTGGTGTGGCAGTATGGCTGTGTGCTGCAGTCATTGTTGTTGTTGTTGTTGACATGTAGGGGTGTTGGTGTGTCAGGCTGGATGTGTGCTGCAGTCATTGTTGTTGTTGTTGTTGACATGTAGGGGTGTTGGTGGGCAGTCTGAATGTGTGCTGCAGTCATTGTTGTTGTTGTTGTTGACATGTAGGGGTGTTGGTGTGTCAGTCTGGGTGTGTGCTGCAGTCATTGTTGTTGTTGTTGTTGACATGTTGTTGTTGTTGACATGTAGGGGTGTTGGTGGGCAGTCTGGATGTGTGCTGTAGTCATTGTTGTTGTTGTTTACATGTAGGGGTGTTGGTGGGCAGTCTGGCTGTGTGCTGCAGTCATTGTTGTTGTTGTTGACATGTAGGGGTGTTGGTGTGTCAGGCTGGCTGTGTGCTGCAGTCATTGTTGTTGTTGTTGTTGACATGTTGTTGTTGACATGTTGTTGTTGACATGTAGGGGTGTTGGTGTGTCAGGCTGGATGTGTGCTGCAGTCATTGTTGTTGTTGACATGTTGTTGTTGTTGACATGTTGTTGTTGTTGACATGTTGTTGTTGACATGTAGGGGTGTTGGTGTGTCAGGCTGGATGTGTGCTGCAGTCGTTGGAGGATGAACTCTCCCATCATGACCTCATCATGCCACTGGATCTAGGTGCAAAGGGCAGGTACACCTAGACCAGTATATGCAGGACAAAAATGAAATATTTTCAGCCAACTTTTTAAAGTGATAGATAACAGCCCCTCCCTCCTTCCAAAAACAAAAAACAGCAAAGCCCTTAGCTCTTCAGTCCATACCTGGCCTGCCTTGAACCTTTAGCTCGGATAGTAAACTGATAGATTTAAAAAAACTTGAAATTCTAATTTGTTTATCTCTCTCACACAACTTGTGTGCAGGCTTGCTCAGGGTGGCAGGGTGGCTTTCTCAGGGTGGCTTGTCAGGGTGGCTGGCTCAGGGTGGCGTGGCTTGCTCAGGGTGGCAGGGTGGCTTGCTCAGGGTGGCTTGCTCAGCGTGGCTTGCTCAGGGTGGCTTGCTCAGCGTGGCTTGCTCAGGGTGGCTTGCTCAGGGTGGCTTGCTCAGGGTGGCTTGCTCAGGGTGGCTTGCTCAGGGTGGCTTGCTCAGGGTGGCTTGCTCAGGTGTGGCTTGCTCAGGGTGGCAGGGTGGCTTGCTCAGGGTGGCTGGCTCAGGGTGGCTTGCTCAGGGTGGCTTGCTCAGGGTGGCTTGCTCAGGGTGGCTTGCTCAGGGTGGCTTGCTCAGGTGGCTTGCTCAGGGTGGCTTGCTCAGGGTGGCAGGTTAGCTTGCTCAGGGTGGCTGGCTCAGGGTGGCTTGCTCAGGGTGGCTTGCTCAGGGTGGCTTGCTCAGGGTGGCTTGCTCAGGGTGGCTTGCTCAGGGTGGCTTGCTCAGGGTGGCAGGGTGGCTTGCTCAGGGTGGCTTGCTCAGGGTGGCTTGCTCAGGGTAGCTTGCTCAGGGTGGCTTGCTCAGGTGGCAGGGTGGCTTGCTCAGGGTGGCTTGCTCAGGGTGGCTTGCTCAGGGTGGCTTGCTCAGGGTGGCTTGCTCAGGGCAGGGTGGCTTGCTCAGGGCAGGGTGGCTTGCTCAGCGTGGCTGGCTCAGGGTGGCTTGCTCAGGGTGGCAGGGTGGCTTGCTCAGGGTGGCTTGCTCAGGGTGGCTTGCTCAGGGTGGCTTGCTCAGGGTGGCTTGCTCAGGGTGGCTTGCTCAGGGTGGCTTGCTCAGGGTGGCTTGCTCAGGGTGGCTTGCTCAGGGTGGCTTGCTCAGGGTGGCTTGCTCAGGGTGGCTTGCTCAGCGTGGTTTGCACAGGGTGGCTTGCTCAGGGTGGCAGGGTGGCTTGCTCAGGGTGGCTTGCTCAGGGTGGCTTGCTCAGGGTGGCTTGCTCAGGGTGGCTTGCTCAGTGTTGCTTGCTCAGGGTGGCTTGCTCAGTGTGGCTTGCTCAGGGTGGCTTGCTCAGTGTGGCTTGCTCAGGGTGGCTTGCTCAGGGTGGCTTGCTCAGGGTGGCTTGCTCAGGGTGGCTTGCTCAGGGTGGCAGGGTGGCTTGCTCAGGGTGACGTGGTAGCTTGCTCAGGGTGGCAGAGTGGCTTGCTCAGGTTTGCTGTTACCATCTCTTGTTTGTATGCATGTTGTCTGTCAGTTGTCAGGTGGGAGGCAATGTGTCTACTAACGCAGGAGGTGTCAGGCTGCTGAGGTATGGCTCACTACGTAACAGCATACTAGGCCTAGAAACTGTGAGTGCTGGCATGTGTGCATTTAATGACGTTGTCTGGGCTGCAAGTGGAGCCATGTGCTGATGTGTGACTGGTGGTGTGTGTTGTGGCAGGTGCTAGCAGATGGGACAGTCATGGACTGCTTGTCCACAGTACGGAAGGACAACACAGGTATATACATGTACATGTATGTATAGAGAATAACGGCAGGGGGAGGGAACTGGTTCGGCAGACCCTGCCACTTCCGTAACCAGCTAAACCTATCAGCAAATTATTTGAAACAGCTCTACGCTTGCGTACACCTGCTCAGAGATGCAGCAATGAATTACTTTTCCTGCCATTAGGGCAAGTGTGTGCACCCTCTAATTAATGCCCACCCACAAATTATACGGCTTCCTGCAGGACATGGCCAATTGAATTGATTAGCTAAGTCCTGCATGAAGCTGTGCTATTTAGGAGGACTGGCGTGGCTTGCCAAACCATTCTCACTAAGGCGACTCAGAAAATGGAAAACACGTTCACGAAGTGAAATGCACCTTCTATCCCATCACTTCGACGTGGAAGCTGATGGAGCTAGAAGAGAAGATCCATTATCAGTCAGATTCGAGTGCAACAAAGATTACGAAATATGAAGGCAGTTAAGCTTTAGTCCGATCGATATAAGTACTCGCTTTCTGGCACATCAGCGCATCACACATATTATATACACTGTACCAGAAAACTGGTAGTGAGTTGTGGTAGGGAGACTTTTCAAACCTTCCTTGACAGAGCTGGAGGGAATGCAACATACGCCTCAACAATGGCTAGTAGATTATGTCAATGCTCTTGGAACATGTGGAAGAGTCTCTACTCAAGCTGCTGCTTCATCAGGCAGCCTTTTCATCGGAGCTGGCAAGTTGTTGTCTTTGAGTGGAGAGCGGTGGACCAGAAGAACACTTCATTGAAGTTTTAGCCTTGAAGAAAGCTAATGCTGAGAATAGTGGAGTGCTGCAGGGAGAAGGGCATTCAGTTGGGAGGCTTGCAGGAATGGGATTTAGTGGAGTGCTGCAGGGAGAAGAGCATTCACTTGGGAGGCTTGTAGGAATGGAATTTAGTGGAGTGCTGCAGGGAGAAGAGCATTCAGTTGGGAGACTTGCAGGAATGGGATTTAGTGGAGTGCTGCAGGGAGAAGAGCATTCAGTTGGGAGACTTGCAGGAATGGGATTTAGTGGAGTGCTGCAGGGAGAAGAGCATTCAGTTGGGAGGCTTGTAGGAATGGGATTTAGTGGAGTGCTGCAGGGAGAAGAGCATTCAGTTGGGAGACTTGCAGGAATGGGATTTAGTGGAGTGCTGCAGGGAGAAGAGCATTCAGTTGGGGAGGCTTGAGGAATGGGATTTAGTGGAGTGCTGCAGGGAGAAGAGCATTCAGTTGGGGAGGCTTGAGGAATGGGATTTAGTGGAGTGCTGCAGGGAGAAGAGCATTCAGTTGGGGAGGCTTGCAGGAATGGGATTTAGTGGAGTGCTGCAGGGAGAAGAGCATTCGGTTGGGAGACTTGCAGGAATGGGATTTAGTGGAGTGCTGCAGGGAGAAGAGCATTTAGTTGGGGATGCTTGTAAGAAGGGGATTTGCTGGAGCTGCTACTTTCTCTGCTGACAAGACAGAGTTCAAAGAAGATTGAAGGATCTCTCCCCTCATGCATTGTTGGTTTCACTGTCTCTGTCATCTCTTTCCACTGGCTTCTCTGCAAGCTTCTAATGCCACACCAGGTAGCAAGCATGTCTACATTACTCTGATGTTATGGAAGTTCTCCCCAAAATGTGCAGTCACTAAAGTACATGTAGATTCAAGTCTTCCATCAAGGTTGTGAAACTGTCTAGTGGCCTGTACATGAGTGTTGTTAACCGATTAAACGCCGTAAGCGCCATATGGCGCGAGACCTTACATCCTTCGCCACACAAAATATATATAAAATGAACCGTTACGAGCTAACAGCCCCGGTTGGGTTCTGCACATGCCTAGTAGACTAGAGAACGTCACCAAAATGATTATTTCCGGTTGATGCATCGTGCACCAAAAATCCTGCGGTTGAACGCCATTTTTGTTGGTCGTGCTTTTTTTAAAAACTGCTCAAAGATGCTCTCCTGTGAGGACGTTATTTCTCAACTTTTAGCCGACGATTCTGGCGATTCTGGGTCAGATTCATTTGGGGAAGAAGGTGAAGACATCTATGCATACCGAGGAAACACTCTGGATCCAGTTGCTCTAAGAGAAGAGGCGCGCTTGGATGGACTTCTCGATTGTAAGTTTCTTCTAACCTTAGCGCTTCATAGCCTTTGTTTACCATAGTCAACTGAGAGTGTACTATTGCCAAATACTAGCTTATTCTGTTGGTATTCCAAATTCAGACAGGATAGTTATAGAAAAAAAGTTATAGCTAAGAGTGTAGGTTGGAGTTTGAGTTGTTGATTTTCATTTGAATTTGAATTTTCAAATGTTGACCACAAACTTGATATATATATATATCTTGTTTTTCCCACCCTCCCCACTACTTTCCCTACAGCATCAGATGATGAGAGTGGAGATGAGGCATCTATGACTCCTTTTGTTACATTGGAGGATGAGGAAGCCTTGCCTGAAGTCTCTACAGGGCGTGGGAACACGACTGGTGCTGGAGTTGTGCGATGGAGAGGCGGGCGAGGGAGTACTGGCCGAGGGAGAGGCGGGCGAGGGAGTACTGGCCAAGGGGGAAGCAGCTCAAGTGGTAGTGGAGTCGTAAGTGTTGCTAGTGGTCCTCCAAAAGGTACTGGTAGTAGGCGGGCCAGAGGTTATAGGCGTGTGCGAGCATCTGGCACTGGTTCTGTCCGAGCATCTGGCACTGGTTCTGCCCAAGCATCTGGCACTGGTTCTAGGCTAACTGAGGTCACAGGTAAGTGGGAAATAAAGGAGCCAACTCCTTTGAAATTGGACTATACAGCAACAGCTGGTCCAACTTCTTCATTGCTTGGTGCATCAAGTACATTTTTAGATGCATTTTACCTTTTTTTTACTCTTGAAGTGTGGGAACTCCTAGTAGCAGAGACGAACAGTTACGTTTCTAGGATCGCTATTCTCTCCAGGCCATGGGTAGATAATAATATAGAGGAAATGAAAGCTTTTGTAGGAATGTTGATAATAATGGGAGTTTCCACACTTCCATACTTAGAATTGTACTGGTCCACTAATCACTCGGATTTGTCTGGGTTCGTAAAGTAATGCCTAGGACTCGGTTTTTGGAGCTAATGCGTTATGTACATGTAAATTCTATTGATGGTTTGTTGGTTACAAATTTGATAGAAGCTTGTTTATTGAATTCATTTATTTTGTTTTCTTCTGTCCGAGCTCCGAGCTCCAATATCAGTAAGGAAGGGTAATTATCTAGAAGCTAGGATTGTTCTAGCTAAATCTTTGATTGGTTCTTTCTCTTCTCGGCAGCGTGCAGGTCAACGTTGTAGTCAGGCAAATAGTCAGCTAGATCGCCTCAATTTAAAACTAGGTCATTTCCCACAGTGCTGTGCAAAGAAGCGCTGTGTAGTTTGCATTAGTAAAGGTTACAGGCTTGAGGCAAGGTCCCAGTGTTGTTTTTGTAAGGTTCCTTTGTGTGGTGGATCAACAGGCCGTGACTGTTTTCGTAAATACCATACCTTGGTGGACTATCAGTAATGTTTATGCACCCCCTGCTCCTTTCTGTGCTTCTCTCTTGTTCCCTGCTCCTTCGTCTACTTCTCTCTTGTTCCCTGCCCCTTCGTCTACTTCTCTCGTTCCCTGTCCCTTCGTCTACTTCTCTCGTCTCTCCAGTATTCAAGTGTTATTCTTATCCTGGTATCTCATGTTTGTGTAGAATAAAAACATGGTGAAATATCATGCCGGAGACCAAGCAAGCTATACCCAAGACTGAGCAAGTTCTACTCGACCCGTGACAGCAAGACCGGAGCTCTACCCAAGACACTCCCTTACATAATTGTGTTTTATATTATGGTTTTATTCTAGTATGTGTTAGCATTTTCACTCTCTTATAATTTGTTTTTTGTATTATTATGTGTTCGCATTTTGATGGGGAAAACAACCCACTGGCTTTGCAGCTGGTAGAGGGTTTGTAAATAGATGCTCCATCTTGTGTTGGCATTATAATGTGTGTATAATAGTGTGAAAATATTCACCCCCAAGAAGATGACAAGGTTTTATAATGCTGGTTAGTTCAGCCCAGTTGGTAAGGAAGGCTCGATATTTTTACAGGAAGTAGAGCTATCATGTGGCTGAATATGACCCAAGTTTCATGGGTGGAGTCCCTGCAGAACGGAAGATATAAAAATAATAAGTAAAATACCTCGTTAATTCATGAATAATTTGCCCGCGGGTACTAGGAATACGGCGTGCAATCGGTTAAGGTACATATGTAGTAAGAGCAGTGACAGCTCAACACACTTGTTGCTCTTGAGAATATGAAACATTTCGTGAACCAGAAGCTCTTGGACTAAGTCAAGCCCTTTCCAAGCACTCCACACTAGCAGCAAGGTACCTAGTACTAGACTACCTTCTTCCTCAAGCGGCAAAGTTTAGCCGTTTCCAGACCAAGAACATGCTGGACTCTCCGTTATTTCTAGTCTAGTGGATGCTCTCAATTCACTTGATGATACTGTACTGTCAACAGCAATTTGGGTGTGTCAGCTGCAAGGTGCCAGAGAAGAGTTGGAAGTACCAACAGGTTTGAAGACACTTATTCACATTATGCTCCGGGTGGGCCAGCTTTTATCTGTCTCATCAAATATAGCATGTTTGGATCCTCCAAAGATCTTCAAAAGATTTGTTATCAGCATATCTGATACGAAGCAAGTGCCCAGCCCCTCCACTCATGAGCTACCTCTATATGGAGACAGTTCGTCACATTGGACAGTGAGGGAGAGACTTGTCACTGGAAGGAACTGAATTTGAGAAGGAAGTCATTGTCTCTTCTGACCTCAGTACAGAGTGCAAAACGTATTGTCGGCTCATTATTAAGCAGAGAAGCTGGTATATGCAAGCAGCTGAAGTAGCAACTCACCAGTGACATGCTTACAGCATTATTCCCCCACCTACCGGCAACCACATGCTTGCCTCTTCCTGTTTCTCAGATACATACATGCATGGCAGTAATAAAGAATTGCCTTTGTAGCCACTTAACTGAACTTAGCCCGTCCAACTTCAAAGGCCGAAAATGTCCCCCCCCCCCCTTAAATGAAACCCTGATTGAGTTGGAAGACTACTACAACTACATACAAGAGTTCTACAAAGTCCAACTCTGAGCTTTATAGCTCTTAGACACTGCACATAGCAAGCACATCATGTCCCATGGAAGGTTAGTTACAGCCTCCTGCACGCACTTGGTAGCAGTTTCCTGGGAGCAGGAAGTCCACAACTAAATAGCAGAACTGAGCGCGCTCTGCACTTATAATAGCATGTGCATTAGCTAATGAAGCACGTGATTAGCTAATACAGCATGTGCATGTAAATACAGCACATGATTAGCTAATGTGCACATGTGGTGATCATCAACGAAAGAACTCACTAGATGTCTGTACCATCTGCAATGCTGAAACACAGTAGTGGACATATTGCATGCAAGCTCTGCAGGAGGGGACAATAATGACACACAGAGGGACGATCCTTGAATATGAGTGGACATATTGCATGCAAGCTCTGCAGGAGCGGACAATAATGATACACAGAGGGACGATCCTTGAATATGAGTGGACATATTGCATGCAAGCTCTGCAGGAGCGGACAATAATGATACACAGAGGGACATCTTTTGAATATGAGTGGACATATTGCATGCAAGCTCTGCAGGAGCGGACAATAATGATACACAGAGGAACGACTTTGAAGATGAGTGGTGGACATACTTTATTGCATGCTTGTTATGCCATGGACCTACAACTGTATATATATACTGTTGCAAGGTGTTTGTTGGGTAAAGGATAGTCCTTAATTTGACAGGGTTTACAGGGTTTAAGTTCTGAAATTCTGTTGTTGAAGGTCTCGGCTGTTGAGTGCCCATCAGGAAAGCATTCCTGCCAATAGTTCATTTAGTAGCCTGGTGATTCTAGCTGGTGGCCACGCCTACTTCTTCATTGCGATTCTTCAACAACGCAATTAGCTGCATATACTGTAGAAGCTGCCACCACGGGAACATGCCACCCCGGGAATATGCCATCCCAGGAACATGCAGGGAATATGCAATCCCGGGAACATACCACCCTGGGAACATGCCACCACGGGAACATGCCACCCTGGGCACATGCCATCCCGGGAACATGCCATCCCGGGAACATGCCACCCAGGGAACATGCCACTCAGGGAACATGCCACCCAGGGAACGTACAATACCGGGAACATGCCACCCCGGGAACATGCCACCCTGGGAACATGCCACCCCAGGGAACATGCCACTCGGGGAACATGACGTGCCACCCTAGGAATGTGTCACCCCAGGGAACATGCCACTCGGGGAACATGACGTGCCACCCTAGGAATGTGTCACCCTTGGAACGTGCCACCCTGGGAACATGTCAACCCGGGAACATCCATCATGGGAACATGCCAACCCGGGAACATGCCACCCCGGGAACATGCCATCCCGGGAACATGCCACTCAGGGAACATGACGTGCCACCCTAGGAATGTGTCACCCTTGGAACATGCCACCCAGGGAATATGTCAACCCGGGAACATCCATCATGGGAACATGCCACCCAGGGAACATGATGTGCCACCCTATGAATGTGTCACCGAGGGAACGTGCCACCCTGGGAACATGCCATCCCGGGAACATCCATCCTGGGAACATGCCATCCCGGGAACATCCATCCTGGGAATATGCCACCCCGGGAACATGCCACCCCAGGAACATGCCACCCCGGATACATGCCCCCCTGGGAACATGCCCCCCTGGGAACATGCCACCCCGGGAACACAACCACCCTGGGAACATGCCACCCCGGGAACATGCCACCCCAGGAATATGCCACCCCGGAAACATGCCACCCTGGGAACATGCCACCCCGGGAACACAACCACCCCGGGAACATGCCCCCTGGGAATATCTTCAGGCTGAGGAACAGCATTTTACTTTCTGACAGTACTGAAGGAAAGGCACTAACCTTTGACCCTGGCTGCAAATATTGCTGCTGAGTCATAGCCAACTGCGCAATTGTTGATGATGTAATCATTATAAATATTGTGTGTGCAAATATTGTGTGTGCATGAAAAATGTTCACATTTGGAAGGCACTCATGAAATGTTGCAGCTATTAAACTATTTCCCATATGTAGTAGCTGCAAACCATAGCTAGGGCTAGGCTAGGGCTAGGGCTGCTCATTTCTTGCCATCTCTCTGGAGGAGCAGTGCTACACTCTTATACTCTGTCTCCACCCCCCACCCCCTCCCCGGGTAGATGGCATCCTTACACTCAGACACACACAAATATCTGTATTAGTATATATGTAGATGGATGCAGGTTCACTGTCACCATGGTGATAACAAGTACTGAGCACTGTTTTATATGTGCAGGTTATGACCTGAAGCAGCTGTTTATTGGAGGTGAAGGTACACTGGGCATCGTCACTGCTCTCTCCATACTCACTCCCCCCAGACCAAAGGTCACCATGTGTGCTAGCTCTCTCCATACTCACTCCCCCCAGACCAAAGGTCACCATGTGTGCTACAGATCCTCCCAGACCAAAGGTCACCACACATGTGCTAGCTCTCTATACCCACTCACCCCAGACCAATTGTCATCACATGTGCTAGCTCTCTATACCCACTCCCCCCAGACCAATGGTCATCACATGTGCTAGCTCTCTATACCCACTCCGCCCAGACCAATGGTCATCACATGTGCTAGCTCTCTATACCCACTCACCCCAGACCAATGGTCATCACATGTGCTAGCTCTCTATATCCACTCCCCCCAGACCAAAGGTCCCACACACATGTGCTAGCTCTCTCTATCCCCAGACCAAAGGAAACATGTGTGCTAGCTCTCTCCAAACCCACCCAGACCAAAGGTCACCAAATGTGCTAGCTCTCTCCATACCCACTCCCCAGTCCAAAGATCACCACATGTGCTAGGTTTCTCTATACCCACTCCCCCCAGACCAAAGGTCACCATGTGTGCTACTCTCTCCATATGGTTGGGCGTGCCTTGCAAATTGTCAGACTCCAAATGCTTAGAGAATATGAGCAAAGCTCATAATTATGATTCATTTTGGTGGCTTCTAGCAGCCTGAATGTGCCTTAGGCTTAATTAAGAAATACTCTCCGAGTGCCTTCACTGTCTAGTTAACATAAGAAAACTGGAAAATGGTTCTTTGACATGCTGACTTTAATCTTTCTTATCATGTACAGCTTCATGGCAGGTGCTCAGCAGACGACCTTAACCCTAGCCCTAGCCCTAACCCTAGCCCACATGTACAGTTTCATGTCAGGTGCTCAGCAGACGACCTTAACCCTAGCCCTAGTCCTAACCCTAGCCCTAGCCCACATGTACAGCTTCATGTCAGGTGCTCAGCAGACGACCTTAACTCTAGTCTTAGCCCATCATGTACAGCTTCATGTCAGGTGCTCAGCAGACGACCTTAACCCTACATCATGTACAGCTTCATGTCAGGTGCTCAGCAGACGACCTTAAGGGGGAAAGAGGGCTGCATATCGTCTAGTCTCATATAAAGTACCATATCTTTGTCGCATTCACTCTACTTTCCCGATTTATATATCAAATTATAGCTTGCAGTCTGTGCTTTCCAATGGTAAGTCTCTTTTGTTATTTTGTTGTGCCATAATTTTTTCCTAGCTCATTATAGGCTCTTCCAGCGCGGACCGTAAGCCGTTAAGTAAACCACGTTGCAGTAACGACCTTTGCGAGGCTCTTATTCGGTGTATTAGTCAATCATAATGAGTACTACAAACTGCGCGTCTTGAAATTTTGAAAAAAAGTTTTTTTGTAGCTTTATGACATCACCTTACATTTTCATCTATAGGTATTTTTTAGTAATCCTATCAAACAAAAACTCTCTCGCAAGTTGTAGAATATAAAATTTGCTTTCAAATGATATATTTTTTTATATGAAAGGATAAAAAATATTCAAGTTATCATTTGAACGGTTTTTCAAAAATCACTTCCGAGATATTGAGCCAAGCAGTTTGTAATCACATCCCAGCTGCCAGAAACACCCCCTGCTTCACCAGAATACATCCCCTCATTACTAGAATTGTGTGTTTACAAACAAAATGTTGAAAGCAACCAATTGACTTTTCACAGTCCTTTATTTTTTCAACAACAGCAGTATCCTACATCCTAACTACAACCCGAAAACCAACAATATATATATATATACATACACATAAATTAAAGACGCATCAGACTTGTTATGTTGCTTTGCTAATATTGAATTAGCAAACATAAACACGTCATCATTTGCAGGGCTCCCATGCCCAGGTCCATCCATCGTCACCCTCCACACATGTCTTCCGACACCCTCCAGTAATCCCTGAAAAAAATAGAACACAAACAAAAGTCATCCTCACTAATTCCTAAGCTTGACAAAAATACACATAAACAAAAGTATCTTCCAGTAATCTCCGTTTGAAATCTGTTTGACAATAGAAAGCAAAAGACACATAAACAAAAAAAAAATGTTACAGGTCCTCCATGCCAGGACCAATGCTCCGCCCTACACAAACAAAATAAAAATGTTGCAGGTCCTCCATGCCAGGACCAATGCTCCGCCCTCCATTGAACTCTGCTGCCTCTCGACGGCAAGCCTGACACTTGTTGCACTCATATGTTTTGTCTTACCCGCACCAACTCAAAACTCCTGTAGGACAATACTCGTGTTGGGATGTTCCATAGTTGACTAAGAGTGATAAAAAATCGCTTTCACATTGCAAATCATCCCCTCTAGGTTGTCCTTATTATTTCTAATTGCTCCCCTATAGTAGGTTTGCATTTTAACTATAGACACACGACTAACCCCCCTAGCACCACCCAAAGACACTAGGACCGTAAGGCTCGACTTCCAACAACCGTTTATGTGCATTTGTATACCCATCACTAATTAATGTGTGTATACCTAAGCTTCAGTCTCTCCACTGAAGGCTAAAAAAGTTTTTGTGTTCCTACAACTTCCATAGAACCCAAAGAGCCTTCAAAATTGGCTTCACAATTTACCTTGTGACCCTCAAACCATTCTGTGTAACTTGCTTCTGTTTCATCTTCAGGTCTTCGTGCACAAGCTTGACAGAACTTAGACATAAGATAATAATCTAAAACTTCTGCAGTGTCCCAAGACATCACCGCAACCAAGCCATAATTTTATTTGTGGCCCTGTCTAAGCCATGTGCTGTCAACAGTAATACTAACATCAATGATGTCTTCATGCCTAACCCTATAAAAATCATGTAACCTATGAGCGGCATCCAACATAATACTCTGTTACTGCATTTGCGTCACTCCCTATTGACCTAGTATATTTAAAAAAACAAGTGGAACTAAGAGGGGGCAACATATCCATGACTGCAGTGATGTCTTCCAGACCAGAATGACTAATTCAAGCAATGCGAGCACCCAGTACTGACTGGATGTTCAAAGAATGCTTCTACAGATACAGGGTTTGAGATGTCTCGAGTGTTACTACAATTTGAACAAAAAGTAAAAATGAGACACCATGCCTGCCCTACGGGCTTCAGTTGCAAGGGAGCTCAGTTACCACATTGAGTACACTTATTACACCTTTCTATGACCTCTCTAAGCTGATCTAAGTTTATTATACGATTACCCTTACCTACAGTAGTTCTCCAACACCACCCGAGTCCAAAGAGGTAGATCCAGTAGCAACAGCCACAGAAGCAGCTGAACGATCCATGAGAGCCAACTTCTTCCTTCCTGGTCATAGTCACTGGTCATAGTCACCAATGGAACTGGCCTCTCTTCAGACATTTGCAATCGATTGCAAGGTAAGTGAAGGTTCACAGAAGGCGCTACCCCACCTACAGGATCCAAGAGACTCACTAACAAAGGAAGGAAACGGCTAGTAACTTTTTAGTACGGAGATAAACATTAAAACTTGCCTGGCGCGGCTACTGTGACAGGCTCAACAACAGCCGCCTGTAGGGCTTTCTTCTTCTTGTCGTCACTCTTCTTGAATCCTTGGCCTTTCTGTTTAAAATGCTTCTCTGTTCTCTTCCCCATAACTCAACAGTGTGATAGTTTAAAGTGATTCTGGCGAACTGACAAAAAAAAACGTGACCTAAAAAAACGTGCTCGTCTTAGAGGTTGTGCACTACCCCCCCCCCCCCCCCGCCTGGCCAATTCATTGCGCAAACGACTGGTAAGGGTCTCCATGAAATTGGCAACATTTTGATATATAAAAACTGTATTTTGGGTAGGCGATCATCGCCGACCGCCCGATTGTAGCCAGGTAAGACTGGGAGAGAACCTCTTCCAATGTGAAGTGAAATGAAATGAAATGGAATAATAATCATGCACTGTATAAAAATGGCTATATCTTCTGATGCAAGTATTCACTTGCTCTGAAACTTGAAACTCAAACTCCAGACATAATTATTATGAACCCTTTTGGGCCCCCCAATTTTTTTTGGAAAAAATATGTGTTTTCAGCCCTTAACCCTAGTCCTAGTCCTAGTCCAACACACGTCTGGTGCTCTGGAGTGACAGAAACTCACACTTGGCTGGAGTAGCTTTCAGCTTCACCTCAGTGATAGACAAATCCCTGACTGTAATATTCTGCCCCCCAGATGATGGGCAGATCCCTGAATGTAAAATTCTGTAGGGAAACGAGAAAAAAGCAGTTAAAATTATGAATCTGAAGCATTTAGCCGTGACTTTGAGTAATTAGATTGATAGTTCAGAATTGTTTAGATCATCAAAAACAAAGGAAGCAAGACTGCACCCATGCAGAGCATAAACACTTAGATAAACATTTAGACATGATAAACATTTAGACCATAAACACTTAGATAAACATTTAGACCATAAACACTTAGATAAACATTTAGACCAAAAACACTTAGATAAACATTTAGACCATAAACACTTAGATAAACATTTAGACCATAAACACTTAGATAAACATTTAGACCATAAACACTTCGATAAACATTTAGACCATAAACACTTCGATAAACATTTAGACCATAAACACTTAGATAAACATTTAGACCATAAACACTTAGATAAACATTTAGACCATAAACACTTAGATAAACATTTAGACTATAAACACTTAGATAAACAGTTAGACCATAAACACTTAGATTAGACATAAACACTTCGATAAACTTTTAGACATAAACACTTAGATAAACATTTAGACAAACACTTAGATAACATTTAGACCATAAACACTTCGATAGACATTTAGACCATAAACACTTAGATAAACATTTAGACCATAAACACTTCGATAAACATTTAGACCATAAACACTTAGATAAACATTTAGACATGATAAACATTTAGACCATATACACTTAGATAAACATTTAGACCATAAACACTTAGATAAACATTTAGACCATAAACACTTAGATAAACATTTAGACAAACACTTAGATAACATTTAGACCATAAACACTTAGATAAACATTTAGACCATAAACACTTCGATAAACATTTAGACCATAAACACTTCGATAAACATTTAGACCATAAACACTTAGATAAACATTTAGACCATAAACACTTAGATAAACATTTAGACCAAAACACTTAGATAAACATTTAGACCATAAACACTTAGATAAACATTTAGACCTAAACATTTAAACCATAAACACTTAGATAAACATTTAGACCATAAACACTTAGATAAACAGTTAGACCATAAACACTTAGATTAGACATAAACACTTCGATAAACTTTTAGACATAAACACTTAGATTAGACAAACACTGATAAACTTTTAGACATAAACACTTAGATAAACATTTAGACATAAACACTTAGATAAACAGTTAGACCATAAACACTTAGATAAACATTTATACATAACACTTAGATAAACATTTAGACCATAAACACTTAGATAAACATTTAGACCATAAACACCTAGATAAACCGACCATAAACACTTGGATAAACATTTAGACATAAACACTTAGATAAACATTTAGACCATGATAAAGATTTAGACCATAAACAGTTAGATAAACATTTAGAGTATAAACACTTAGATAAAATTTAGAGCATAAACACTTAGATAAACATTTAGATAAACATTTAGACATAAACACTTAGATAGACAAACACTTAGAGTATAAACACCTAGATAAATATTTAGACATAAACACTTAGATAGATAAACATTTAGACCATAAACATTTAAACCATAAACATTTAAACCAAAACATTTAGACCATAAACACTTATATAAACATTTAGACACGCGCCCTTAGATTTAACATTTAGAGCATAAACACTTAGATAAACATTTAGACCATAGCCATTTAAACCATAAACATTTAAACCATAAACATTTAGACCATAAACACTTAGATAAACATTTAGACCATACATACTTAGATTAAACCATAAACATTATACCATACACACTTAGACCATAAACATTTAAACCATAAACATTTAGACCCATAAACATTTAAACCATAAACATTTAGACCATACACACTTAGACCATAAACATTTAAACCATAAACATTTAAACCATAAACATTTAGACCATACACATTTAAACCATAAACATTTTGACCATGAACACTTTCACCATAAACATTTTGACCATAAACATTTAGACCATAAACATTTAGAGCATAAACATTTAGATTAACATTTATATAGCACCCTTTACCCTTTACTTACCCTTTATAAAAACTGCTCAACTCTCTCAACTATCTCATGTACTGTTTTTATCTGTATTCCATTTGCTACTAGGCAGTGAATGTGCTGCTCATGGGCCATTGTATTTGGTACACGTGCTACTAGGCAGTGAATGTGCTGCTCATGGGCCATTGTATTTGGTACACATGCTACTAGGCAGTGAATGTGCTGCTCATGGGCCATTGTATTTGGTACACGTGCTACTAGGCAGTGAATGTGCTGCTCATGGGCCATTTGGTACACGTGCTACTAGGCAGTGAATGTGCTGCTCATGGGCCATTGTATTTGGTACACGTGCTACTAGGCAGTGAAGGTGCTGCTCATGGGCCATTGCATTTGGTACACGTGCTACTAGGCAGTGAAGGTGCTGCTCATGGGCCATTGTATTTGGTACACGTGCTACTAGGCAGTGAATGTGCTGCTCATGGGCCATTGTATTTGGTACACGTGCTACTAGGCAGTGAATGTGCTGCTCATGGGCCATGCTATTCTATTTGGTACATGTGCTACTAGGCAGTGAATGTGTTGCTCATGGGCCATTGTATTTGGTACACGTGCTACTAGGCAGTGAATGTGCTGCTCATGGGCCATGCTATTCTATTTGGTACATGTGCTACTAGGCAGTGAATGTGCTGCTCATGGGCCATGCTCGCTTTGACCAAGTGAGAGATGTCTACCCTCTGGCCAGAGCCAAGCTCGGAGAAATACTCTCAGGTATGTCCATGTGTGGGAGTGGTCTGGTAGGCACATGTGTTGTGTGGGTACGTGTACATAGGTACATGTGTTCATGTGCTGGAGTGGTCTGGTAGGCACATGTGTGCATGTGTTGTGTGGATGTGGTCTGGTAGGCACATGCGTGCATGTGTTGTGTGGGAGTGGTCTGGTAAGCACATGTGTGCACGTGTTGTGTGGGAGTGGTCTGGTAGGCACATGTGTGCATGTGTTGTGTGGGAGTGGTCTGGTATGGTTGGACTGTGTTATGATCAGGTATACTGATGGTGATGTTACTGATGGTGATGTTACACATTCTGCCCGGTCCTGTGTGTGTGTGTAGCTGTGGAGTTCCTGGACGGTGGGTGTATGGAGCTTGTGGTAAAGCATCTGGGATATTCCAGGCCGATCCCTCCCTCCAACTTCTACACACTGGTGGAGACATCCGGTTCTCAAGACGAGCATGACAAAGAGGTGTGGTATTGGGTGTGTACATCATCAAGACGGGCACGACAAAAGGGGTGTGGTTTGGCTGTGTGTATCATGTAAGGTGTGGCTATTGGACATTTTGTTTTAGAAACTCACCGACTTTCTTCAGCATGCGACAGATGATGGTCTCCTTGATGATGGCACTCTGGCTAGTGACCTCACTAAGGTAGGGGGTTACTGTAAGCAGGCTAATTATACTATTGAAGTGTCCTGGAAAACATCCTAGCCCCAGCCCTAGCCCCAGTCCCAGCCCCAGGTCCCAGCCCCAGGCCCCAGCCCCAGCCCCAGGTCCCAGCCCCAGCCCCAGCCCCAGCCCCAACCCTAGCCTTAGCATTTTAGCAACAGTTAAAGTTGGTGTTTTAGAAGTTGCTGGCAGGCCTGTGTTGCCTTTGGCTGCTGCATGGAAAGTTGTGGGTCTCCCAGTGATGGTGGGGCTGTGTACATGGGGACCACAGTGATGGTGTGGCTGTGTACATGTATGTGGGACTCCCAGTGATGGTGGGGCTGTGTACATGGGGACCATAGTGATGGTGGAGCTGTCTACGAGTGGACCACACTGATGATGGGGCTACCTACAAGGGGACCACAGCGATGGTGGGGCTGTGTACATGTGGACCATCCATCTACATGGGGACCACAGTGATGGTGGGCTGCGTACATGGGGGGACCATAGTGATGGTAGGGCTATCCGTGGTTTTAGCCAGCCTCAGTTGCCATGGTTTCAGCCAGCCTGATTAGCATTAGCACTAATGATCTACTCCTCATGAGAAATAATATATCCACCTCCATACAGGGGCTCATACAGGATTTACAGTTTGGAGGGGAAACTCAAAACGTTTGGCGTTTATGTGATGGGCGTGCGTAAGCAAGCATCAAGTAGGGTGGTCTGGGGGAATGCCCCACCAGATTTTTTTGTGCAAAATCGATGCTCTCAGATTGATTCTGAGACATTTTGAGGGTACTTTCCTATAGTTAAAGTACTAGCACATGGACAGAACATTCTAGATTATGACACAGTTGCATCTTGCCACAGAATCTAATGACACAGAATATTCTAGATTTATTCACAATTTTGTATATAAAGAGCAAATGCTTCAGCTAGTAGCATTCTGCAACTAAATATGACCCAGAGAAATACTAACCTACACAAATGGACCTCAGGAACTTTTTTTATACCAGAAAGCGAGTGTGTGCTGGGTCTAGTAGAGATTCCGAGGACGACGAAGATGTAGTCCCAACTATGTCGACTAGTGATGCCTTGACTTCCACCAATTCCGATGCATCAGTAGGTAGATCAGTGTGTTCCAAAGCGCAGAAGAGGAAACTCTAAAAAGCCGCTCAGCTACAAGAAGGAGTGGGAGCAGAAATATCCTTGTGTGTACTGCGATGATCCTAAGCAGGGCATGTTCTGCAAGCGCTGCCAGAAGCGAGGAAATGCACCTTCTACAGCCAGGGGTGCATGGACCACTCGGGGAATTCAGGATTGGAATCATGCTACTGAACAACTCAAGGAACACAGCCAGTCAAAATGGCACAGAGATGCTGTTATCCATGCTCGAATGGCAGAACAAGGAAAGGAGCAGAGTGTCCTACAACTGCAATGTTCAGCAGCTGCTAAGGAGGCTGAAGAAAGGAGAGCAAAAAACAGAAACATAGTGCTTAAGCTTTTGAGATCGATATATTTTCTTGCCAAAAATCGCCTGCCCCTTACAACCACATTCGATCCCCTGGTCCAGTTGCAAATTGCAAATGGAGATCAACTTCTCCAGAAACATGTCAAAGAGGGGGCTCAGTACACATCCAAATTTTCTGCAGTGACGCTTTTAGAGGCCATCAATAGCTGGCTAGATAGGAAGCTAATTGAGAGCTTAAAATCAAGCCCATACTTCTCTGTGTTAGCTGATGAGTGTGTAGATATTAGTACTACAGAAGAGCTGTCCATCTGTTGTCAGTGGATTGTAAATGGAAAACCAGAGGAGCACTTCCTTACAGTGCTCCACATATGTGCCCAAGATGCTGCTACCATTTCAGATGCAATCAGCTCCTTCCTTGAGTCAAAGAACTTGGACTATCATAAACTAATAGGCCAAGGTTATGATGGAGCAGCCACCTTTGCCGGAGAACGCAATGGAGTTCAAAAAAGGATGCTAACACGAGCTGCGCATTCCTTTTACATCCACTGTGCCTGCCACAGGCTTCAACTAGCAAGCATGCAAGCTGCTAACAGTGTTCCAGAGATCAAGAAGATGTTTGGAACTATGGGAAATATAAGGAAGCTCTTCTCTACTCACCCAAGAAAGCAGAATCTCTCAAAGCAGTCCAGTCTGTCCTCAAGCTACCTGAGCTTAAGATTGTGAAGCTTAGTGATACCAGATGGCACTCACACGAACGCTGTGTACGGGCTATTTACCTGCCCTTATCGTCACCCTACAACAGCTGTACGAGACATCAGGTGATGCTGAAGCATACGGTATTGGTGCTCTCCTTGCTACTTACACTGGAGTTGCTAGTATCGTGTTCCTGTCAGAAGTTCTGGATATCCTGGCAAGGATGAATGTTTCGATGCAAAGATTCGATGCAAAGAAGCTACTCGATTTGAGCAAGTTACCAGTACTTCTGAAAATCACGATGGATCAACTCGAGCATCTAAAGGACGAAAGAAGTGAGTGGTTGGGTTCAGTCGAGTCTGAAATATCTCTGTCGAAGGAAAAACACGATATAACACTCGGCACACATGGATCTGCCGTTGGTCTTCTAATCACAACCACAGCCAACTCTAGTTGCAATTCCATACATCGATTCCTTTCTTCTAAATATTAAGAGTCGATTTACTGATAAAGCCGTGAAGATTGTTACTGCCATGTCCATATTCAGTCCCTCCCTACTACCCGCTGAAGCATCCTTACCATCATACGGCAGCGAGCAAATCAAGATTGTTGCCGAGTTCTATGGAAAAGAAGCAGAGGTTGAGTATGCGGGGACGACTTACACCTCACCTCCATTGCTTGATGGCGATGAGCTTCTTTCAGACTGGAAGATATTTAGACAGGCTTTGCTAGTAGAGAAAAAGGCAATAATGGAACGTAAAGAAGAGTCGGTATCTCCTAGCATGCAAGAAATCCTGGACGAGATGAACAAGTCACATACGTACGGAGGAATTTTCCCTGAGACGTGGAAGCTATTGAACATTACAATGGCACTTCCTGTTGGCACAGCAACAGTAGAGCGTTCCTTTAGTCAAATGAAGTTGATTAAAACTTGCCTACGCAGTCGTCTATCTGACTCGAACCTAGAACATTTAATGAAAATTAGTATAGAGGGTCCTCCATTGACCGATGTGGACTTTAATGCAATTGTCGACAGTTTAAAAAGACCCATTTTATTTTAATTCACTGTATTGTAATTTTCACCATACATTATTGTATATGTTCTCTTATATATTAATTTTGTTAATAAATTATTCATGCATAATTATTATATTTTTATTACTGTTGATCATCTTTGAATTTGCTATTGCTTCTACGTTCCCTTCTCTGTACTGCTCTTTTTCCCGTTACTGTAATGTATTACATAAGAAGAAATTTCATTAATATAAATTTTTATTGTGAAAATACTTGTGGGGGGAGAAATCGTTTGGGGATGGGGGGGGTGGGGGGGGGGGGGGATATCCCAGGGCTTCCGCCCCCCTGTATGAAACCCTGCCATAGCTATTGAAGAATGCAGAAGCTCTCGTCGTAATCAAGCTATTGCCCGACAGCTCTATGCTGTACAGCATATTGACATCCTGAGCCCTACAGTCTTTCTTTGATCATTTTTCACTACTAAAACAACCATTTCCAGTAGTGAACACGTGACATATTTCGTAGATATGGCCATGCACAGCTCAGTATCGACTCCCCCCCCCCCATTAAGTACTTGCTTAAGTACTTGCTTCACTCACCAACAACTACATGTACATATAAAAATATAAAATTGATTTGGGGGACTAATTTATTTTGCCAGCAAATAGAAAATCTAGCCCCCGTTATTTAGAGTAGAGAGTGCCCAGTTGTGAGGAGTGTGTTCCTGATGAGGTAGAGAATGCCCCGTTGTGGGAAGTGTGGTCCAGATGAGGTAGAGAGTGCCCCGTTGTGGGAAGTGTGGTCCAGATGAGGTAGAGAGTGCCCAGTGTGGGGAGTGTGGTCCAGATGAGGTAGAGAGTACCCAGTTGTGAGGAGTGTGGTCCTGATGAGGTAGAGAGTGCCCAGTTGTGGGGAGTGTGGTCCAGATGAGGTAGAGAGTGCCCAGTTGTGAGGAGTGTGGTCCAGATGAGGTAGAGAGTGCCCAGTTGTGAGGAGTGTGGTCCAGATGAGGTAGAGAGTGCCCAGTTGTGAGGAGTGTGGTCCAGATGAGGTAGAGAGTGCCCAGTTGTGAGGAGTGTGGTCCTGATGAGGTAGAGAGTGCCCAGTTGTGAGGAGTGTAGTCCAGATGAAGGAGGTTCACTGCACACGGATGTACTCTCAGAACTTTTTCACTTGATATAACGATAATTCCTGGTCACTTGATATATATAACAATAATTCCTGATCACTTGATATAATGATAATTCCTAGTCACTTGATATAACGATAATTCCTGGTCACTTGATATAACGATCATTCCTGGTCACTTGATATAACGATAATTCATGGTCACTTGATATAACGATGATTCCTGGTCACTTGATATAACGATGATTCCTGGTCACTTGATATAACGATAATTCCTGGTCACTTGATATAATGATCATTCCTGGTCACTTGATATAACGATCATTCCTGGTCACTTGATATAACGTTAATTCCTGGACACTTGATATAACCATCATTCCTGGTGAAGGTTAGAGCATCAGCCAAAAGGTGGAGAGAGTAAATTTTCAAGTTGATTATTGAGAAGGTCGTTGTGTTGTATGTCTGCATGGACAGGCCAGAGCTCTGTGGGCCATCAGGGAGGACATAGCTGTGGCTCTCATGTGTGAAGGAGTCACTTATAAGGTGAGGGTTCAAGGGTCATACATGTATATGGCAGTCAAATTATGATATTAACATACACCATATATATATCTGTAATGTGTCAATTAACATACATCTGTGATGTGCAGTTAATAACACTAACATGCATCAGTGATGTGCAGTTAACACTAACATACATCTGTGATGTGCACTAACATGCATCAGTGATGTGCAGTTAACACTAACATACATCTGTGATATGCAGTTAATAACACTAACATGCATCAGTGATGTGCAGTTAATAAAACTAACATGCATCAGTGATGTGCAGTTAATAAAACTAACATGCATCAGTGATGTGCAGTTGATAATACTAACATACATCTATGATGTGCAGTTAATAATACTAACATACATCTGTGATGTGCAGTTAATAACACTAACATACATCTGTCATGTGCAGTTAATAACACTAGCATGCATCTGTGATGTGCAGTTAATAACACTAACATACATATGTCATGTGCAGTTAATAATACTAACATGCATCTGTGATGTGCAGTTAATAACACTAACATACATCAGTGATGTGCAGTTAATAACACTAACATACATCTGTGATGTGCAGTTAATAACGCTTAACACCATACATCTGTGATGTGCAGTTAATAACACAACATACATCTGTGATATGCAGTTAAATCAGTGATGTGCAGTTAACACTAACATATATCTGTGATATGCAGTTAATAACATTAACATGCATCAGTGATGTGCAGTTAATAAAACTAACATGCATCATTGATGTGCAGTCAATAACACTAACATACATCAGTGATGTGCAGTTAATAACACTAACATACATCAGTGATGTGCTGTTAATAACACTAACATACATCTGTAAATCTGTGATATGCAGTTAATAACACTAACATACATCAGTGATGTGCTGTTAATAACACTAACATACATCAGTGATGTGCTGTTAATAACACTAACATACGTCAGTGATGTGCTGTTAATAACACTAACATACATCTGTGATATGCAGTTAATAACACTAACATACATCTGTAAATCTGTGATATGCAGTTAATAACACTAACATACATCAGTGATGTGCTGTTAATAACACTAACATACATCAGTGATGTGCTGTTAATAACACTAACATACATCAGTGATGTGCTGTTAATAACACTAACATACATCAGTGATGTGCTGTTAATAACACTAACATACTCAGTGATGTGCTGTTAATAACACTAACATACATCAGTGATGTGCTGTTAATAACACTAACATGCATCAGTGATGTGCTGTTAATAAACTAACATACATCAGTGATGTGCTGTTAATAACACTAACATACATCTGTAAATCTGTGATATGCAGTTAATAACACTAACACATCTGTGATGTGCAGTAATTAACACTAACGTACAGTAGACGCCAAAAAAAACTACGTACCGTTGCGTTGGGCTTCCGTTCAACGCAGAAACGTTTAATCAGGAACGCACAAGCAACGGTCAGGCAACGCACAAGCCGAATTGCAAAACCCAACGCATGAACCGTTCTTTAATTATCCGAAACGCGCAATCACATTTCCGGTAGCCTTCACCACGTGTACGAAAGGGCGCGTTCGATTACTTGCTACTTCGAGGTTGAACAGTCTGCTACTTCTCGTTGCTATATCTATTCTTTGCTCTATGGCTCTCCGAAGAACTCTAGCTGCTACCTTGGCTCATCGTAGTAAGTATACTTGCCTGAAGGGAGAAAAAACAGCTAAAAGCTAGCGCAGAGACCCAGTAACCAACCAAGATTTTAGCTACTTCTAGCAAAGATATGTACATTAACCATGTAGCGTGTTCATCTTGAGAGCATTTAGATCAGAATTAATTTATCTTTGAACTCTTGATACTTAACAGATTATTGTTTGGTCTTCTGGCCCGAAGAAAATTCGGTCTCTGCTGTACCAAGCAGCAAATAGGGGGCACCTTGGTCGGAGATGACTGTGAGGTCAAAGCGGGGAGGCTGCCTTTCAAAGGGAGGATTTCAGCTGTTGGTAAGTTTGAAAGAAGTTTTTTTAAATCGAGTTCAAGTGAGATGAAATATAGGTACCCAAGCAGCCATGGAGGAGCTGGAGGAGGAGTTTGAGCTTTCAAGACAAGAGGAAAATGTAGCTCCTTGCCCTCAAACAATGGCACAGTCTGGTGTAAGTTGTTTATTTAGATGATTTAATCTTGATATTGCTGAGCCTGTTAAGGCCTTCACATATATATTACAGGAACTATTTAGTAACTAACCTAATAATCTATATTCAACTACTTAATTAATAAAATAGATTATAATCTGAGTTAATTCAGAATTCCAAGCGGAAGAGGGGGAATGGTCAAGGTGAAGGGTGAAGAACCTCAAGGAAAGAAACCTGATGGTGCATTACAGTTCACTAATCAACTTATAATGTACTCCCAATGGTTCTACTAGATGCTCTACTCTTCATTTGGAATGATGGATTTTTGTTACTATTGTCATAGGATGCTTCCCTCCTGCACAGCTCGGGCACGTTCTCCATTGCCTACTCTATGCTCTTCCGATCCAATTGAATCTATTCCTGTAAGCATTTATTTTGGAAGTAATCAATTCTAAAAATCTTCTAATTCAGGTGTCTACCAAAGTTCCCAAAAAAGGGAAATTCCAGAAACCTGCTGAAGGTGAAGTAACTAAAATTCATAGGGTGTTCATCATAATTTGATTTCACAAAATAGGTTCCATAATACTGGTGACCTCGCCTAGTTCTGCTCAACTAGCAGAAATTGAAGTGCCAGGGAACTTTCACCAAGAAATGGAGGATATTGGTGAATGTGTATTGGGTGATGCCAGGGCAACAACTCCTATATACTCCAGAGTTTGGTAAGTGCAACCAAATTTATAATTGGTCAAATCTTCATGGTCAAATCTTCATGTAAATTTATTATTGGTCAATTGGTCAAATATTCATGTAAATTTATTATTGGTCAAATGTTCATGTTCATGTAAATTTATTATTGGTCAAATGTTCATCATGTATATATAATTTTTTTATTATTGGTCAAATGTTTATTGGTCAAATGTTCATGTAAATTTATTATTGGTCAATGTTCATTATTATTGGTCAAGGTTAATCATGTAAATTTATTATTGGTCAAGGTTCATCATGTAAATTTATTATTGGTCAAATGTCCATAATGCCACAGCTCTGAACATGGAGATGGCAGTGTTGGAGCAATCGGAGAGGCTTGACATGATGGAGAAAGGCCAGAAAGAACTGTTAAAAAAATTGAGAGAACATTGAAGGATATTCTGGAGAGGCTATCTCAGTCAGTTCCTCCAGCCCCGCCCGATCTCTCCTCCTCGTTCCCCGCCGACACCTCACTTCCACCTCCATCACCTGTCACTTCTCCTGCCACAACCTGTGATCGCCCTGCATGCAAACCAATTGGTGTTGTGAAGCGGGCACTACCATCCCATATGATCCAAGAGGACCTTGACGATATTGGCACGGTATTGGCAAGATATCCAAAATTGCAAACCCTCTGCAAAGTCGGAGCCTTGGCGTGCAAGCTATATAGCCAGAGAGGCAATATTTGGGCACAATGTAATGAAAATGTGTACTCCCATGGGGAATCGAGATCTGCCTGGGCTTCCAATCGAAGAGCTAAAACTCTTAAAGAAAATGATCTACGAACAATAACCCCAATTTTGGATGCTCAGGCAGAATTCGAACCAATTTGGGTAAAATGTCTGGAAGCCATCCAGCAAGCTTCCAAACGTTTACGCTTATATATAAATACACACCTCCCTTGTATTATATTATTGACATTTCTTCCCCCCACCCCCCAAAAATAAATCAGGTATATAGTGTAACTTTACTAACTAATAAATATCAGTACCTAATAAATATTCTAGAATATTTATTAGGTACTGATTGTAGGGGGCGACTGCCTATTATGTATTATGAACAAAGCTGGCCAACTCAGTTATAAGTGCTAACCACATCACACCCTTTGTGGCTTGCATGTGTAAAATAACCAGAAGTAATTAGCATCTGAGTAGCCACTCCCAACCAAAAATTTCCAACTGACAATGACAAAAATGTTTTATAAGATTTTATGTACAACATTATAACAAATGAATATGTTATGTACAACATTATAACTAATGAGTAACTAGAATGCAAGAACGACAAGAATTAAATATTAAATATTCAGTACCCTGTAGCTGCACCCTCCAGTTCTATTATTTTAGGAATTACTTTTCTAAGGTGTCTAATGATTTATGACATTTAGTAATATCTACAGTTAACCAAAATCGTCTTATTCCATCCACATTTGTCTTGGGCTTTACTTCCCTCCTGATCTACTCTTTTAATTCGTGCCACAGGTTTTCAATTGGGTTGGCATCTGGAGACTCGGGAGGTGTCCTCCACCAATTAACATTGTTTGATTTCAAGAATTCCTGAGCCAGCCTAGATGTGTGCTTGGGGTCATTGTCCTGCATGTAGCGATGACGGGGACAAATATCGGGTAAAAGGGTCTTCTTGAGAATTTCGCACAAAAAGTGGTGCTCTCATGATGCCATCAAATATGCATATTCCGGTTCTCCCTTTCATGCTGATTCCTGCCCACACATGCACCTTCACTGGATGTTTCGCCCTATAATCAAATAATCAGATTGTATATCATAAATATTACACACCCATAATACAGCATGTAACATACCTTGGCTTGTTCTTTGGTGCCCTTCCTACCTTTCGGCAACAAAACCGCCTGTGCGTTTCTAACTGAACCGTGCACTCATCTGTCCAAAAACCCCATCAGCTGCTTCGTCAACGTTCTGCCTGCCAATATTTTGACCTAGGATAGGGATAAATAATACTGCCATTGATCACAGGATTATTACACAAGTCACTGTACAAATTCACCAGTGTTCAATATCAAATCTTACCTAGTCCTAAAGCATAACAACAACAGGGTGCCCAATTTTTAAAATCAAATGGCTTATCCCGATCGTCATTGACTCTAGCCAAACTGCCCCCAAAACCAAGGCCTAGATTATCATTAGCCACTAGCTTCAGCATAAGAGAAAGCTTCTACACAAGCATTAACTTTCACTAGCTTAGCTTAAACTATGTACGCAACACAACAAACCTTGTTGACATCTCTTATAAGTTGGCAGTACGCACTGCCTCGAAAAGTCCAACCAAGCAATGTCCGGCACCGCAACATTGTCCTCAGGGATAGTAGATATCCTTTGAGGAGGTGTAATTGATAAGGAGTTGTCTCGTCATCTTCCTCCATCTTTTACTCTACAACTCTCTTGACAGCAGCTGTCACCAACGAACTCCCGCTCCCTGGCTGTCTGGCGATTGTACCAGTCTCACGGTACCGCTTAATAAAACAGTAGACGCCTTGCCTCATTGCTGTCATGCCCTCCTCATTCAAAATGCGGACTATAGCTGTAGCCTTGAATCCTCTTGATTCCAGAGTGAGAATCCTCTGTTTCTTAAATGTAGAATAAGGCATTTACTCGGAGTAGTAGGTGAGTGCTAAAACACGTGTAACTAGCAAGTGAATTCAATAGTACGCTTAACGATTCGTGGCTAACGTACCGTTCGTACATACTTACGTTGTTGGCGAATGTATGGCGAACGGTAGAGGAACGCTGTGACTCAAGCGTCCCGCAAACGTACAACACAAACGGTACGTAAATTTTTTTTTGGCGTGTACTGTACGTTAATAATACTAACGTATACATCTGTGATGTGCAGTTAAATAATAACACTAACATACATCAGCGATGTGCAGTTAATAACACTAACATACATCTGTGATGTGCAGTTAATAACACTAACATACATCAGTGATGTGCAGTTAATAACACTAACATACATCTGTGATATGCAGTTAATAACACTAACATACATCTGTGATGTGCAGTAATTAACACTAACGTACATCAGTGATGGGCAGTTAATAATTTTAATGTATACATCTGTGATGTGTAGTTAATAACACTAACATGCATCAGTTGCAGTTATAACACTAACATACATCAGTGATGTGCAGTTAATAACACTAACATACATCAGTGATGTGCAGTTAATAACACTAACATACATCTGTGATATGCAGTTAATAACACTAACATACATCTGTGATGTGCAGTAATTAACACTAACGTACATCAGTGATGGGCAGTTAATAATTTTAATGTATACACCTGTGATGTGTAGTTAATAACACTAACATACATCAGTGATGTGCAGTAACATACATCTGTGATGTGCAGTTAATAACACTACATGTGATGTGCAGTATGATGTGTCTCTGCCACAAGCAAACATGTATGAGTTAGTGGAGGCTACCAGGCAACGCTGTCAGCACCATGCTCTCTGCACAGTAGGCTATGGTCATCTCGGTGATGGCAACCTTCACCTCAACGTCATAGGCAGTTCTCACTCATCACAACTGCTCTCCCTCCTTGAGCCTTACGTTTTTGAGCAGACAGGTATGTACTGTTGAGTTGTGGCACTGCAGTCTAGCCTTGTGGCCCTGCAGTTTAGACGCTAGACTTGTGGCACTGTAGTGACTTGTGGCACTGCAGTCTTGCCTCTAGACTTATGCCACTGCATATATGTAACATGGGAGAATAACTAGTATGTAATTGTTGATGATATTAGCCAAACATCGAGGAAGCATCTCAGCTGAACATGGTCTTGGCTTCAAGAAGGCCAAGTACATCCATTACTCCAAGCCACCTGCAGCAGTTCAGGTGATGCAGGGAATCAAAGCACTCCTGGACCCTCAGGGCATTCTCAACCCCTACAAGACATTACCCATAACAACCCCCCAATAAATTGGTTATGCAGTGTACATTACTAGATATATTACTACGTGTACATTATATATGTATAGATCTATTACTACGTGTACATTATATATGTATAGATATATTACATGCATGTATAGATATATTATGTGTACATTATATACGACTATATATACATTACATGTACATTATATATGTATAGATATATTATGTGTACATATGTATATGTATAGATATATTATGTGTACATTATATATGAGATATATTATGTGTACACATGTATATGTATAGATATATTATGTGTACATGTGTACATGTATAGATATATTATGTGAACATTTGTGTTGTCTTGTATAATGTACTAGTTTTTATTTTTATTATCTTCTTTTTCTTGGCCATTGATCATGGCACAGGGTAGGAACTGAAGTGTAACTAATTACACAATGAAAGTTCCTTGATGCATTCAAGTGGTCGGGTCGCTTAATGTTCGATGCAAGCATCACTTCGACTTGCCCACATTATTGCTCAGCCACTCGATCCCATCCTGCACAAACAAAGACATCAACTGCTTATTTTATTGTTGGTCTTCATTAGCTCACCTGGATCCCCTCATTCTTGATGGCTGAGCAGGGCTGTGATCTCCAACATATCCTAGATGTGCATAGTTTCTGAAATCTGGACATGCAAACACTCAAAAATAATATACAAGGTAGTGCATCAGTGTGTAATAATATACAGAGTAGTGGGTGACTTGCATCAGTGTGTAATAATGTACAGAGTAGTGGGTGACTTGCATCAGTGTGTAATAATATACAGGGTAGTGGGTGACTTGCATCAGTGTGTAATGATATACAGAGTAGTGGGTGACTTGCATCAGTGTGTAATAATATCAGTGTGTAATAATATACAGAGTAGTGGGTGACTTGCATCAGTGTGTAATAATATACAGAGTAGTGGGTGACTTGCATCAGTGTGTAATAATATACAGAGTAGTGGGTGACTTGCATCAGTGTGTAATAATATACAGAGTAGTGGGTGACTTGCACAGTGTGTAATAATATACAGGGTAGTGGGTGACTTGCACAGTGTAATAATATACAGAGTAGTGGGTGACTTGCATCAGTGTATAATAATATACAGAGTAGTGGGTGACTTGCACAGTGTGTAATAATATACAGGGTAGTGGGTGACTTGCACAGTGTGTAATAATATACAGGGTAGTGGGTGACTTGCATCAGTGTGTAATAATATACAGAGTAGTGGGTGACTTGCATCAGTGTGTAATAATATACAGAGTAGTGGGTGACTTGCATCAGTGTCAGTGTGTAATAATATACAGGGTAGTGGGTGACTTGCATCAGTGTGTAATAATATACAGAGTAGTGGGTGACTTGCATCAGGGAGTAATAATATACAGGGTAGTGGGTGACTTGCATCAGTGTGTAATAATATACAGGGTAGTGGGTGACTTGCATCAGTGTGTAATAATATACAGAGTAGTGGGTGACTTGCATCAGTGTGTAATAATATACAGAGTAGTGGGTGACTTGCATCAGTGTGTAATAATATACAGAGTAGTGGGTGACTTGCACTGTGTTATAATATACAGGGTAGTGGGTGACTTGCATCAGTGTGTAATAATATACAGAGTAGTGAGTGACTTGCATCAGTGAGTAATAATATACAGAGTAGTGGGTGACTTGCATCAGTGTGTAATAATATACAGAGTAGTGGGTGACTTGCATCAGTGTGTAATAATATACAGAGTAGTGGGTGACTTGCATCAGTGTGAAATAATATACAGAGTAGTGGGTGACTTTCATCAGAGTGTAATAATATACAGAGTAGTGGGTGACTTGCATCAGTGTGTAATAATATACAGAGTAGTGGGTGACTTGCATCAGTGTGTAATAATATACAGGGTAGTGGGTGACTTGCATCAGTGTGTAATAATATACAGGATAGTGGGTGACTTGCATCAGTGTGTGATAATATACAGAGTAGTGGGTGACTTGCATCAGTGTGTAATAATATACAGAGTAGTGGGTGACTTGCATCAGTGTGTAATAATATACAGAGTAGTGGGTGACTTGCATCAGTGTAATAATATACAGAGTAGTGGGTGACTTGCATCAGTGTGTAATAATATACAGAGTAGTGGGTGACTTGCATCAGTGTGTAATAATATACAGAGTAGTGGGTGACTTGCATCAGTGTGTAATAATATACAGGGTAGTGGGTGACTTGCATCAGTGTGTAATAATATACAGGGTAGTGGGTGACTTGCATCAGTGTGTAATAATATACAGGGTAGTGGGTGACTTGCATCAGTGTGTAATAATATACAGGGTAGTGGGTGACTTGCATCAGTGTGTAATAATATACAGTGTAGTGGGTGACTTGCATCAGTGTGTAATAATATACAGGGTAGTGGGTGACTTGCATCAGTGTGTAATAATATACAGTGTAGTGGGTGACTTGCATCAGTGTGTAATAATATACAGAGTAGTGGGTAACTTGCATCAGTGTGTAATAATATACAGAGTAGTGGGTGACTTGCATCAGTGTCAGTGTGTAATAATATACAGGGTAGTGGGTGTCTTGCATCAGTGTGTAATAATGTACAGAGTAGTGGGTGACTTGCATCAGTGTGTAATAATATACAGGGTAGTGGGTGACTTGCATCAGTGTGTAATGATATACAGAGTAGTGGGTGACTTGCATCAGTGTGTAATAATATCAGTGTGTAATAATATACAGAGTAGTGGGTGACTTGCATCAGTGTGTAATAATATACAGAGTAGTGGGTGACTTGCATCAGTGTGTAATAATATACAGAGTAGTGGGTGACTTGCATCAGTGTGTAATAATATACAGAGTAGTGGGTGACTTGCACAGTGTGTAATAATATACAGGGTAGTGGGTGACTTGCACAGTGTAATAATATACAGAGTAGTGGGTGACTTGCATCAGTGTATAATAATATACAGAGTAGTGGGTGACTTGCACAGTGTGTAATAATATACAGGGTAGTGGGTGACTTGCACAGTGTGTAATAATATACAGGGTAGTGGGTGACTTGCATCAGTGTGTAATAATATACAGAGTAGTGGGTGACTTGCATCAGTGTGTAATAATATACAGAGTAGTGGGTGACTTGCATCAGTGTCAGTGTGTAATAATATACAGGGTAGTGGGTGACTTGCATCAGTGTGTAATAATATACAGAGTAGTGGGTGACTTGCATCAGGGAGTAATAATATACAGGGTAGTGGGTGACTTGCATCAGTGTGTAATAATATACAGGGTAGTGGGTGACTTGCATCAGTGTGTAATAATATACAGAGTAGTGGGTGACTTGCATCAGTGTGTAATAATATACAGAGTAGTGGGTGACTTGCATCAGTGTGTAATAATATACAGAGTAGTGGGTGACTTGCACTGTGTTATAATATACAGGGTAGTGGGTGACTTGCATCAGTGTGTAATAATATACAGAGTAGTGAGTGACTTGCATCAGTGAGTAATAATATACAGAGTAGTGGGTGACTTGCATCAGTGTGTAATAATATACAGAGTAGTGGGTGACTTGCATCAGTGTGTAATAATATACAGAGTAGTGGGTGACTTGCATCAGTGTGTAATAATATACAGGATAGTGGGTGACTTGCATCAGTGTGTGATAATATACAGAGTAGTGGGTGACTTGCATCAGTGTGTAATAATATACAGAGTAGTGGGTGACTTGCATCAGTGTGTAATAATATACAGAGTAGTGGGTGACTTGCATCAGTGTAATAATATACAGAGTAGTGGGTGACTTGCATCAGTGTGTAATAATATACAGAGTAGTGGGTGACTTGCATCAGTGTGTAATAATATACAGAGTAGTGGGTGACTTGCATCAGTGTGTAATAATATACAGGGTAGTGGGTGACTTGCATCAGTGTGTAATAATATACAGGGTAGTGGGTGACTTGCATCAGTGTGTAATAATATACAGGGTAGTGGGTGACTTGCATCAGTGTGTAATAATATACAGGGTAGTGGGTGACTTGCATCAGTGTGTAATAATATACAGTGTAGTGGGTGACTTGCATCAGTGTGTAATAATATACAGGGTAGTGGGTGACTTGCATCAGTGTGTAATAATATACAGTGTAGTGGGTGACTTGCATCAGTGTGTAATAATATACAGAGTAGTGGGTAACTTGCATCAGTGTGTAATAATATACAGAGTAGTGGGTGACTTGCATCAGTGTCAGTGTGTAATAATATACAGGGTAGTGGGTGTCTTGCATCAGTGTGTAATAATATACAGAGTAGTGGGTGACTTGCATCAGTGTGTAATAATATACAGGGTAGTGGGTGACTTGCATCAGTGTGTAATAATATACAGAGTAGTGGGTGACTTGCATCAGTGTGTAATAATATACAGAGTAGTGGGTGACTTGCATCAGTGTGTAATAATATACAGGGTAGTGGGTGACTTGCATCAGTGTGTAATAATATACAGGGTAGTGGGTGACTTGCATCAGTGTGTAATAATATACAGTGTAGTGGGTGACTTGCATCAGTGTGTAATAATATACATAGTAGTGGGTGACTTGCATCAGTGTGTAATAATATACAGAGTAGTGGGTGACTTGCATCAGTGTCAGTGTGTAATAATATACAGGGTAGTGGGTGACTTGCATCAGTGTGTAATAATATACAGTGTAGTGGGTGACTTGCATCAGTGTGTAATAATATACAGGGTAGTGGGTGACTTGCATCAGTGTGTAATAATATACAGTGTAGTGGGTGACTTGCATCAGTGTGTAATAATATACAGAGTAGTGGGTGACTTGCATCAGTGTGTAATAATATACAGAGTAGTGGGTGACTTGCATCAGTGTCAGTGTGTAATAATATACAGGGTAGTGGGTGTCTTGCATCAGTGTGTAATAATATACAGAGTAGTGGGTGACTTGCATCAGTGTGTAATAATATACAGGGTAGTGGGTGACTTGCATCAGTGTGTAATAATATACAGAGTAGTGGGTGACTTGCATCAGTGTGTAATAATATACAGAGTACTGTAGTGGGTGACTTGCATCAGTGTGTAATAATATACAGGGTAGTGGGTGACTTGCATCAGTGTGTAATAATATACAGGGTAGTGGGTGACTTGCATCAGTGTGTAATAATAACAGTGTAGTGGGTGACTTGCATCAGTGTGTAATAATATACAGAGTAGTGGGTGACTTGCATCAGTGTGTAATAATATACAGAGTAGTGGGTGACTTGCATCAGTGTCAGTGTGTAATAATATACAGGGTAGTGGGTGTCTTGCATCAGTGTGTAATAATATACAGAGTAGTGGGTGACTTGCATCAGGGAGTAATAATATACAGGGTAGTGGGTGACTTGCATCAGTGTGTAATAATATACAGGGTAGTGGGTGACTTGCATCAGTGTGTAATAATATACAGAGTAGTGGGTGACTTGCATCAGTGTGTAATAATATACAGAGTAGTGGGTGACTTGCATCAGTGTGTAATAATATACCGAGTAGTGGGTGACTTGCATCAGGGAGTAATAATATACAGGGTAGTGGGTGACTTGCATCAGTGTGTAATAATATACAGAGTAGTGGGTGACTTGCATCAGGGAGTAATAATATACAGGGTAGTGGGTGACTTGCATCAGTGTGTAATAATATACAGGGTAGTGGGTGACTTGCATCAGTGTGTAATAATATACAGAGTAGTGGGTGACTTGCATCAGTGTGTAATAATATACAGAGTAGTGGGTGACTTGCATCAGTGTGTAATAATATACAGAGTAGTGGGTGACTTGCACTGTGTTATAATATACAGGGTAGTGGGTGACTTGCATCAGTGTGTAATAATATACAGAGTAGTGAGTGACTTGCATCAGTGAGTAATAATATACAGAGTAGTGGGTGACTTGCATCAGTGTGTAATAATATACAGAGTAGTGGGTGACTTGCATCAGTGTGTAATAATATACAGAGTAGTGGGTGACTTGCATCAGTGTGAAATAATATACAGAGTAGTGGGTGACTTTCATCAGAGTGTAATAATATACAGAGTAGTGGGTGACTTGCATCAGTGTGTAATAATATACAGAGTAGTGGGTGACTTGCATCAGTGTGTAATAATATACAGGGTAGTGGGTGACTTGCATCAGTGTGTAATAATATACAGGATAGTGGGTGACTTGCATCAGTGTGTGATAATATACAGAGTAGTGGGTGACTTGCATCAGTGTGTAATAATATACAGAGTAGTGGGTGACTTGCATCAGTGTGTAATAATATACAGAGTAGTGGGTGACTTGCATCAGTGTAATAATATACAGAGTAGTGGGTGACTTGCATCAGTGTGTAATAATATACAGAGTAGTGGGTGACTTGCATCAGTGTGTAATAATATACAGAGTAGTGGGTGACTTGCATCAGTGTGTAATAATATACAGGGTAGTGGGTGACTTGCATCAGTGTGTAATAATATACAGGGTAGTGGGTGACTTGCATCAGTGTGTAATAATATACAGGGTAGTGGGTGACTTGCATCAGTGTGTAATAATATACAGGGTAGTGGGTGACTTGCATCAGTGTGTAATAATATACAGTGTAGTGGGTGACTTGCATCAGTGTGTAATAATATACAGGGTAGTGGGTGACTTGCATCAGTGTGTAATAATATACAGTGTAGTGGGTGACTTGCATCAGTGTGTAATAATATACAGAGTAGTGGGTAACTTGCATCAGTGTGTAATAATATACAGAGTAGTGGGTGACTTGCATCAGTGTCAGTGTGTAATAATATACAGGGTAGTGGGTGTCTTGCATCAGTGTGTAATAATATACAGAGTAGTGGGTGACTTGCATCAGTGTGTAATAATATACAGGGTAGTGGGTGACTTGCATCAGTGTGTAATAATATACAGAGTAGTGGGTGACTTGCATCAGTGTGTAATAATATACAGAGTAGTGGGTGACTTGCATCAGTGTGTAATAATATACAGGGTAGTGGGTGACTTGCATCAGTGTGTAATAATATACAGGGTAGTGGGTGACTTGCATCAGTGTGTAATAATATACAGTGTAGTGGGTGACTTGCATCAGTGTGTAATAATATACATAGTAGTGGGTGACTTGCATCAGTGTGTAATAATATACAGAGTAGTGGGTGACTTGCATCAGTGTCAGTGTGTAATAATATACAGGGTAGTGGGTGACTTGCATCAGTGTGTAATAATATACAGTGTAGTGGGTGACTTGCATCAGTGTGTAATAATATACAGGGTAGTGGGTGACTTGCATCAGTGTGTAATAATATACAGTGTAGTGGGTGACTTGCATCAGTGTGTAATAATATACAGAGTAGTGGGTGACTTGCATCAGTGTGTAATAATATACAGAGTAGTGGGTGACTTGCATCAGTGTCAGTGTGTAATAATATACAGGGTAGTGGGTGTCTTGCATCAGTGTGTAATAATATACAGAGTAGTGGGTGACTTGCATCAGTGTGTAATAATATACAGGGTAGTGGGTGACTTGCATCAGTGTGTAATAATATACAGAGTAGTGGGTGACTTGCATCAGTGTGTAATAATATACAGAGTACTGTAGTGGGTGACTTGCATCAGTGTGTAATAATATACAGGGTAGTGGGTGACTTGCATCAGTGTGTAATAATATACAGGGTAGTGGGTGACTTGCATCAGTGTGTAATAATAACAGTGTAGTGGGTGACTTGCATCAGTGTGTAATAATATACAGAGTAGTGGGTGACTTGCATCAGTGTGTAATAATATACAGAGTAGTGGGTGACTTGCATCAGTGTCAGTGTGTAATAATATACAGGGTAGTGGGTGTCTTGCATCAGTGTGTAATAATATACAGAGTAGTGGGTGACTTGCATCAGGGAGTAATAATATACAGGGTAGTGGGTGACTTGCATCAGTGTGTAATAATATACAGGGTAGTGGGTGACTTGCATCAGTGTGTAATAATATACAGAGTAGTGGGTGACTTGCATCAGTGTGTAATAATATACAGAGTAGTGGGTGACTTGCATCAGTGTGTAATAATATACCGAGTAGTGGGTGACTTGCACTGTGTTATAATATACAGGGTAGTGGGTGACTTGCATCAGTGTGTAATAATATACAGAGTAGTGAGTGACTTGCATCAGTGAGTAATAATATACAGAGTAGTGGGTGACTTGCATCAGTGTGTAATAATATACAGAGTAGTGGGTGACTTGCATCAGTGTGTAATAATATACAGAGTAGTGGGGACTTGCATCAGTGTAATAATATACAGAGTAGTGGGTGACTTGCATCAGTGTGTAATAATATACAGAGTAGTGGGTGACTTGCATCAGTGTGTAATAATATACAGAGTAGTGGGTGACTTGCATCAGTGTGTAATAATATACAGGGTAGTGGGTGACTTGCATCAGTGTGTAATGATATACAGAGTAGTGGGTGACTTGCATCAGTGTGTAATAATATCAGTGTGTAATAATATACAGAGTAGTGGGTGACTTGCATCAGTGTGTAATAATATACAGAGTAGTGGGTGACTTGCATCAGTGTGTAATAATATACAGAGTAGTGGGTGACTTGCATCAGTGTGTAATAATATACAGAGTAGTGGGTGACTTGCACAGTGTGTAATAATATACAGGGTAGTGGGTGACTTGCACAGTGTAATAATATACAGAGTAGTGGGTGACTTGCATCAGTGTATAATAATATACAGAGTAGTGGGTGACTTGCACAGTGTGTAATAATATACAGGGTAGTGGGTGACTTGCACAGTGTGTAATAATATACAGGGTAGTGGGTGACTTGCATCAGTGTGTAATAATATACAGAGTAGTGGGTGACTTGCATCAGTGTGTAATAATATACAGAGTAGTGGGTGACTTGCATCAGTGTCAGTGTGTAATAATATACAGGGTAGTGGGTGACTTGCATCAGTGTGTAATAATATACAGAGTAGTGGGTGACTTGCATCAGGGAGTAATAATATACAGGGTAGTGGGTGACTTGCATCAGTGTGTAATAATATACAGGGTAGTGGGTGACTTGCATCAGTGTGTAATAATATACAGAGTAGTGGGTGACTTGCATCAGTGTGTAATAATATACAGAGTAGTGGGTGACTTGCATCAGTGTGTAATAATATACAGAGTAGTGGGTGACTTGCACTGTGTTATAATATACAGGGTAGTGGGTGACTTGCATCAGTGTGTAATAATATACAGAGTAGTGAGTGACTTGCATCAGTGAGTAATAATATACAGAGTAGTGGGTGACTTGCATCAGTGTGTAATAATATACAGAGTAGTGGGTGACTTGCATCAGTGTGTAATAATATACAGAGTAGTGGGTGACTTGCATCAGTGTGAAATAATATACAGTGTAGTGGGTGACTTGCATCAGTGTGTAATAATATACAGAGTAGTGGGTGACTTGCATCAGTGTGTAATAATATACAGAGTAGTGGGTGACTTGCATCAGTGTCAGTGTGTAATAATATACAGGGTAGTGGGTGTCTTGCATCAGTGTGTAATAATATACAGAGTAGTGGGTGACTTGCATCAGTGTGTAATAATATACAGGGTAGTGGGTGACTTGCATCAGTGTGTAATAATATACAGAGTAGTGGGTGACTTGCATCAGTGTGTAATAATATACAGAGTACTGTAGTGGGTGACTTGCATCAGTGTGTAATAATATACAGGGTAGTGGGTGACTTGCATCAGTGTGTAATAATATACAGGGTAGTGGGTGACTTGCATCAGTGTGTAATAATAACAGTGTAGTGGGTGACTTGCATCAGTGTGTAATAATATACAGAGTAGTGGGTGACTTGCATCAGTGTGTAATAATATACAGAGTAGTGGGTGACTTGCATCAGTGTCAGTGTGTAATAATATACAGGGTAGTGGGTGTCTTGCATCAGTGTGTAATAATATACAGAGTAGTGGGTGACTTGCATCAGGGAGTAATAATATACAGGGTAGTGGGTGACTTGCATCAGTGTGTAATAATATACAGGGTAGTGGGTGACTTGCATCAGTGTGTAATAATATACAGAGTAGTGGGTGACTTGCATCAGTGTGTAATAATATACAGAGTAGTGGGTGACTTGCATCAGTGTGTAATAATATACAGGGTAGTGGGTGACTTGCACTGTGTTATAATATACAGGGTAGTGGGTGACTTGCATCAGTGTGTAATAATATACAGAGTAGTGAGTGACTTGCATCAGTGAGTAATAATATACAGAGTAGTGGGTGACTTGCATCAGTGTGTAATAATATACAGAGTAGTGGGTGACTTGCATCAGTGTGTAATAATATACAGAGTAGTGGGGACTTGCATCAGTGTAATAATATACAGAGTAGAGGGTGACTTGCATCAGTGTGTAATAATATACAGAGTAGTGGGTGACTTGCATCAGTGTGTAATAATATACAGAGTAGTGGGTGACTTGCATCAGTGTGTAATAATATACAGGGTAGTGGGTGACTTGCATCAGTGTGTAATGATATACAGAGTAGTGGGTGACTTGCATCAGTGTGTAATAATATCAGTGTGTAATAATATACAGAGTAGTGGGTGACTTGCATCAGTGTGTAATAATATACAGAGTAGTGGGTGACTTGCATCAGTGTGTAATAATATACAGAGTAGTGGGTGACTTGCATCAGTGTGTAATAATATACAGAGTAGTGGGTGACTTGCACAGTGTGTAATAATATACAGGGTAGTGGGTGACTTGCACAGTGTAATAATATACAGAGTAGTGGGTGACTTGCATCAGTGTATAATAATATACAGAGTAGTGGGTGACTTGCACAGTGTGTAATAATATACAGGGTAGTGGGTGACTTGCACAGTGTGTAATAATATACAGGGTAGTGGGTGACTTGCATCAGTGTGTAATAATATACAGAGTAGTGGGTGACTTGCATCAGTGTGTAATAATATACAGAGTAGTGGGTGACTTGCATCAGTGTCAGTGTGTAATAATATACAGAGTAGTGGGTGACTTGCATCAGTGTGTAATAATATACCGAGTAGTGGGTGACTTGCACTGTGTTATAATATACAGGGTAGTGGGTGACTTGCATCAGTGTGTAATAATATACAGAGTAGTGAGTGACTTGCATCAGTGAGTAATAATATACAGAGTAGTGGGTGACTTGCATCAGTGTGTAATAATATACAGAGTAGTGGGTGACTTGCATCAGTGTGTAATAATATACAGAGTAGTGGGGACTTGCATCAGTGTAATAATATACAGAGTAGTGGGTGACTTGCATCAGTGTGTAATAATATACAGAGTAGTGGGTGACTTGCATCAGTGTGTAATAATATACAGAGTAGTGGGTGACTTGCATCAGTGTGTAATAATATACAGGGTAGTGGGTGACTTGCATCAGTGTGTAATGATATACAGAGTAGTGGGTGACTTGCATCAGTGTGTAATAATATCAGTGTGTAATAATATACAGAGTAGTGGTTGACTTGCATCAGTGTGTAATAATATACAGAGTAGTGGGTGACTTGCATCAGTGTGTAATAATATACAGAGTAGTGGGTGACTTGCATCAGTGTGTAATAATATACAGAGTAGTGGGTGACTTGCACAGTGTGTAATAATATACAGGGTAGTGGGTGACTTGCACAGTGTAATAATATACAGAGTAGTGGGTGACTTGCATCAGTGTATAATAATATACAGAGTAGTGGGTGACTTGCACAGTGTGTAATAATATACAGGGTAGTGGGTGACTTGCACAGTGTGTAATAATATACAGGGTAGTGGGTGACTTGCATCAGTGTGTAATAATATACAGAGTAGTGGGTGACTTGCATCAGTGTGTAATAATATACAGAGTAGTGGGTGACTTGCATCAGTGTCAGTGTGTAATAATATACAGGGTAGTGGGTGACTTGCATCAGTGTGTAATAATATACAGAGTAGTGGGTGACTTGCATCAGGGAGTAATAATATACAGGGTAGTGGGTGACTTGCATCAGTGTGTAATAATATACAGGGTAGTGGGTGACTTGCATCAGTGTGTAATAATATACAGAGTAGTGGGTGACTTGCATCAGTGTGTAATAATATACAGAGTAGTGGGTGACTTGCATCAGTGTGTAATAATATACAGAGTAGTGGGTGACTTGCACTGTGTTATAATATACAGGGTAGTGGGTGACTTGCATCAGTGTGTAATAATATACAGAGTAGTGAGTGACTTGCATCAGTGAGTAATAATATACAGAGTAGTGGGTGACTTGCATCAGTGTGTAATAATATACAGAGTAGTGGGTGACTTGCATCAGTGTGTAATAATATACAGAGTAGTGGGTGACTTGCATCAGTGTGAAATAATATACAGTGTAGTGGGTGACTTGCATCAGTGTGTAATAATATACAGAGTAGTGGGTGACTTGCATCAGTGTGTAATAATATACAGAGTAGTGGGTGACTTGCATCAGTGTCAGTGTGTAATAATATACAGGGTAGTGGGTGTCTTGCATCAGTGTGTAATAATATACAGAGTAGTGGGTGACTTGCATCAGTGTGTAATAATATACAGGGTAGTGGGTGACTTGCATCAGTGTGTAATAATATACAGAGTAGTGGGTGACTTGCATCAGTGTGTAATAATATACAGAGTACTGTAGTGGGTGACTTGCATCAGTGTGTAATAATATACAGGATAGTGGGTGACTTGCATCAGTGTGTAATAATATACAGGGTAGTGGGTGACTTGCATCAGTGTGTAATAATAACAGTGTAGTGGGTGACTTGCATCAGTGTGTAATAATATACAGAGTAGTGGGTGACTTGCATCAGTGTGTAATAATATACAGAGTAGTGGGTGACTTGCATCAGTGTCAGTGTGTAATAATATACAGGGTAGTGGGTGTCTTGCATCAGTGTGTAATAATATACAGAGTAGTGGGTGACTTGCATCAGGGAGTAATAATATACAGGGTAGTGGGTGACTTGCATCAGTGTGTAATAATATACAGGGTAGTGGGTGACTTGCATCAGTGTGTAATAATATACAGAGTAGTGGGTGACTTGCATCAGTGTGTAATAATATACAGAGTAGTGGGTGACTTGCATCAGTGTGTAATAATATACCGAGTAGTGGGTGACTTGCACTGTGTTATAATATACAGGGTAGTGGGTGACTTGCACCAGTGTGTAATAATATACAGAGTAGTGAGTGACTTGCATCAGTGAGTAATAATATACAGAGTAGTGGGTGACTTGCATCAGTGTGTAATAATATACAGAGTAGTGGGTGACTTGCATCAGTGTGTAATAATATACAGAGTAGTGGGGACTTGCATCAGTGTAATAATATACAGAGTAGTGGGTGACTTGCATCAGTGTGTAATAATATACAGAGTAGTGGGTGACTTGCATCAGTGTGTAATAATATACAGAGTAGTGGGTGACTTGCATCAGTGTGTAATAATATACAGGGTAGTGGGTGACTTGCATCAGTGTGTAATGATATACAGAGTAGTGGGTGACTTGCATCAGTGTGTAATAATATCAGTGTGTAATAATATACAGAGTAGTGGGTGACTTGCATCAGTGTGTAATAATATACAGAGTAGTGGGTGACTTGCATCAGTGTGTAATAATATACAGAGTAGTGGGTGACTTGCATCAGTGTGTAATAATATACAGAGTAGTGGGTGACTTGCACAGTGTGTAATAATATACAGGGTAGTGGGTGACTTGCACAGTGTAATAATATACAGAGTAGTGGGTGACTTGCATCAGTGTATAATAATATACAGAGTAGTGGGTGACTTGCACAGTGTGTAATAATATACAGGGTAGTGGGTGACTTGCACAGTGTGTAATAATATACAGGGTAGTGGGTGACTTGCATCAGTGTGTAATAATATACAGAGTAGTGGGTGACTTGCATCAGTGTGTAATAATATACAGAGTAGTGGGTGACTTGCATCAGTGTCAGTGTGTAATAATATACAGGGTAGTGGGTGACTTGCATCAGTGTGTAATAATATACAGAGTAGTGGGTGACTTGCATCAGGGAGTAATAATATACAGGGTAGTGGGTGACTTGCATCAGTGTGTAATAATATACAGGGTAGTGGGTGACTTGCATCAGTGTGTAATAATATACAGAGTAGTGGGTGACTTGCATCAGTGTGTAATAATATACAGAGTAGTGGGTGACTTGCATCAGTGTGTAATAATATACAGAGTAGTGGGTGACTTGCACTGTGTTATAATATACAGGGTAGTGGGTGACTTGCATCAGTGTGTAATAATATACAGAGTAGTGAGTGACTTGCATCAGTGAGTAATAATATACAGAGTAGTGGGTGACTTGCATCAGTGTGTAATAATATACAGAGTAGTGGGTGACTTGCATCAGTGTGTAATAATATACAGAGTAGTGGGTGACTTGCATCAGTGTGAAATAATATACAGAGTAGTGGGTGACTTTCATCAGAGTGTAATAATATACAGAGTAGTGGGTGACTTGCATCAGTGTGTAATAATATACAGAGTAGTGGGTGACTTGCATCAGTGTGTAATAATATACAGGGTAGTGGGTGACTTGCATCAGTGTGTAATAATATACAGGATAGTGGGTGACTTGCATCAGTGTGTGATAATATACAGAGTAGTGGGTGACTTGCATCAGTGTGTAATAATATACAGAGTAGTGGGTGACTTGCATCAGTGTGTAATAATATACAGAGTAGTGGGTGACTTGCATCAGTGTAATAATATACAGAGTAGTGGGTGACTTGCATCAGTGTGTAATAATATACAGAGTAGTGGGTGACTTGCATCAGTGTGTAATAATATACAGAGTAGTGGGTGACTTGCATCAGTGTGTAATAATATACAGGGTAGTGGGTGACTTGCATCAGTGTGTAATAATATACAGGGTAGTGGGTGACTTGCATCAGTGTGTAATAATATACAGGGTAGTGGGTGACTTGCATCAGTGTGTAATAATATACAGTGTAGTGGGTGACTTGCATCAGTGTGTAATAATATACAGAGTAGTGGGTGACTTGCATCAGTGTGTAATAATATACAGGGTAGTGGGTGACTTGCATCAGTGTGTAATAATATACAGGGTAGTGGGTGACTTGCATCAGTGTGTAATAATATACAGGGTAGTGGGTGACTTGCATCAGTGTGTAATAATATACAATGTAGTGGGTGACTTGCATCAGTGTGTAATAATATACAGAGTAGTGGGTGACTTGCATCAGTGTGTAATAATATACAGAGTAGTGGGTGACTTGCATCAGTGTGTAATAATATACAGACTAGTGCATCAGTGTGTAATAATATACAGAGTACTGGGTGACTTACATCAGTGTGTAATAATATACAGGGTAGTGGGTGACTTGCATCAGTGTGTAATAATATACAGAGTAGTGGGTGACTTGCATCAGTGTGTAATAATATACAGAGTAGTGCATCAGTGTGTAATAATATACAGGGTAGTGGGTGACTTGCATCAGTGTGTAATAATATACAGGGTAGTGGGTGACTTTCATCAGAGTGTAATAATATACAGAGTAGTGGGTGACTTGCATCAGTGTGTAATAATATACAGAGTAGTGGGTGACTTGCATCAGTGTGTAATAATATACAGGGTAGTGGGTGACTTGCATCAGTGTGTAATAATATACAGTGTAGTGGGTGACTTGCATCAGTGTGTAATAATATACAGAGTAGTGGGTGACTTGCATCAGTGTGTAATAATATACAGGGTAGTGGGTGACTTGCATCAGTGTGTAATAATATACAGGGTAGTGGGTGACTTGCATCAGTGTGTAATAATATACAGGGTAGTGGGTGACTTGCATCAGTGTGTAATAATATACAGTGTAGTGGGTGACTTGCATCAGTGTATAATAATATACAGGGTAGTGGGTGACTTGCATCAGTGTGTAATAATATACAGAGTAGTGGGTGACTTGCATCAGTGTGTAATAATGTAGTGGGTGACTTGCATCAGTGTGTAATAATATACAGACTAGTGCATCAGTGTGTAATAATATACAGAGTACTGGGTGACTTACATCAGTGTGTAATAATATACAGGGTAGTGGGTGACTTGCATCAGTGTGTAATAATATACAGAGTAGTGGGTGACTTGCATCAGTGTGTAATAATATACAGGGTAGTGGGTGACTTGCATCAGTGTGTAATAATATACAGGGTAGTGGGTGACTTGCATCAGTGTGTAATAATATACAGAGTAGTGGCTGACTTGCATCAGTGTGTAATAATATACAGGGTAGTGGGTGACTTGCATCAGTGTGTAATAATATACAGAGTAGTGGGTGACTTGCATCAGTGTGTAATAATATACAGAGTAGTGCATCAGTGTGTAATAATATACAGAGTAGTGGGTGACTTACATCAGTGTGTAATAATATACAGGGTAGTGGGTGACTTGCATCAGTGTGTAATAATATACAGAGTAGTAGGTGACTTGCATCAGTGTGTAATAGTATACAGGGTAGTGGGTGACTTGCATCAATGTGTAATAATATACAGGGTAGTGGGTGACTTGCATCAGTGTGTAATAATAATATACAGAGTAGTGGGTGACTTGCATCAGTGTGTAATAATATACAGAGTAGTGGGTGACTTGCATCAGTGTGTAATAATATACAGGGTAGTGGGTGACTTGCATCAGTGTGTAATAATATACAGACTAGTGCATCAGTGTGTAATAATATACAGAGTACTGGGTGACTTACATCAGTGTGTAATAATATACAGGGTAGTGGGTGACTTGCATCAGTGTGTAATAATATACAGAGTAGTGGGTGACTTGCATCAGTGTGTAATAATATACAGAGTAGTGCATCAGTGTGTAATAATATACAGGGTAGTGGATGACTTGCATCAGTGTGTAATAATATACAGGGTAGTGGGTGACTTGCATCAGTGTGTAATAATATACAGGGTAGTGGGTGACTTGCATCAGTGTGTAATAATATACAGGGTAGTGGGTGACTTGCATCAGTGTGTAATAATATACAGGGTAGTGGGTGACTTGCATCAGTGTGTAATAATCATATACACGGTAGTGAGTGTCTTAGTGTGTAATAATTATACAGGATAGTGGGTGACTTGCATTAATGTGCAATAGTATACAGCGTTGGTTCCCATATTAAAGGGGGACTGTACGTCAGCACCACCAAAGTATTATAAATCACCATAACTGTTTTTCTATATACTATGCAGGTACTTTGTTTTCCTTTGTGTTCCTTATGCTGTAATGATATGTTGAATGTATCTGCAGACATTTATACGTAAGATACATCAAGATCCCCCCAAAAGTTGACCTAACTTGCAGAAAAGTTCATAACTGCTCTAATTATCAGGATCAAAGTCCCAAATTTGGTCAGCTGATAAAGGAGGCTCTGATCTGTGCAATGCATGAACAGATTATAATGGTTTTTCAGTAGGCCACCGCTTTTGCAACTGGAAAACACCAGGGAAAATCTCACCATAACTTGCCAATACATACTTATATATAGTAATTAAAGATTTGTTACATACATTACACAGATAATTAGAAGTGCTATCCAGTGATATAAAAATTATTATTTTTTTAGTGAAGTGTAGAAAAGTTATGAGCTTTACTGCAAAAAACCCCAAAGATAAATAAAAATAATATATAGTGAAGTTAGGGCAATGAAATGTTTGGGTTTACGATAACATAACATGCAAGACTTTGTAGTTTCTTGATCTATTACATGGACAAAAACCAACATAACTTCGAAATGGAGCATCCAATGCCTCTCAAAGTTTGCAAATGGCTAGAGGATAGATACAAAAACAGTTTGAAAGTAGAAGGGGAAAAAAGAAGGAAAAAAAAAGTTGGTAGCTTTGGGGTAATGTAGCAATGCTGATGACTGATGGCTTTTTTTGTTGCCATTTGTGTTTTGTATATACCTGACTTAACAAATATTAAGGTGATGTAGCACCTACACTGCCAGAGTTGATATATGCTTCAACACCACAATGTGCGCAAATCACTTGCTCTCTGTCATGAAAATTCAAGCTAAACATGAACTACATTCTTACCTTCTTCCAACCTAATCAACATCTATGATCTTGCAAACTATTCTCTCATCATATCCTGCAATGGCACTAGCAACTACATCAATTCATCTACAGCCGATTTCTGTCTCCTCTTATTGGAGTCACCATCTCAGATTGACTGGGTGAAGCTGAATCAGGTCTGCAGTGGAGCACTTTGTGAGTATATGACCAAGTGGAGGCTCTTCGAGTTGGCACACTGTATGTGTTACCATCATTATGAGATGGTGAGGCACCTCATTGACGATTGCTGCATTCTCCACTTGCCTAATGGTGCCAATAGTATAGCCCAACTTAACTAAGCGACGAGAACTTGGAAGTCAAATTTTTGCTCATTGTTGGATGCATCTTATAAAATGGTGGAAATGAAATCACTGGGCCATATCCCTTCATCTTTTGCAGAGGCCATTTTGACCTTCTTTCCTTATCATACTCTGTTCAACTTGATTCTCAGTAGCCAGGTGATCCTTCTAATCTTCACATGGCTAGTTCAAAGCCTTTGTTTTGTTAACATAAATTACATTATTTTATTCATTCTTTCTCATTTCCCCCCCATTTTTGTGGTTGTTTTGTTCTTGCTCGCCTCATCTTGTCAATCCCACCCCAACCCAGCGAGCTACATGCAGTGCATGCATGTGACCTAGCAGGGTAATAGCCAGAGCTTAAAACCATTGGAAAGATGCACTCTCGGCACAGTGTTATGTTGAGCTTATAGTGTAGACTGATGTGTTAGCTTTGATATGTATCTTGGAATGTATTCATGTTATAGTTTCAGTAGTAAATAGCAATACCAATGTTTGGATAGCACATTTAACACTTCTTTCAGCTGTTTTATCTTTAGATTGTAACTATTCTAACTTACATGTAGTTTATAGTTCAGTTGTTAGTTGTTGAGGTGTTGTCTTGTTTTGCAGTTTTTGAATTAAAGTGATTTAAGCTGTAGTCCGTAACCAGTGATAGCTACTTGAAGTCTTCCAACACGTTATGGGCAAAGTCAGATGCTCCCTCTGCGCATGAAGAAAGGATATAGCTAGATTAAGCAGCTAGTGTATTCAAAACAAGACTCAAGCTCTCAGAATCATTGAAAAGTGACCACTAGCCCGTTTTTGATCGTACCTAATGGCAGAATTAAAAACAGTATCGATTGTTCCATTGAATGGATCGAACTATCCAACGTGGAAAGTTCAATGCACTCATGAAAGATGGTCTGTGGGTCATTGTGAAGGGAACTGAAACTCCTCCTGAAGAGGCTGAGGCAGACGGGTATGCTAAGTATATTGCAAGAAGGGACTGTGCACTAGCGTTGATTGTATTGTCAATCAAACCTTCATTGTTGTACTTGATTGGAGATCCTCACAATCCCATTACGGTATGGAAGAAGTTGGCAGACCAATTTCAGGAAAAGACATGGGCCAACAAACTTGAGCTAAGGTGCAAACTTTATTTATTGCGTTTAGAGGAGGAAAGTCAGTTCAGGAGCACATCAGAGCTATGACGGAAATATTCGAAGCACTTACAGTGATCAGTGACTCCATGACAGAGGAGGAGCAAGTTGTCTACATATTAGCAAGCCTACCTGATTCTTTCAACATGCTTGTAACAGCTTTTCAGGCAAACGCAGATGTACCTGAAATCGAAGTCATTACAGAAAGATTACTAAACTAGGAGCGAAAAATCAAAGACGGCAAATGCAGATCAACCAATGCAATGACCACTCGCCTCAAGAACAAAGGTCTAAAATGCTATTACTGTGGAAAACTCGGGCATATCAAATGCAACTGTCGCAATCTGGCTGCTGATGAAAGGAAAGCAAAATTAGATCACAAAGAGTGGAAAGGCATGAAACGAAAGGCCAATAAAGTTGCACTCAAACAAGAAGATGACAGAGTTCAGCGAGCGATTTTGATGCCGTTCTGATTAGTCATGCTCTGTCAAGCTAGTGAAAGTGAAACAAGTAACTGGGTTGAGGACTCTGGAGCAACGTGGCATATGTGCAATGATATGAGAAAATTTTCGTTGACCTTCAAAGCCTGAAGGAACCACAACAAGTGATACTTGGAGATGGACATCTTTTCGAGGTAATTGGGCGAGGAACTGTTTCATTGGAAATGAAATTGCCAGCTGGAAAAACAAAAAAGTGCAAGCTGCATGATGTACTTTATGTACCAAAGCTGTCTTACAATGTCTTGAGTGTGTCTAAGACAGCAGAAGCTGGAAATATGACGCAGTTTAAATAAGACAGATGTCTAATAATCGGTGAAAATCAAAAAATCATTGCTGTAGCAACCAGATTAGGAAGTCTCTACTATCTCAATTGCAAAGATCGAAGAAGAAAACAGCGACTCAATTTTACTGGAAAACTAGAGAGAAAAGAAAGCTTATGGCATCGATGTTTTGGTCATCTTGGAATGAAAAATCTCCAGAGCTGGCTCGGGAAAAACTGGTCGACGGTTTTGTTTTCGGTACATCGAAGAAAATCTATTTTGCGAGACCTGTCCTAGAGGAAAACATCACGGAAGTCAATTTCAAACTTATGGAGGCACTTGAAGAATTCCTTGGTCCTGTCCACAATGACGTATGCGGGAAAATGACTACTGAGTCATTAGGTGGAGCTGAGTATTTCCTGACATTTATATTGATGACAAAACACGCGTCTACCCACTGAAGCACAAGGATCAAGTTTTTGATGGTTTTCTGGAATGGAAGGCTCTAATTGAGAAAGCAAGTGGCCGCAAGTTGAAAGCTCTCCGCACAGATAATGGTGGCGAACATACATCGACAAAGTTTGAGGATTTCCTGAAGCCTGAAGGAATATGCCAGGAACACACAGTGCCAAAGACACCAGAGCAAAATGGTGTTGCTGAAGGGCTAAACAGAACTCTCACTGAAACTGTGCATTCAATGTTGATTGACGCAAAGCTACCTCACAAGTTTTGGGCAGAAGCACTCTACAGCTGTATATCTAAGGAATTAAAGTCTGACAAAATCTCTCAAAGGAATGACTCCATTTGAAGCTCGAACAAGAAACAAGCCAAAGGTTGGGCACTTGCATGTTGTTTTTGGCTGCGATGCTTATGCTCACATTTCGAAGGACAAAAGGCACAAACTTGATTCGAAAGCAAGGAAATGCATATTCCTGGCTATGGTGAAGAAACAAAAGGATAATTATGGACTTTATGACCCCAAGAAAGATAAGATCATTTACAGTAGAGACGTTCTTTTTAATGAGGAAAAGAGAGAAATTGAACAGGAGTCAACTGAGCACAAGACAAAGTACCTTATAGATTTGGATTTTTCATGTAACAGCGACTCAACCGCAACTCTGGAGCATCCACTGATAACACAGCTGAGCCAGTTCTTAGAAGATCTGAAAGCGAGAGAGGTCTTCCAGATTATTATAGAGTGAGAGTAAACACAGCCAATGAACAACCAAAGGATCCAGTGAAGAGGTCATGGCTAGCCCTCGGATTTCAAAATTGTCGAATGCCATGGAAAAGAAATGAAATCCCTTGAAGACAATGATGTCTGGGAGCTAGTTGAATTGCCAGAGGGACGAAAAGCAGTTGGCAAGTGGGTGTACAAAATCAAGACTGTGCAGATGGTTTAGTTGAATGCTACAAAGCAAGATTGGTAGCTCAAGGATTCTCACAGAAATATGGAACTGATATGATGAGACATTTTGCTCAGTGGTTAGATTAGAATCACTCCATACATTGATCACATTGGCAGTGCTGTATTGATTGAAGCTTCATCAAGTTGATGTAACAACAGCCTTCCTCAATGGCGAGCTAGAGGAGGAGGTGTATATGAAACAGCCAAAAGGTTTCATTCCTAAAGGTCAAGAAAATCTAGTTTGCAAGCTCAAGAAAAGTATTTATGGACTGTAGCAGTCTCCACATTGTTGGTATACAGCACTGGATAATCAGCTCAAGAAAATGGGTTTTGTTCAGGCAGAAGTGATCCTTGCATGCAGGAGGAGAAATGTTCTATATTGGTTTTATGTTGATGACATCATACTTGCTGGAAGCAGTGACAAGAAAATAAAAGAAGTGAAGGAAGCTCTCGAATAGAGATTTGACATAAAGGATATCGGAAAGCTACACTATTTTCTTGGCATAGCATTCTCCAAGATGAGAAAACAGGAAATGTTTGGATCGGGCAACCTGTCTACATTGAGAAATTTCTCAATAAATTCGGCATGCAAGACTCAAAACCTGTTAGTACACCAGTGGATACCAGTGTGAAGATTATTAAAGCAAGAGACAAAGAAGAATGCATAGATCAGCAACTTTACCAGTCAGCAATTGGAGGTTTGCTCTACTTGTCTGTAGGTACAAGACCGGACACTTATTCTGTGAGTAACCTGGCGAGGTTTTGTGCAAAGCCAACCAAACAACACCGGACCGCTCTGAAACGTGCTATGAGATATCTGAAAGATACTTAGTATTCTCTATTGTAAGCAAGGCTCAAAGGAGTGTATCGGCTATTCAGATGCTGACTGGGCTGGGGATCTTGACAGTTGGAGATCAACATCTGGATACTTGTTTCAGATTAGTGGAGGTGCTGTTACTTGGAGAAGCAAGAAACAGTCAGGTGTCGCATTGTCCACTGCAGAAGCAGAGTATGGTAGCAAGTGCACTCAAGAGGCTATAATTATGGATGAGGCAGCTTACAACTGAATTGGGAGGCACTCCTATTTATGAAGACAACCAGTCAGCTATATCGATGACGAAGAACCCACAATATCATGGTCGAGCAAAGTACATCGGAATCAAATACCATTTTATTCATGACAAAGTGAGTGAAGGGTCTGTAAGGCTCAAATACTGTCCTACGGAAGAAATTATAGCAGACATGCTAACTAAAGGCCTAAATCGCGAAAATTTTTCAAACTAAGGAAAATGGCCGGAGTTATTGAATCACCCGGTCATTATGCCCACAAGTCAGGAGGAGTGTAGGAAAGATGCACTCTTGAAAAGTTATGTTGAGCGTATAGTGTAGACTGATGTGTTAGCTTTGATCTATCTTGGATGTATTCATGTTATAGTTTACAGTAGTAAATAGCAATACCAATGTTTGGATAGCACATTTAACACTTCTTTCATATAGCTGTTTTATCTCTATCTTGCATAGAACTATTATAACTTACATGTAGTTTTAATTATAAGCTACTTAAGATTTAAAACTCTTTTGTCAAGTGGGTTCAAAGGAGTCACCTACAATAGGCAGGGGAGAAGACAAAGATATGGGGGAAAATTCCACCTTAGTCACCATAGCACATTGTGATGATATCCTGAACTTATTTCTGAATGCCTGGGTGTTTTTCTTGAAGCAATGCTTCCACAGCATAAGGCAAGGAAATTGTGATATTCTTGTAGTAAAACTGGTGGGCTATACCAGCTTTACTGCCACTGCGTAAGCTTCAGTGCATTTTATTTCTATTGACTGCTTGAGTTTCTCTGCCCTTCTGGCCTTATGGTAGCAATCTCTTATATGTCAAGGGCAACATTTAACCAGTTGCTACTCCACAAGCTCTTGATTTTGATGTTTTCCAATTGCAATAGAGTGCTTGATTGTTGTGAGAAAGCTATAGCTTAACCTGCTACAAACCTCATCTGTACTGTAGCTATAGCTGCTGCATTGTACTAGTCTCTTGGGCCTAGGGCAACAATGCTAGGATTTAAAGATTGAGAACTATGCTTAAAGTTTTTTTCCTCTTTCTCCATCACACATTTGCTCAGCACACAATGCCCTGCAATCATTACTTGTATTGTGCACAATAGAGTCATTACCAAGAAAGTTAATTAGTAAGTGTAGTGAGCCTTCAATGGGGAGTTGAATGGAAAATTTGGCATTGCCATATGGCATTCTTTCATCGTACATTAAATGGTAAATGGTAAAAAATATGAACAGGAGACCAGTCTTAAATAATGTGAGATCGCGAATGGTTGTTGTTAGTGAAGTGAATGTACAGTGTGAGAAAACAGCAGCAAAATGAGAACTATGCTTTAAAGAAGCCAACATGGTTGAATACACAGTGGGTTTACTATGGAAGCCACATGCATGAAAATGCATTTGTACTGACATTTTTTGGTTTCTTAAATCTGAACAGAAATGCTTGTAGCTATATATAATATTATTATTGTGTTATAGTGAAGATATTGAGCAAAATGAATATAATTTCAAGGGAATCCCCCCAAAAGCAGGTTTTATGCACACTTTGCTGATCCAGTAGACAGTTTGGCTTTATCATACTGGAAATGATGACTGCATCCTGCACTGCCAGAAGAGGAGAAGTGTGTTTGTGTGTGTATGTGTGTGACAAACTTGTTATCTTGTATTAGCAACTCTGTATCGTATTAATTTATAAACAAAAGAAGAGATGGGAGGCACATAGCTACATGAAGGGTTTGGATACAAGAAAGAGAACCCGTGTTGTAGCTGGATAATAACTATCCATGAATACTGATAATGCTGATGCAATTTGGAACAATAAGACATCTTTTTGCCATTGGCTAGCTACAATGCTTTATTACCAAACAAATTCGTTTGGCTGATCTATAGAACTATAAACTTCACCAATCAAATGGGCAACATCAACCAGCATCGACTCAAATCAGCAGATAAAAATTGGCTATTTCTAGCCAAGTCTATGGGACAGTTCATGAATTCACTTACTACCATGTCTAAACACTATCAGGCTGGCTAGGCTAACATTAAAAAAATATACCAGTTCAAGTTATACTTGAGTTGACTTTTTCTTACATTCACTGTTAGTGCTTGGCATCATCCACGGGAAGATTCTTTAGGCTCTGTAAAGCTTCTGCACTCTTTCTGTCCATCTTTAAGAGAAGGAGCAACCCAAAAGTCAATAGCTAAAACTTCGAGGATGGCCTTGATTTCTAGAACGTTGAACTCCAAACAGACACTAAAGTTTGGCAGTTTATATATTTTCCTAATCGTCGAGCAGTTGAGGGTCAAAGCTCTTCCCTCCACAAACTGATATGTGATGGTCACTAGAAGGTAAAATAGAAATTTTTATAATGGGGTAAAATAGAGTAGCTGTATGAAATTGAGAATGGTCGCCATAAATATTGGCTTATATAAATCGGGAATGGTCATCATAGCGAAGAAAAAGTTCGAGAAAAAGGCAGTAGATTAGATAGCTGTGGGAAAGAGAAATGGCCACACAAGTTAGTGAGTACAGGGTGCAAGGTTAATTAAAATGTGACAGGAATGGATGGTGAATTATCATTCTGAATTAGCCACTCGACTCATCAACACACTGCAGCTATGGACAAGTTTGCTAAACTGGAAATAATCGTCACGGTAAATGTATGTATGTGTTAAACTTGAAATGACCATCATGGTCAATATTGAGAATATCTGAGCTGGTTATTGTCCCAGGCCAGTTTGGAATCTGTAAGGAAACACTATTCTTAGCTTCTTGTCATATTGCAATCGATATTAACACTCAACAGATAACATCTGTCTTCTCTACTGTCACATGATCAATTAACACATCTCTCTTCATAGGTGTCTAAGTAATCATGAGTCACTAATTTAATCTCAGTACAACTACAACTAGCCTACATATTCTAGCTCATCCCAAGGTTTAAGTTCATAGCATGCTGGTGGATGATGATCCTCTGAGGATAAACAGCTCTGTAGAGTTTCACGGATAGTGATGTGGTCCACTCTAATAATTGTTCCAGTGGTGTGTTTGCTGTTTCACTATTTTGTATCTCCATAATATCTGGTTTAATTCTATGCATAAGTGGTTGACATGCACAATTTTGTGTCATGAGCCATTCCGAATTTCAATATTGAGCGAACTCTTAATCAATTTCACCACTCAACCTTCTACCCATCGGGATTCCAACTTCCCAGCAGTGGGTACAGAGAACCAAACAGTGCCACCTACTGAAAATTGTGGGAAGGTGAGTGTTAGTTGTAACTGCACTTTTGCATGTCTGCAGCAGATACCAGAGTTGTTTCTACCAAATCTCTGAGTTCTGCTAATTTAGCCTGTAGGTCCTCAGGGTAAAGCCGAGCATCAAATGCAGCCAGAGACACATTAGAGTGGTTTCTTCCATACATCAAGGGAAATGAAGTTGATATAGTGGATGGGTGGATAGATATGTGATAGGCATAGAGGACGAGTGGTAAATATTTCCCCCAATCCCTTTATTTATCTACATTACTTCGTAAAAGTTGCGTAGAAGTGACTGGTTGAATCACTCCATCATTCCGTCTCATTGAGGGTGATATATATGCAGTAGCTCTGGACTTCTTCATTCCAAATGCTTCCAAAAGCCTGTGCAAATGCACAAAAAAATGCGCCCTTGATCTGAGTGCAAGATTGCAGCCTGACCAAATGTAGAGAACAACTTTATGAGTTTCCTTGTGATGTGGCTTGCCATTTGATCTGGCATGGGTATAGCTTCTCCCCTCCCCCCCATTTGTGAAGTACTCTTGTATCACTAGTAAATAGTGTTTGTTCTTATGTTGTGGATTCTACTGCTTTACGTCAATATTAATAATCAATCACAACTTCTTACAATCCAACTCGGTCACACCTTTAGCCCCCCCAGGGCTGGTTCCTTTAAATAGGCTGCCAGCCCAGAGCTAAGTCGGACCTTAAAAGGTAATATATATACATTCACACTACATATTGTCCAATTAGGTTATCACCATGTGGTCCGAGAAAGTGTGGAGGAAGGATTCTATGTCCAGTATGTTTTGAGTGATGGAAGGGTGGGGGCATCTTTGGCAGCCCTTCTCCTCTCTCTCCATCAAGAGGGTGGTGTGCTCCTCTCATTCTTAATACCTCTCCTCCTACACTGCTCTATGCTCCCTCTGACATCTCTCCTCATCCAAATGCTTCTTCTCTGCATTCTCACTGACAATTGTGGATGCCATAAACATCTGCATCCAAACCTCTTCTCTCTCTTTGTTTCATTCTCTGTCTCGCTCAGCTCTTTGCTGTTTCTCTCTCTGATCTGCCTGTCTGGCCAGCTCCACCTCATGCAACACCTTTGCCGTCATTTCCATCATTCTCAAGATTTGACTGATCTCTGAGTGAGTGCTGGCAGCCGATTCCTGTGGAGAGGGGTTGTCCTCCCTCTGGGTGTCATCATACTCTTGTAGAGACTCCTGTGATGCAGATGGGGTTGGGAAATGGTCTGTGGCGATGGCGGCTGCCTTCTGCTTCACCCATGTGAGCATCTTGGGCTCTCAGTATTCGGTAGGCTTTTTCCAAAGTTGACATGTTTCTTTATCTTGAATGGGTTGATGTTCTGGTAGCTGCCACTGATGTGGTGGAACCTTTCTGTAGATCCCACCCAAGCTATTTGGATTGACTCAGAATATATGATCTAGAGCAGTCACAATTTGTGCAGCCACATGCAATGTGAAGCCGAGTATAGGCAGCCTGCTCAAATACAGGTCCGCCGCTGTGAGTAAAAAAAAAAGACATGTTCTAAATGTAGGTTACAAATTAATGTCGTCACATGGGCTGTTGTTTTGAATTCTTACAGCTGGGGATCCACAACATACCTCTCTTAAATTATAATTAGTTAATTAAATTATCTATGACAAATATGGCATTGTTGAACTGGCAGAAGGAACACACAACAACTGGCAATGTTGACCAATTGTTTTACTGGTGGTGGCACCACCAATTACAATTAGGCACTTCAAGAAGCCAAGGCACACAACACAAGACTTCCATGCATAGAAAAAGTCATCAGTGAAACACAATAGGTAAGTGTACTTGAACATCTTATATATAGTCTGCTTCTACAACATGTAATATGGAAATGTAAATAGCTACAATATGCACGTCATGAACCATACTCAACATCAGCAACTAAATATTACTTGATCACTTCGCAGACAAGTGATGTTGTGATGGCTCATGGAAAGCTGTTTGAGTCATTCTTACGTGGATTGACAGATAATTTACACACCTCTATGCTCTGGGTGTTATTTAGTGCAAGGAATGCTTGTACCAATCAAGAAAAGGTTTACTATGGAAGTATCCTGCATAGTTACACTTTTAAGACTTGTTGAATACTACAGTAGGATGGATCTTAAATGCTGTGCCTGAGACCTCAGGTAATTCGTGGATAAGGCAAACAGGGCATCAACTTTATTTTTCATTACACACATTTATTGCCATGTCTGTTCAATATTGAGATCATTAACTTCAGCTAGCCCCTAATGCAGGCTAATGATAGAAAAAGCCTATTGAATTAACTATAAATGCAGATAACTATCCCATCCCTATATAAACATGGAAGGACACATAAATACATGACGTACATGCAAGTAATAATCCTGCATCCTGATGATTAAAAAAATAACAGTTACGGGTAATTCACATATAGTCTACTATGGTTGTTAACCACCCAGGCCCAGACTGGCAATAGGGCATACCCTGGTGGGCTAATAAAATGGGCCAGTGCTTAAAATTGTCTGGTGCCTTGACCAAGCTAAAAAAGGGTTAGCCACACTGGCTCAATTTGTTTGATGATGGCCAACTTCAAGATCAATTAAAGTTTACACATGATTGGCAAAAATCCAATAAAGCCCAACTCAAAACAAGCTCATCATGAATAAACACCTGTGTTTAAATTTGGCCAAAAAAAATCCCAATGTACCCATCAGCAAAAATAAAGGACGAATATTGGGGAAAAAATCTTTGTCTGCATAGTTGACTAACTTTTCTGGTGAGTTGACTAACAGTGATGCTTGAAGGTTTTCGCTCCATTTTTGTTTCCATAACTGAAGCTCTGAATTCAGGCACTCTGGTGAGGAAGGTCATCTCTGTACAACTGTAGACTACTACTACCTTCAAGCACTTCACTGCTCAAATCGTCAGAATCAGCAAAGGATGGTAATAGCTTGATGAAATCAGTAATATTTTTTGACTTTGAATTATAAAATCGAGTATCGAGCCCAGTGATAAAGTGATCCAGCAAGGGAATAGTTAGATTCCGGCAGTAACATTCCTGGTAGTTTGTGGCTGTTGTATTACTTCGATGTTGCTGCCTGGATGCAAGTCTTGGCATAGACCCTTCAATACCTACGGTCTGGGCCATTCTCTTTGCTGCAGTGTACATTTTTGCATGAAATGTCTCCACTTATGTGATAAGCCTTTTCACATTTTTTTATTACCATTTCCACTTCCTGGTAATCCCATGCTACATCAATGTATCGACCTTGAAGTTTAATACTTAATCCTCTTGTGGACTCCAAAACGTTCTCCGTGGTTTCTAAGGCTACAAGAAATTGAAATTGAGATAAAGCCAAAAGTAGCGATCGAGCATCTGATCTGGATACTCTGTTCCACCCTGTACTGTTGGCAATTGACTCCAAAGACTGACAATAGCAATGTAAAGATCAGTGAAGACCTGAAAAGCCTCATGGCGTTCTACTCACCTGGTGCGACACAGTGTTTTTAGAGTTTTTGTTCTTTCTTCAGGTATAGTATCTTCTATCCATTTCTCTAAAGACAGCTGCCTTTCAGGGAATTGGGGAAAAAATGAACTACTTGGTCTGCCACTTCCATCATATTGCCAACATCTCTTATGGTACAACATTTCACTATGCACAAGTTTAACTTGTGGGATGCACAATGTGCATAGAGAGCTTTAGGATATGCTGACATTATTCTTGATGCAGCTCCTCTTGACCTACCAGCCATTGCACCAGCACCATCAAATACTGGCCTCTCAACAAGTGTGTGTAACTGCCGGTGAGTAATCTAACCAAGAATATCATTGGCAATTGCCTTGCCTGACACCAGAAAGACACTCACGGAACCCTAAATACTTTTCTTGTAGCTTTCCATCAACATATCTTATGCTGATGGCTAGCTGTTCATCATTTGCAGAATCTTTTGCTTCATCTGCAATAATAGAAAAGAACCTAGCTTCCCACACCTTCGTCAAAATTTTAGATCTCCGCAGATTACTATCATATGATTTTGAGTTTTTGCTAATATATGTAGCATTGGCACTTGCTGTTTCCAAATGTTCCTTCAAGAATTGATCACCTGCATCAACTCGAAACTTCAACAGAGTTTTGAAGTTTCCCACATTTTCACTACTATTTAGCTCGAGAGTTCCATCATCTTGCTGAATCCTAAAAGCCAAACCTTGCTGCCCACAAAAGATAACAGTAGCTGCAATAGGTCTTAGTTTCAGCCGCAAGTTTAGCTTTGTGGGAGCTAATTTGTTGATCTTCTGACATTACTGTATTTTCTTGAATTGCACAGAAGGCCAGTGCTTTTTCTACAGCTATTTAATGTGATAGCCTTCCCTTAGACTTTGTAGAAAAATGCTCATTTAATATTTCTGATCATAACCGCAGGTTTCAAAATAGCTGGCTAGATCAATACAATGGCCTCACATTTTCTATTTCAGATGATGGAGGATACTGCAAATTTTGTGCTCTTTTTACGCTGAGTGAATCACCTGCACAAGAGTTGGGGGTCCTGGTTCAGCGGCCTTTAAAAAAATTGAAGAGAACAAAACCAAATTTGTGGACAGGGAATTCAATTTTTTTAATCTGGCACAAAATGATGCTTTAGGAGATAATATATTTTCGCTATTTGTAAGCCTTCGCTTAGTCTATAACCTCATTACATGCCCAAAATCACCTGATTCAATAGAAAGATCATTTGTCAAAGAACTGCATTCACCTGATTCAATAGCAGGACCAATGGTCATTAACTGCTTTCATCCTCAAAATCAGTTGGACTTGATTCAGTATCAGTGGTATCAGCAGAGGATTCGTAATTTGAGTTCAATGAGTTCACCAAATTAGAATGACTACAATCATTGGTGGTTGCTTCTTCAGAAGAGACAGTTGAAACTCATCACAACATGCCACAAAAATATAACTAAAGCTTTGCTAAAAATTTAAACCGCACAATAGACATACGCTTTGTTGAAGAAATGTCGAATGTCCATGCTCTGGACTTTCTTAGCAGCTGGTCCTTTAGACTTGGACATCTCAGAAGTTGCATGTGGTCAAAGGTCCCAAAGGTCTTGAGCATGCTTATGGTTGTATGTACTTTGAACACAAGGTTAGATGGCATGCAGCTGGTTAACACCTAAGCGTATCACCCTAAGGCCTTAGATATTAACCAGCTGCATCCCATCTAACAAAGTGTGACAATCCCTAGCCAAATTAGAAAGTGCAGGATAGAATTCCTCCTCCTCTTTGATTGAGACTGAGATGAGCAATAGTGCAGTGGCATACCAAACCTATTGTGCATTTTTAAAATAAAAGCACCAAAATTGATACCTACACTGGCCATGACAGCTGTTTTCCAAATTGGCAGCCATGCAAGCTCTAACAATGTGGTCTCAATTCACATGTGGTCTCAAATCACTATTACATTTCAGTGCATCCAATGTTGCTATATTTGAAGTTCATGGCAGCAATTTTGAACAAATGGCTAAAATTTGCAACAACCAAAATGGCTGCCATTTTACAAAATTGCCGCATTTCTCAATAAGGCTATACTAAATCTTTATCAAAAACGAATACTGCAAAGAATTATTTTAAGGCAATACTCAAAACGACTACTGTAAAATTGATTATTTTGATATCAGAATATTATTATAGTGCAAAGTTGCGATAAATCATTTTTGTGGTACAATTACTGATCTTTGTTCAGTTTGTTGGACATTCTCCTTCATACTTGCAGAGAGCAGTGCATTGGAGTCCAGCCTTTTTGCACTTACAGCGGGTCGACACCCCTTCTTGCAGCCGCAAGAGATCTTGGATGCTTCTTGAAGTGTGGTCCAATGTGGTTTGTATAATCCATAATCTGTCTTGATCCAACCCCAACTACTTGGAGAAGGAAGCACAGGGTCTGCAGAAAGTGCTTTCCCCTAGACATGACCACCTTGGAAGGCAGCTTGCTTGACATGCTGCTCCAGAGCAGCGTGTGTTGGAGGAATTCTCTGTACAGAGGAGGTCTCCACATCAGTGCAGGTGCTTGTTTGGTCATAGATAAGTATGATAAACCTCTCAATGACATGCATACTTTGTTCTGGGATGTCAGTAGGCGCATGTGCCAGTTCCAGCAATGCATTAGTAAGCTCTGGGAATGAATTCCATGTAAGCCCATGCAGTTTTCTTGCCATGTCCAACAAATGCTGACACAGTATCACAATCAGTTAGTGCATGAAACATAGGAAGGGTAAGTGATTTCTCTGATCCAAGACAAGCTGCTATTTGGTGGGCTGGGAAATTTTTTCCTGTTGCAAACGCTAGCCAAACTTCATCTTCGGCTGGTAGTGTTTCAGCTACCATCACAGCCAACACCACAATGTCAGTGTCAACAGTACATATTAGTATTTGTTGATGGCTATGTTGTGCAGCATGTGCTACATGCAGCATCATACGACTGTCGGCCTCTTCATGACTGCATGGAGCAAGTAAGTGTACATCCTGTTATGCTGGCACACAAAGAACCTGATCTCCATCTGTGACAACCAGTTCGTTTTTATCCAGTTTGATTGACTCAACAAATGTGAGAGGAAACCGAAGAGTTCTTTCTTGTTGAGGTCCACATCCAAAAAGGTTTGCCAGTTTCCCGGTATGGGTGCAGAATCTCAACAACACGTCGGCATACCACTTATCCACGTTTTGCCCTGGCTGTTGCTTTGAGAGTGTCGACTACATAGTTGTCCCACACTAGATCTAGACATGACACATGTTGAAGCTGTCCTGAGATGTAAGGGAGGAAGATTCATCAAATGTCTCTGCAGCACTTGGCTTCAGCATCTGAATGATAGCAATGACTACATTGGTGACTTTGGGTGCTTCAGACTGTGCCTCAGAAAGACCCTCCAGACACACTAGCATATCACTCTTGGTACCTAGGTGAAGTCTCCCTGCAGCAGAGAGTGATAGAGACACGCTTGATTCTCATGTCTGAAAAATTCCTCCAAATTTCCATCACGTGTCTGACAGCCGATATATAATCGTGAGAAGAGTTCAACATCACACTTCAGGGAGTTCAGCTGTTGCTTTCCTTTGGATGCTTTGGATGCCTGGGTGCCAAACAATGGTAGCTTGTTGCGATGGATTGTATCATCTATTGAGTTGGTCCTGTCTATTAGACATTCCTTTGTGAAACTGTCAAACTGATCCTGACCAATACACTTGGCACGACGGACTATCTTCACTACAGCAGGGTCTGCAAGTTCTTTGGTATCAAGAACAAGCAAGTCCTGGCTCTCCTCTTTGAATGGGTTTCCCAACTCTTCAATGACGGTCACCAGAGAGCGAACATCTCTTGCAAAAGATGTCTGTAGACTTGCTGTTTGGTCATGGTGATGTGTGTCCACTCTTAATTCCCACAAGTCAGAATTTTCAAATTCCCTAATTACTCTTGCAACCTCTGGCCCAGCAATCATCCGCCTCCGCAGGGCACTTGGATTGTCGGTGAGGCCAACTGCACCACCATCACCCTTGACACAGGCATTATTTTGTTCATGTGCTTGGTCAATGGGGATGGCCGAGAAAACTCGCTTGGTCTTTTGCACTGTGAAGTGGCCAGTGTTGAACTCTCTGTAAATATCTGGGTGTGTCTTGGGAAGTTCAGCCCAATCTCTCAGATGCACTGGTATCCAGCGGGCATAGTTTGTATGATCTAGTGCACAGAACCAGGGAACAAGTTCTGTAATACGTACATGAAGCAGGGAACAAGTTCTGTTAAGGCATCTAATACATGATTGAAGCAGGAAACAAGTTCATCTGATACATGAAGCAGGAAACAAGTTCTGTTAAGGCATCTGATACATGAAGCAGGGAACAAGTGCTGTTAAGGCATCTGATACCTGAAGCAGGGAACAAGTTCTGTTAAGGCATCTGATACATGGCAAAGTTTGCTTCTCTCAAGGACCGCACATAAGTGAGAATGCAAACCTCTAGTTCCATTGTTGTTGCCCAGTAATGAAACTGAGGGCAATTCTGTTTTCTCTGATCACACCAGGCCTCAAACTCCACAGGGGTTTGATCGTCTTTTGAACAGGCAAGACTATAAAGGCAAGACTATAAAGGCTATAGGCACGATTGCAGAATATATAAGGCAGCAGCCGTAATTTGGTGGGCCTTTCTTTTTCTTTGTGCACATAATATATCATGATTTATGTAGAGAATCAGCCATTCCTACTGTTGCAATTTCAGTTTATTGTTTTATTTGCTTGTTTATTTGTTTCGTTGTATACTATTCAGGCTAAACAAGTGTTTGCATGGTGGCCATTTTGTAAACTGCCAGCAATTGTGAGCGCCTCCATATCCTTTATTATACATGTGTGTACCAATTTTGGAGCTTTTATCAAAAAATTCACAATAGGTTTGGTAAGTTGGACTATGCCGCTGCACTACAAGGAGGTTTACCAGCTGGAGGATTATTCACAGGACCAGGTTGATGTGGTGTGTCATCTGATTTATTTTAACACCAACAAAATTTGAGCATGCCAAATAATGTCAGTAGCTATGCACTGTATACACACCCAGCAGCTGCACCTGAAGCTTAATTATTCAGGCTCACCCCGCAATGTCTAATAGTTTTATACTATTAATCTTACCAGTTGCTGATTGAGTCTTGCTGACTTTGGTGGATCATGCGAAATCTTCAGCCGGTGACAATTGATTGCTGTTTTCAGAATTTTGCCTTGGGCATTATTAAGATAAAATTTTCCCTTTCCAATGTCTTCAGCAATGGTATACGGAGCACCTTTAAAATTAATCTCGAGTTTTCCTCCCTTCTGACCTTCATTTTTCTTGGACTCAATGCGCACCTTGTCACCAATATTCAGCTTAGTATGTGTGTTATGCTTAGCATCATACTGATTGGACTGCTTTCTGTATGTTCGCAAGTACATTATCATGCAGTTTCTTTTGTATCTCTAGCATACGCTCAACTCTGGTTGCGAGATCCAGCTCTTGCTCTGGGTGAGCCTCACTATTGGTTTGAAGAGTGATGTCTATAGGAAGGCGAGCTTCTCTGCCATAATGAGCAAAAATGGAGTGCACTTAGTGGAATTGTGTCGACTGGACCTATATGCCAAAAGTACGTTGTCAAGCAGTTCATCTCAATTGTCTTGGTGATCATTCCCCAGCTTTTGGAGCTGGGCTTTTAGAGTTCGATTAAAGTGCTCATCAAGGCCATTGGACTGAGGGTGATAGGCTCTGGTAATCTTATGCTTAAAGCCTGTGAGTTCCTCAAGCTGATCTACCCCAGCTGATTGCAAAACTCTCTGCCCTGGTCTGAAACAATCTCCAAAGGGAAGCCATGGCGACATATTATCTTGTAGAGAAACTCTGCTACGTGCTTTGCCTCCTTCGTTGGCATTGGAGTTGCTTGAACCCATTTTGAAAAATAATCGGTGAGGGTTATGCAATAATGGTAGCCATTCTTGCTTGGAGGAAAAATTATCAGATCAATCCCAACCTTGTTCCAAGTGTCAAACACAGGGATAGGATGCAACGAAGGTGCAGGATGATCAAATTTCCTTTTAGTGTGTTGGCATCAATCATTTGGTGGCATCAATCATTTGGTGGATTCAAGTGGATAAAGACTTTGGGATAGGTAAGCATGTAGCCTCCTCATTGATGGTCTCCTCAGATATCTGCGAAGAATCAGTGTCTTCTTCCTCGGCCCTGTTCTCGTTCTCGTTCTTCTTGGTACAAGCACCACGTTTCTCATCTCTCTTCTCTATTCTCACAGTAAACAGCTGTATTTTGCGTGCGACATGCAGGTGGTTCAAGATTTCCTAAAGCGCACTAGGGAGACTGTATATCATAAGGAAATATTGCACAGGGGTTCCAAATATCCAAGGATTCTTTACACAGGGGAACCGAGAATAGGGGATGCCATATATTCTGTGACACCCGTTTCAAATTTCTGGACATGATCTTTAGGAATTGATGCTTATTATTAAATCAAGTTATCATATTTCCAAATCTGGTCACAATTATTTTTGTCATTCATGGCAGAACTTTCCCCTTTATGGCTGCCACCACAACAGATAAGCTTAGGCTTTGACTTCCCCATTTAGGGAACATTCTGTGTGTACTTGTGTTAGTTGGGGTGGGGTGAAAGGAGTGAGCTCTACTCAGGTTCAGCCTTGCGGATTTTGGTTTTCTTCTAAACACATCGAATTTGAACTTCCAATTTTATACAATAAAAAGGGACAAGTTATACCCATGGCGGCACATGTATGTTTCCCAACTTTTAATGTCATAGACTGTGTATGATGTATGATGTCATGTGTGTTGTGATTTTAATAGTGGTAGTGAAGTTGAAGCGTGACTGACTGTTGATTTTCATTGTTAGTTAACAAAAAAGCCAGAGATCAAACTTGGGTTAAAATTTAATGGCTAACCAGCTTTAGCTGCTTCTGCTGGTTTTCTTTTACTACTATAGAGATCTTGTCAATGCCTTGATTGTAAGTGAAAGGTCCTACTCTATACACCTGTACTGCTTTAGTGGAATTATCTCACCCATCTCCATTCTAGTAGACAGCCATTAACTCCTGCGAGCAGGGACACGACCTCATTAAAGCATATTGCAGCAACTCATACCCCCATCCCTTCCCCCACATGGCTCGGTGCGTGCATCTGGCTCAAGGTTAGCTACCTGTGCAGTATTAAAGATTCCCTAGCATGTGACTTGAGTTACACACGGAAACAAGACACTGTTTCCAGCCCCTCCCTGCCGCAAGTGGCGTGCTGCGCGAGGTTTAGGGGTATTAGTCCCATTGCGCCTGATATTGGGATCAGATTTAGCGTAGTCCATTGAATTATGAGCAAGTCTGAGAATACAGAAAAGTCAATAATTCCAAACTCTGATTGTGTAAAAACAAGACTCCGGGCCTTTGCAGAAGTGGCTTTGGTTTGCGTGATAGTTATTGGAGTTTGGGGTCTGGTATTTCTGCCCATAATATTTTACAATTTAACAAAATATGAGGTAAGGCTTATTTATATGACTAAATTTCTTTGGCCAAATGAGTCCATGCCATTTTCTAAGACTATGACTACTCGCCTGGTAAGATAGATATATACATTATAGCTGTCAGTGATTTGGCAGGTTTTTGTTATCTCATAAAAGCCACCATATCACATTGTTTGGTGGAAACTTCACAGTGATTATGCATGATGATAATCAAACTGATTGTGATAATGAACTTCACCATGGAAAAGTTGTCAGGAATTTTTTTTGGGGGGGAGGGGGGTGTAATTTTTGAATTTTGTTTTTAAACTCTTTTTTCACATGCAAAATAGTCTGGTAAACAGGGCATCATCTCAGGAACAAACACTGAGTACAAGAGAAATGCAGCTATAATATGTTTGATGATCAAACTTGTTGCTGTTGTTGTCATCCTAATTGTTGTTGAACATGTAAAGTGTATAACTAGTGTAACTTTTTGCTCTGACCTTTCAGAAATGACAACTAATTTGGTAAAGATCCTTCAAACATTTGTTTGTTGTCATTTGACTTTTGACATTTTTCTCTTGGCACATAATTAGATCTGGCTACCAAGTTTGTTCAAGCTACATTTGATTATGTTATAAACATAAAACAAACTCACTGTCAGATGAACGTAAAACCCCCCCAAAAAGTGACGGGAATCAAAACAATGCTCTGCCACACATCATCACAGGCAGAACATATGTATATAAAAAATAATCCACAAATTTGTGATATTAATCTCATTTAGATATCGTCTAAGATCAATGGCAGCACTAATGATGACAGTCTGTGCTCAGCACCATTCCAATATGCTACGACCAGTGGTATCTGCTTAACAGAATTTACCAATATCCTGAGATACTCCCACTGTTCACATGCTCTAGAGGGAAATCTCTTGGTGTTGAAGAATGAAGAGGCCACAGCCACAGAGCTGATTAATGGACTTACATCTCTTGGAGCAAGTGCTGAATGCTTAAGTAAAGCTGTTCCCTTTTTGTGCCTGCATCTGTTTGGTTTGTGTGGTGAGTCAGGGATCCCCATCCAGCCGACCGCTAGTCAGTGTGAAGAAATCCGAGACACAACATGCAAGCATCAATGGATGATACTTGAAAGACTTGACATTGGCCTCCCACACTGTACTATGTTTCCAGCTGAGTCACTGTCCTGTCCAGCTATGATTGACAGTCTCTCAACAAATGGAACTATCGCCACAAATATGTTAGGTAAATGAATATAAATGTGTGCTATTATTGTTCGTATTATTTCTAGCACATTTCCTTGAATGGTTATTGCCCCTCAATAGGATTCACTTTGTATAACTGAAGCCCATTCATGGAACCTGAATGAAAGTGTTTGCCCTCTGATTGTGTTATTCTCACAGAGCTTGAATAGCTTAGCAGATCCAATCTTAAAATGATCAAGACCTTTTGGGATCTCAGTAGTGAGAAATATCAGGGAAGTGCTGCTAAAAAAGCTTTGTAGAGGTGGAAGTTGAAGCGACACCAGAAATTGCATGGCTTACGAATATCTAGTGAACTTTTCTCTGACATCAACAATGATGACAAAGAAGAGCAGGAAACAACTGATAAGGAATAGCAAACATATGCTTATAAGAATTTTTATTGTGGATCCTAACCTAGGTTAATCTTTGTAAGATAATTTTGTGTTTCATCTGTTTGGCAGTATCTAGATAAACAATGAAATGTATGAGGGGTGGCTGGCTAATAGCTAGTGCAAGCTCAGTCGGCAGGTTAGAAATCAGTTCTTAACACTTTCCATTTCATTGGCTGCCATTTAGTCCCTCTATTTGGAACCAGAAAATTGATAACCACTCAGGGAAATATGTAAATATTACACTTCTTGTTGAATTTCTATTCATAATTGAATTATTCGATCCACACTTGCAATTATTAAGTCCAATGGCATTGTTAGAGTCTCCAACCACAAGAGACCTAACAGATACCAACCTTGGTAATTCGCTGCCACCAGAGTCTCTCCCTAACCTCTTCTAGCTAACCCCAAGCTTGACAAAAGAGTTTTAGATCTTAAGTAGCTTATAATTAAAACAACAGTCGAGTAGCAAAATATGAAGATAAGATGAGACTGACTAAAGCCTGGACTGCAGAGGGGTTTAAATACCGTAGCAGCCAGGATTTCATAGCTTATGGTGTTGATAACAGTGTGAGAGTAGTAGAATTACTGTATGCCCCTACAGGACTTATCTAAGAGTGTAAGATGATATCATGATCGTCCTATGTGTTGATAGTCTGAGGTCATGAGTTCTATCTCTATTTATAAATTTTATTTAAATATTGATATTTGCAGGGCTGCTATGCAGCCAATCAGGGCTGAGGCCTGGCAGGCATAGTAACAGTAAGAATCTTAGGCATCCAAATCTCTTAATTGCGTCTACAAGTTTAGTGCTGTTGGTGTATGCTACCACCTGCTGAATGACATGTGACTGCTACTTGATTTCAGTCCTTGCCAAATATCCAGACAAGATGTACCTAAGACGTGGGGGAGATAGAGAATAATTATAATAAACTAATGTGATATACTATAGTATAAGGACCCCTTACCTGTTATGTCATTGAGTGCTATCATTTATGGTCTATGAGCATTGAATCGTAGATACACCAATGGGAGTTGTCCCTATTTATCTAACAATCTCAGTGCCACACACACCTCCTTTGAAGATGCTGTAATGGACTCCAAGCATACCACACCATAATCAGAGGAAAGTGACAGCCTCACCAGCTAAACTAACTCCTCCCTCTCCCCACCCAGACCTCAGACATGACTCAAGTCATTTAGTGGCACAGGCGATGACCATGCTGATGGTGAAACAGGCATGTGATACAGAATGAGAAGCAGAGGCCTGGCTGGAGCAGCAATGTAAGAAGTCAGAATGATGGTACGAGAAGTTGCAGACTGGCTGGAGCAGCAATGTAAAGAATCAGAAATGAGAATGGTGATCCTGCTGAAGCATATGAAGAAAAACAAATTCCTACACTGTAAAGTGATTAAGGACACCATTATCACCCACTTTGGGATCACTCAAGCCACATACAGAATGCATTGGTAAAGCAGAAGGTCACTACAATGAGACAGTGAAAGATAGTGTCTGCCAACTGAGTGACTTGCTTACAGGTTACTTGATTGCAACACCGGAGGCTATTAAAGATCATCACTTAACTGAAGACTCCTCACATTGGAGACAGGCACATGGGTCAGGGACAGGAAGCTGACAATGAACCAAGAAGCTGCTGACCTAGCTATGCAATAGTGTTTGGAAAGACATATAGGACCACACAATATTTTAAGGGGCAACATAACCTACGGCCTCACATCCCCACTGAAGATCAGTCATCCTCACCCACAGATTCCTCAGGAGCAGAAGACGAAGGACAAAGACAAAGATTACTTGAAGGATAACGTGAAGGGGTCCTCAGTGCAGGGAGTAGGGGCATCTCAATCCAAATGCCAAGTGTTGCGACTGGGGAACCACCTGATTAGATAGACGGTAGCAGTAGACGATGGTACTAATGCAGATACCCTACTGGGAAAGAACGATCTTGCCAAGGCAGCATAAAGCAACAACAGAGGGCTGCAGCTAAACATGGAGTGCAACAACTGGCCTGACCCATACAACATCGCACCATGCCAGACCACAATCAAGCCCAAAAAGTCAACACAAGAGAAGAGACTAGAGTTGAGATGGCATATTGGAGCCATTACGGTAGACACACAGCATGTTGACGATGACTACTTAAGAGAGCAGCAAAATACCAATCCATTGACTGAGGACAAATGGAGTAAAGTCGACGATGAGGACTCATTGTTTGTCATAAAAGACAACCTCCTCGTGAAAGAGACCCTGGATGACCTCACTCCATGCACAGAGATTGTACTGCCAGTTTCTCACCCCAACAACATCATCAACAAAACCCACACGACACCTCTGGGCAGCCATCTAGGCTGGGAAAGGACCAAACAAAAGATTGCCTGACACTTCTTCTGGCCAGGAATGGACAATGCCAAGCAGATCAAATTGAGATCCCTACTAATGTACTCCCAACAATTGACATGCCCTTTTCTAGAATTACTGCAGACATAGTTGCCACCATCCAAGGACCAAGAGCGGCAAAAGATTCATTTTAACATTGATGGACTTAGCCACCGAGGCAGTCCCACTCTGCAGACCAGATGCAGAGTCGACGTCCCCAGCAATGCTCAACCTCTTCTCCCATTTCGGTATACAAGAAATCCTGATAGACAATGGCAGCAACTTCGTGCAGGAATGTTGACAGAACTATTCAAACTCCTCCAAATTCCATTCATCCCCATACCACCTGCAATATGGCATGATAGAGGGTTTTAATGGTACCCTCAAGATCATAACTTGCACGAATAAATGGCATTGGGATGAAGAACTACCTTTCCTGCTATTTACTTATAGTGACTCTGCATGCTACTGACTTTTAGCCGTTTGAGTTGATGTTTGCACGAAACATCCAGAGACCTCTCACAGTCGTTTATAAATATTAGATGGCCGAGGAAACAATGAAACAGTCTGTCATCAACCACATCTTAAACATTAAGGCCCGGTTACAAGAATATTCTAAAGTTGTCTGAAAAAGGAAGAAAAAGCTAAGAACACAGCAAAGACTAGGGAACACTCCTTTGTACCAGGAGACCAGGTTCTAGTACTTCAACCAGCTGGAACTGACAAGCTCTCAGCCGAGTGGCAAGAAATGTACACTCTACTCGAAAAAGTCTTGCCAGTATCTTACATGAATGACATGATCGACAATCGACAGTGATGAAAGCTATGGCATTTCATGAGCTGGAAAGAACCATTGCCAGATATACTCATCATAGCCATTGCCCAGCCAAATGATGTCAATGAAGATGTCGATGAAGATGACCAGTTGGTAACCCTAAACATTGGTGATGACAGTCTGCCAAAAATCTGTTGCTCAGCTGGATTAACAGCAAGTGCACACCCTAAAGCCATTGCTACAACAATGCTGCTAGTTGTTCAGACCAGGCCAGACATCTCTCATCAAACACTGCCACACGGGAATGGCACCATCTAGTAGGGAACCAAATGTCTGGAATGTAGCAGTCAGAGCAGAACTGAAAATGATGCTGGAGATAGCATTATCAAGCCATCGTCCAGTTAGTGGTGCTCGCCTATAGTAGTGTATGTCCCAAAAAATGAAGGATCCATCAGGATATGCATTGACTTCTGCCTAATGAATGCTGTGACAACAACACATCCGTACCTTATACAGAGGACAGACTACATATTGGACTGCCTTGTCCCAGCTCAATTTATTACACCCTCAATGTGACTAGTGGCTAATTCCATGTACCGGTGGCAGACGAAGACCAACTGAAGATGGCGTTTATTTCCCCAGTAGGCCAATTCGAGTACACCAGAATGCCATTTTGGCTGAAGTGAGCACCCACCACTTTTCAACGATTGGTGAACACCATACTAGCCAACAACCAGGACTATGCCAGGACCATGATATTGTGGTCTTTAGTGGCTCCTGAAAAGACCACACGACCCACTTGGACCACATTATTGTCCATCCTGGAGGAAGCCGGCCTAACTCTAAAAGGGAAGAAATGCCAAACCAGCATGGCCAGATGCAAGTACCTCAACCATGTCATCGGCAGTGGCAAGGTCTTGCTTTATGATGCCAAGATCGAAGCAGTACAGTTTTTCACACAACTGAAAAATCAGAGCGATGTATCGAGTTTCGTTGGCCTCATACAGACAGTTTGTCAATGACTACGCAAACATCCCACCCACCAGGGGTGGATCCAGGGGGGGGGGTTTCTGGGGTTGCAACCCCCCCATAACATTCTAAACACTAGCTCCACCTCCAGTTTCTTTGTTAGATATAGAGATATAGACACTTGTTAGATAATAGACACTTGTTAGATATAGACACTTTGTTAGATATGGACACTTTGGTTAAACTACTAACTGTTAAATATGATAGTAAACCCACACTCCTGGAATGTGGCTGTCCATGATAATAGCTTCATTTTGCATCTGCCATCAATATTGCCATGTCTGGAAGTAGAAAGAGGCCAGCACCCAGGGATTGCACCCAGCTGACAACTTTTTAAAAAGGTAAGATACAATATTCAGCTAGAATATGAACAATAAGGGTTAAGAGTTGAATGCTCAATTTATAATAGCCTTCTAATTAATGTAGAATCAAGTCTGGGTCCCATATCCCTGTGCCAACGACTGCTGATGATGGTAACTCTAGTGCATCAACTGATATATATTAATTTGTTCAATCACCATCACTGACAGTCACAGTCACGACCACTACATCGAGCTCTTCCTTGTCAATGCCAACTACTGTTTTTCAGTTATGCTCAGCAACAATTGATACGATGACTACATCACTCAGTGCAACTAGTGGACAGGTGGACTTAGGGACAATAGTTGAAGCCGCTCAAGGTAACTGGGATAAGCTTAGGTCATTAGCAAATAATATCCCAGATGATGCAATATATTTCTCATCATTCCAAACCTTCTTCTTCTGACCATCTTCATTCACATCAGGTTACCAAACTAGGAAAAACCTGGAGTGTATCCTTCCAGCTTGGATGGTTAGTACAATTTCCTTGGCTTTCATACAGCACTAGGTGGTCTTCGCAGATATTGTATAGTTTTTCCAGAGCAGCCGGGTAGAGGCAGTGTTTCTGGAGTTGGCAATCATTCTGGTTTGTTAGTTTTGTCCCCATACCAGAAACCATACTCAAAAGCACTTGGCACAGATGGTGTACTTGTATGCCATGATCAGCATTGCCGTACAGCTGAGAGGGTAGACCTTTTTTAACCAACCAGATGAAAGGATAGATACAAGGCTATTGAAACAGAGCAACCAACAAGCTGAAGAGAACAGGCATGTTCTCCAGCAGATAGTTTTGGCTGTAGAGTTTTTGGCAAAGCAAGCACTACCATTTAGAGGCCACTATAACTACAGAGTGGATTTCTCAGATGAAGATGTCAACAGGGGCAATTTTGTAGCCACACTTCAGCTTTTGGTTAAGACAGATAAGCTCCTACACAAACACCTTCTCTCAGCTAAAAGGAACGCGAAATATACCGCAAGACCATTCAAAATGAGGTTATTCACATATATGCATCTAAAATTAGAGAGCATATACCTGAAAAGCTCCGAGAATTTTTTTTGCCTTTCACCATCATTGTTGATGAAGCCACAGATCCTCATACTAATCAAGAGATTCTTTCTGTGTGCTTCAGGTATGTTGCTGTCCTCTCCCACTGATCCTCATATCAAGGAGTGCCTGATTAGCTTTGTCTACTTTGACCGAGCCAATGCTTCATCCATTTCAAGAAAGATTCTTGAAACAGTTTCTAGTCCTTCAGTTTCTTTAGATCCCTGTAGAATTAGAGGGCAAGCTTATGATGGAGCATCTGTGATGTCATCCGGCATTGCAGGAGTCCAATCTAAAGTCAAGGAGGTCAGCCCACTAGCTCTGTACACACACTGCTACTCACACTGCCTTAATCTTTCAATTGCCAGAGCATGTCTCGTTCAGGAAGTCCAAAACTTGATTTTAGTTATAAATGAAGCACACCTCTTTTTACCTCACAGCCCTAAGAGACAAAACCTTTTTGAACTTAGTCAATGAATTCTTGCCTTCTTCAAAAGCAAGAAAGCTTCCAGGAATGTGTAAGACAAGATGGGTGGAGAGACATACTTGCTTTGAAGTGTTTCTTGAAATGTATGAGCCACTTATCACTTTCTTAGATGCCATTTTGTTTCCTACTGATTACCCAAATTTAGGCTCATTAGATGGGAGCTGGAATTGGGATACTGAGACAAGAGTGAAAGCACAAGGTCTGAAAGCTGCTCTCTCTTCTTTTCAAACTCTTGCTGTTTTTATAATCACCAAGAATGTTCTTGATGAAGTGAAAATACTTGCTTCAAAACTTCAGAAGCAGGATCAAGATATATATTATGGTGCCTATAACAAAGTTACTGAAGCGATTGAATGCTTGAAAACCCTCAGAAAGACTATTGACACCGTTTTTAGCCTGTGGTATTGTGAGGTACTTGAACTGGCTGGTGTGAGTGAGAGTGTTCCAAGAAAGACAAGCATTCAACGCAATCGAAGCAACACTCCAAGTCAAAGCAAAAGAGCATTACAAGAGAGTCATTGCTATACCAGTGCTGGATTCATTCATTAACCAGTTGGAGGAAAGATTTCTAGGTGAGGGAAAACAAAGTGATATGCTTTTGTGCCTTGTGCCTTCAGTGCTGAACTGCAATCCGAGTGTTCAACTATCACAACATATAGATGACCTTCTGTACTAGGAACAGGATCTTCCATGTTCCTTGTCTCTCAAAAGTGAACTAAGAAGATGGCAATCATTGTGGGAGCATAAGCGAGACAAAGATTAGGCTACCATCCCCAACAATCATCTCCTAGCTCGTAGCTCTTGTGACTCTGACTCTTTCCCAAACATTCATTGCTTACTAGTCATTGCTTGCACTCTGCCTATCACCAGTGATGAAGCAGAACGATCATTTAGTTTTCTCAGGAGGATAAAGACATATACAAGGTCGACTTTGACTGACCAACAATTTTCTGATCTCGCCATGAACTATGGTGAGAGTGTCAGTTGATATCTGCCATGCTTTTGTGCAGTGTCACCCGAGAAGGCTCTTTCAAGCTTCACTATTTATTGACTGAAAATAGTTTCCTGTTTATCTTTAGTTGCTCTTCTTTCAAGCTGATTAATATTCTTATTCATTACATAGTTCAGTGTGCATGGGCTAGTTCTCCACCCCTGCACCCCCCCCACCTGTACCTTTCTAAAATTCCTGGATCCACCCCAGCATCTTCCTTAGGTTGTTAGTAGGTAGGCAGCCAGGACCATAGCCAGGGGAGTTCCCTGAGCACTTGCACTATCACACTCACAATTTTTTTTAAAGGATACCATGTTCAATTTTACATTTCTTGTTATAATAATGTTGGCGATGATATGTCTTGTTATATAATTGCCAAGAGAAATGCAGGACGGTGCTTTCTTGCAAAATGATTAATGATTGATCATGATTCAGGAAAGAGGGGGAAGGATTTCCGGGCAACATGGAAACACCCCTGGCTATGGCCGTGAGTAGTTCATCAACCCCCCCAATCTAAAATTCCTGGATCCACCCCTGCCCACCCTATCAAATGCAACCAGGGCAACAGCACCCACAATGGTGAAATGTTCCTGAGAATGTTAGACAGCATTTGATGCGCTCAAATCAGCTCTCACTAGCTGACCCATCCTTACAGGCCCCAGAATTGACCAGCTGTATGTATTACAGACAGATGCCTCTGATCGAGGCATAGGCACCGTCCTGAGCCACGAAGAGGAGGGAGTAGATCAGCCATGTGCATTCTTTTCGAAAAAGTTGCTCCTGAGTCAATAAAAGTACTCCATCACAGATAAAGAATGCCTCACAATGTCATACAGTACTTCATCGGCATCCAGTTCTTGATGATCACGGACCACTGAGCCCTGGAGTATCGCCATACTTACCATTCCATAGCTCCAGGCTGGCCCGCTCGGCACTGCAGCTAGCCCTACCACTTCTCTATTGTCTAGAGAAAAAGGACCAAGAACAGCAAAGTGGACGAGTTATCTCGCCAGGCTTGGGCACTAATGACACACTGGGGAAGATGGGGGGAGTGCTGCAAGAGCTGTGATATAGGAGAAGATTAAAAGACTCTAAACAGTATGAGCTATGGAGAATATTGATTTGCATATAGAACTGTATAACTAGGGTAATTAAACTACGCACAGGTGTTGATTAGATAATGATGGGCAGAGTACGTAATGATGAACAGCTTCATAAAAATTCTCCAGAAAAAGGGCTGGACCGGCCACATTTAGTCAGATTTAGACTTTACCTTTGGCTGTGAACTTATTAAAAAATTCTAATAACTTTTAGCCAACTAAGAGAGAGTTTTGACTGCTAGAAGTTAGGGAGGAGAAACTAGTTAACACAGCCATTGGGCAAAAGTGACAATTATTCCCCGCTGGGATCAGCACAATATGTGATGAAGATCGAGAAAGTTCAATTTTTGCAGCATTGTCAGTACCTTACTTGCTCTCAAATCTAATATGGCTCAGAAAGCTGCAAATACTGTTGGAGCAACCCTCTGGGAGCAAAGAGGGTTTTCCCCTACCTCCAGACTGACTTCCCCCACATCCAGTACCTCGGACCCCTCAACAGGGACCTATAGCACCTCTGGTGAATGGTAGGCATCTCAATGACAATGCTTGACTGAAGACAAATGAGCGAGGGCCTTTACTACAATATAAGGTGGTTGACTTTAATTTCAGACTAGAATCATTTTCACTTCCCCCACATGGCCTGAATGGAAACCTACACCTATATACCAGAAATATGCATCTTATACCGATTTAATAAAAAGTCAATATGCAGTGTTCGTTAGATATGTATGATTTTATTTGCGTGTGCCTGTGGTCATGTCAACCACATTGTCATTTTCTTGCACGCTATCATGGTTATAGTCAACACTTATCTAGCTTATTGAAGAGTTGATCAGACTGCTTAAACAACACATTTTAATTTTGGTTGCTATGGCAATCAAATGGGGTAACTGCATCCAAGAAGTTGTGTAGCTTCTATTTTAGTAGACTTTTTCTAACCACATGTTCAGATGGAAGAAAGCATTTCCGGACCTTCCAATGTTTGCATAGAAGATAGACCCAAGAAGCCTCTGAAGTATTTTTTTAATGTATTAATTTATGAACTACATAGTTTTTACTCCTAGTGTAAAACTAGTTCTTGATTGATAGGGCTCCTTTTCTCATATACCCTCATATAACAAACAAAAATAAAACACTTGAAACAAGAACAAAAATCACGAACCAGGGAATGATAAACTGTTCCCATGTTCACAACAATCAGTTGAGAAGATCCTTGCCCCACTTCAAATCGTCTACACCAACATTGAAATAATGATTAGTATTGGGTTTCTGCATGAGTTGATTTTCCCCCCCATTTTGCGGTAGGAGTCAATTGCTTGATTGTAATTAATTTTCATGTATTTAGTAATGTTATGAAATATATACAGTGTGTATAGTACAACTGTTGAGAAACTTAATATAACAAAAATTAATATTTCTATAGAATAGCACGGTTAAACAACAATGCATGACTAATTGAAATTGATTGTCCTTATTTGGTAAGAATGTTGTGAATGTCATTCTTTTGGAATACACATCATATCATTTATCATCCAAGTAGCTGTTCAGTTATTAACCAATATATGACAGCTATTTTGATAATTCAACACAATTGTTTAGGATGTTAAAAACAGTGCATTCCCTTACTGTTATTGAATTTTAGAAATCCGATCATAAATATGTAGTGATACATGAGCGGAACATCGAGGAAAATATGTGAAGATCAGCGAAATAAAATTGTCATCAAATCCAAATCCTTCAAAAGTTGTGGCATTTGAGTGGTGATATTTCGTTCAGAAGAAGATCAAACCAAGTGCAAATGCACATAAGATGACCAAACTATACAAAAAGACATGGAGAATCTTGTACTGATCGATTTGTGAGGGACAAATCTAACTTGTAGAGAACCATGAGTTTGTATATATCAACCCTGCTAAATTGAGATCTTAAAAGTTATGCCTTATTTGAACACAATCCTGATATTAAGTATTGCACAAACTGATCTGATGTCCCACTTGGGCTAGCCGCATACGATTGAAAACCATTCAATGATTATGCCTGACTATCCCTCAATTTAAATTTTCTGGATGAAACAACTTGGATGAATGATTTTTGTTTGATAATGATTACAATGGTCAACAACTACTTTAACATCATTGGAAGCACTTACTAATAGTACTAAAGTTACATTGGCTTCATGTAGCAGCTGTGCTGTTTTCTTGACTAAGTAAGGATGGTATGTACTGTTATCTATTTTGGTAGCATTTGTGGTCCACGCTGAGTATACTGAGAAACAGAAACAGCAAATGATAAATTATGCTCAGTAATAAATCTAGCAAAGTAGCGCTAGCACAGTTGACTTGATGAAGTGAATGTTATGTTGCCTGGTACATAGTCACGAGCCATGCCTGGATTACTGGCTGTGCACTCTCTCCTTCATCTTGTTGGTGTGATCCTTGCTCTGGTAGTGCACTTAGTGAACATCGCCACCCAATGACTAAAAATCCATGTGGCAAGCCATATAAAATGCGTAGGTTTCTTCCTTGCTGCTTGTTCTTTGCTAGGCTTTAAGTGGTACTTATAAGACCACACAGAGCTATCTATGTGGTAATATTTTTTTAAATCATAGAATGCCAGGAGGACTGCTGTCACTGATTGCAAGCTGTACTAAAACAGGAAAATGCCATATTAACATATAATTAGAACTTTGTTGCTTCTAAATACATGTAGGTAGGTATATAATTTTCCCCGGGATGTCAGGAAAATAATGGTTTTAGGGATATTCCCCGTATAAATGGGATGGCTGGGTGCAGTGCAACTGTTACCCCTCGCCTACTTGGTTTCAAAGGAGTCACCTACAATAGGGAGGGGAGAAGACAAAGATATGGAGAAAAATTCCACTAGTCACCATAACACATTGTGATGATCTCCTGAACTTATTTTTGAATGCCTGGGTGTTTTTCTTGTAGCAATGCTTCCACAGCATAAGGCAAGGAAGTTGTGATATTCTTGTAGTAAAACTGGTGAGCTATACCAGCTTTACTGCCACTGCATAAGCTTCAGTGCATTTTATTTCTATTGACTGCTTGAGTTTCTCTACCCTTTCTGGCCTTTTGGTAGCAATCTCTTATATGTCAAGGGCAACATTTAACCAGTTGCTACTCCACAAGCTCTTGGTTTTGATGTTTTCAAATTTTTGAGAGATTTGTGAAGTACTTTATAGCTCGGTTGATCCAAAGTGAGATTTTTAGGTGTGGCTAATAAGCTGAGATGAGCACCAAAATTCTTTTAGGGATCCAATAGCAAGTAACATACTGTAACTCATTGATCTCATGGCTGTGCCCCTCATTTATGTCTAAGTCTCAGTCAACTCATCTCTGACCTATTTTAAGGTTACCTCTGTGGTTTTTTCACCAGCTTGGATGCATGCTTGAAGAATTTATCCTGGTGCTAAAGGGCAAATTTGCACGCAACTTGTCTCTGCTTCAAGGTCAAGCAATTGGTGAAAAACTAGAGCACTCACTGTTTTAACTACAAGCAAAGAAGATATGTCCTTTTAGAGATTTAACTCCAGATGTACCTTAGACTAAAGCCGAGCTTGTATATGCTGAGTATAGCTGAACCATGCTGAGATTATATATATATATATTATATATATATATATATTGAGAGGAAATTCAGTGTAACCTTATTTGGAGACTTCTACAAAAAGTGGTCCTCCATGCCGAAGTTCACAGAGAAATTCCAGGTTAATTTATTTATGCTGGTCTCTCGACATCATATAGATCATCAGCTCACTGTGTTAAAGCAACCTCATGATTAGGTTCAAAACTAAACTTGTCTTTCAGCCTGAGGATCTGATGATGAGATAATGGGCAACTGGCAGAAGCTAGTGATGATGCTTCTTACACATGCTGCCTGGAAGACCAAAATTGTAGAACTCCAAGTCCAACCCTTTTTATTGTTAGTATGCAAAATTATGGCTGATGAGATAACCCCTACAGCTCGTACCCTCTATCCTGTCCTCCATGAGGATGTACATGAGGAAGCATTGGATGGATTGCAAGATTGAGGATCAGTAGAAGAACAATGCATGACAGAGGCTCTACAAGTGGTGCATATCATACACTTTTAACTGTTGTATGTATACACTTAAAAATACATATGTAGCTACAGCTTCAGAATAATTGTTGTGATTTTTTAAGTCAGACTTAGTGTTTTTATCTGTTGTTTAAATCACTTTCACTATTTGAAGTATCTGCTACTGCAATTAAAAAATGCAGTATTTCTTAAGTGGTATATCTATTTTACACTGCATGAATCATGGGAGCCCAAATGCTTGGTCAGTAAATCATGCATAGCTCACGATGCACATTTTTTATGAATGCATTCTTGTCATTGTTACTTTTGTCTTATTATGTGGTTATCTGATTGAGTTTACCTTATTTGCAATAGGTAAATGGGCGAGTTAATTTTATATGTCATGATTTCTATTCGTTAGATTTTGAAGAAAACTATTCAAATGATACAACAACGGCATTTCTGGAATGCACAGGAGAATTTTACCGAGAAAATGGAACAAGTTATTGTACACGAAGTTGTTCTACCTGGGTACAATTTGGTAATGGATTTGGGATAATTTATGAGCTATTGGTAATCCTATTCTTAAGCGTTTCACTTCTAGCATCTGCAGCAGTAATAATAATATCTTGTGTAGCACACAAGAGAATGTGAGTTATGATTAATCTTGTTTCCTTTTAAGGGACCTTTAATTCTTCTTCATTCACCCTTCCCCTCCGCTAATCTCTCTCCCCCATCAATGAATCAGCCTGTACATGGGATTTCATCCATTAGCTGTTTGAATATTGCTGAAATATAATGTATGACCACTATAAAATGTTATAGGCTATGTTAAGGGCCTTCCTTTTCACCGAATACCTACATGTCAGTTCCATTTTATATCATTTTATAACACATAAATGTCACATCAAAACCAAATCTATGTGGTATATGGAAACAGTTATGGTCCCTTAAAAAGAGATATCTTTTTCCTAGAATAAAAATAAAAGACATTGTAAGTATACTGATATTTTGTTATTATTATCTCAGGCTTATTTTCCCATCAATCTTCATAGTGTACATATGTATTGACTACTTGATTGTAGGTAAGATTCCTTGCTTTGTTTGTAACAATGAACTATTATGATGTTTACAACCAAATGTTTCAGATATCCTTGCTATAGCTGGTTTTATGAATCGTGACAAGCTCTTCTGCACATCAAGGAGTCTCATTAAGAGTTTGACAGAAGTCACTCCCTTTTGTGTCATATCTGGTATGGTATTCTGTAGCTACCCATTTGATATTTCATGAGTGACTTACTTATCAGAATAGTACTGTTTCAATATAGTGCTTGAGTTACATGTGAAGGTGTAGACCTTGCAGCTGCTACTTGCTAGTCATATGCAGGATCATAGATGTAAAATTGCCATTTAGAAACTAGTTTTCTACAGATCATCCTCGAGAGTATATATGACTACCACATAAAAGAGTTAATTACATTGAGCATATATATAATATATATGACAACTGCATTAAGGAGTATTTACACACTGTCTGTATACTTCATTAAAGCTTGAAAAGTAGTGCTAAAATTTAGTGGCATCTGTACTACCATGTCAGTGTACCTCTATGTAGGTGACTGATGCTTTCCTCCTTGGGTATTTCCTAAATGACAGCAAAATCAAAAATGATCACCATTGGCTTTCATCTCTGCACCAGCAGAAAACTGCATTCTATTTCTCACTAGATTTTTTTTAAATGGATCCTAGAGTTGGTGGGTGTTGGTTGTAGTCTAGATGACTACAGACTTGGTTTCCTTTCTCCTTGACAAGTAAATCCCATATATAATTTTTTTATATATATTATATTCTTTGTATGAGTGATATTTTGTTGTTGTTGTTAGTTATCAGAGAGATGAGGTTAAACCACCTGAAAAACCACCTCAAACCAAACAACAGAGAATAACAAGGACACCAGCGTAGTCGCCTTTTAATAACACTTTGGAGGTCATAATCTGCACATGCAGGGTTTCAAATTCCTGATGATAGCTGATATTCAACACAACTTGATTCATTAGGACTCTCAGAGTGAAATCCAACTCAAGCTGTAGAATGAAAAAGGATGGATTTAATCCTATTATAGCAATTCATTTGCTGAAATTGTGAGGTTTGTGGTGGCAAGCAGCTTAGTCTATGACAATCGCTTGTCTAAAAATATGCATAACTATAGCAGCTATATTACCAGCTCTATCTGAGGGTGACAAATGATTTTGTGTGTGGAAGTATTCTGAGCAAATCATTGCCTGGCATACTATAGCTTAGAAGGCCACGGTGTACCAATTAGCTAAGGGAAAATGACTGCTATGGTCTTCAGCCTAAATGTTACGGGTAGATAAACAGATAATATCAAGAGTTTGGTTTACCTTATTGCTTGCTGTTACTACATCATATGACTTTAAATAAAATTCAAGCACATGCATGTGCCACATAATTTTTTCGGCCTAAATAACTTGTTTCTTCTTGTTTACACTACACAAGTCAGGACACACTGTCAATTGTTAGTGTATTGTTAGAGTCACCTACCAGTTCGAAGATCCTTCAAGGAGTTAGAACAGTTGCTCAAACGAACTCCACAAATCAAACAGCATGCTTAGTGAATCAAATTAATGCTCACTTGTAGTATTCTTAATCCAACACATGATCTATACTAGATTAGATTGAGTCACAAAAACCAAATGGGATAAATGGATGTGTGGTAGTAAACCATTTTTCTGAAAATTTTCTTTAAAAAAATTTCCCCCTTTTATATCTTACCTATAGTCTGCATGAGCTGTGTTCAAAACTTGGAAGGCTGTTCTGGTCCAGAAAAAAAGTTATGGAGGATTTCATGCATGCATTTTGTACACACTTGTACTGCATGGAGTGTGTAAATGTATGTCTGTGTTATAGTATTATATATTCATTATGGGACGTCCTGAGGTCAAGGGACAAGGGAGCAGGAGGAGTTGCATCACTCTTTCTTTTTGGACATGCACTGAAAAGAGTTGGGGATGACATCTGAGCATGAAATTTTTTTTTATAGCAAATGTGGTGTTCTGATGTTCTAATAACACAGTCCAGCCAACTTCAGGGGGGGGGGGGGGGGGGAAGTTGCATTTTTTAATTCCCCCCCCCCCCCAAAACTTATGGATACCACTTTAGAGCTCTGTAGATTCTGCAAACTTCATGGTATGGACATGATATATAGCTAAAAAGATAGGTCTCTCTGTGTGCTCTCTTTTGATACTAAAATATTTTTCATAGATATAACTATAGGCAAGTTACTAGACCTAAAGTGGAGAGACCTCAAAACCTGAATGCCTGCAACCTCCACATAAATAACTCCAGATTGCTAAGTGCCATTAAAATTAGCACGCGTGGCTAGAGGAGTACTCTATGCAATGAGTGCTTTCATTAGGCGTTAAAATTTAAGTATATGGTCAAGCGCGCGGGTGGAAAATTAGTTTTATGGATTTTTAAACGAAATTCATTTTCCACCCGCGCGCTTGACCACGTACTAAAATTTTAACGGCTAATGAAAACACTTATTGCATAGAGTAGGGCTACCCGTGCTAATTTTAATTTTTAGCACTTAGCAATCTGGAGTTATTTATGTGGAGGTTGCAGGCATTCAGGTTTTTAGGGCCCCTCCACTTGTAACTTGGTACTTGTGAAAAATATTTTAGTATACTTTCAAAAAATCTCTCTCGGTGAATATTTATCTAGAACAATTCCATAATATATGCTCTTTCTATGCTCTAAAGTTTGATAGAATCCTTTTTCTTTTTTTATGTACTGGTCTTGAGTTATGCATTGATGTTCGACACAGATTTCATGCTTTTTCATTACGAATTTTCAGTGACCTCCCAAATCACTTCCAAGTACATTGTGGCAAAACTGTCTCTATGATACTTTACGTATGTGGCTATGTTACACAAACTGTGAATGGGAAGTGGTCACTGGCACTCTGTGATTTTTAAGATTTTGGGGAGTGACAAGGGTAAGGTTCTAAGGGCGTCTATCTGTGGCAAATGTACAAACATGAAAATTCATTAGTAGCCTTCATGTAATATGTCATTTTAAAGCTATTGAACCAGTCTTTCTTTTGATCTAAAAAGTATCTGTAAAGAATGAAAAACAAAAAAGTTATGAACGATACAAATTTGGAACACAGATCTTCAGAAAAATGGTTTACTACCCCCTTAAGTAGCTAGTTACATGCCTTCTGTCATTTTAGAGACTTTTTAAAAAGTGAGCATACTTATCACTATCCTTTATAAAATATACCATTGGATTGAAATAAACTATCTTTTTTAATTGAAAAAAAAAAGTTAGAAAAAATTATAATAGGTTTAAGCCCAATCATAAGTTGCTGCTAAGATTTTTGTGCTTTACAGTACTCGTTTTATTTTTGGGCCTTTTTCCTGCTCGTTGCATTTCATTTTGTTTTCTAACCTATCCTATCATGCGTAGCCCACTCCAAACTAAGTTCATGTTTTATTCTATTTATGCATGAAACTCAGCAGGTCAGATGGCCAGAAGTTAAATGTAGCCAAGGCAAGCGAGTTTGAAAGACATACTTCCATGGAATTTAGTTTTAATCTGAGGCACCTGGTCATGTATCCCAATCATACTTAAGGTTGAACAGATGTTGGTTATCATTACATGTTTTTATAGAGTGCCAATTAAAAAATAATATTTAAATAATATTTAAATAATAGCAAACAAATGAATAATAAAACAACTAGTAAATACCAGATGAAACCTGCCTCATCAGTCTCTGCTGTCTATAAGTCTTCTTAGGAAAGCATAATGTATATTCTGCATTTAAAATTATCAGTTGGAAAGTGCTCGAAAGATATGAGATACTCAACTCAAAGATTTATGGATTTTTTACTGTATGTCTAGTTGCTCACAATACCTGCTATTTCCAACTGATCATAATATACTATGTATTTTCTAGCAAGAATACTATTTAGTTAGCGACCCTTCACACTCTGTCAGGCCTTTTGTTCAATTCTTCTGAACCTGTAATTCTTGGTAAGTTAAAAAAATAAAGTTGATATATACACCAAGAGGAACATTCTGCCCTTCATCACTAGAGCTAGCATTTTTGCCAATTTCCTTTCCTTTCAGCACTCTATGTCTACATGTTATTAACATATAATAACATCAGACAATTTTTAAACATAGCCAGAATTAATCAGCTAAACATTGTCACCTACAATGGTGTGTTAGGATTCTTGTAGTATGTGTGATTCAGTGGACTGGCATTGTTATGCATGCTAATGTGGCATTGCATGTTATTGCTGCTCTAGCTAGTAAGTTTGGGAATAATGAAAAAATGATAGCAATGAGCACTTAAATATTTGCACATTGTTAGATATTTCTAGTAGTCTGCTTGATGGATGAGAATGGAGTGGAGTGTTTCCAAAAAATATATATCTAATGTGATTCTTATTCAATTGCTTATTATATCTGTATTTCATTTATTCTGTAGGTATTTCATCCAGATATATATATTGCCAAATGGGACTATGGTGGCTATTCCATACAGCTAGTCTATTTTGGAATGTTATTTCCAATACATGCTAGAACCTTCAAAATATCTGGCAAGAAGAAGTACATTCACATGACATCCATCATACTTGGTATTTTACTTCCTCTATTCACCATTATAACTATAATGGCTGATACTGCAGTCGATCTTCGGAAACAAGACAAAAATTCCACCTTGCAAACTAAAAGCAGCCTGCTTTTATCCCAAGGATTGGGTTTTGGATATACAAGATTCCCTCCCATTGTGTGCTCTTCCACAAATTCGGATGCACATTTCTATTCTGTAATTGTTGTGGTAGATCTCATCTTTGGAATTGGATCCACAATGCTCATCATTATATACCGGTCTGTACACAAACTTTATGTTAAAAGAAGAAAGTGCAGGTTAACAAATGTAGCATTAGCTTATTGTGAATAACATGTCTTTTACAGTGTTTTATTTATTTTTAATAGAAAAATTTCAACTTCAAAACCAGTGAAGGATTAGCACCTCAATTCACATTTGGAACAGCCGAGAAGAAGCTACTGAGTGTGTTAGGGACAAAAACAAAAGCAAAAAAACAACAACAATGCCCAGTCCTCTTCACTCACTATGAAGGGTGGGTTCGCAAACTCCAAGGCCGTGCCCGAGTTGTCTCCTTCAGCTAGCTGACAGTCTGCCTCTGCTAGCTAAGGCTGGTCCGGGATCTCCACTCCTAAGGCTGATCCACTTCCCACCGCTGCCACCACTATCGGGGAAATTTACCCTCTACCTTCTAAAGGCCTTTCTGCCCCTACTACTAATAATGATAATACTGTTCTTGGTAGCTGATCCCTTTAGCTCCCTGCGTAATTCCCCTAGGTCCCTAATTATTAGCTTGTCCCTGGTTAATCCTTGCCTAGTTCACTCTGCTCCAGTTACTCCTTTCTGAGATGATTGATGTGCTCCTTCTGTAGCTCCTTAATAGATATAGGTAGGTTATACATATAAATATTAGATACTAGTATAATACAATACCACAGTCAAGTGTTCAGTCTATTTTTCTTAGATTCTCGAGTCTCATCTCTTTGGCGTTCAATAGCCAGGTTCTTTTATACTAACTAACATGTTATAAATACATTACTCAGTTCATTCCTAATATGGATACAAAATTAATATATATAACTATTCAACTATCTAACAATGTCCATTATTCTTATGTATCAGGGATCTCACAATGTCCCTTGTTCTTCTGTGTCAGGTAGTTTCCTGTGTTGCCGACTGTGGTTTGGGCTGACATAAGGGTTTGTGGGTGTGTAGGTGTCTTGTTGCATTTCCAGGCTGTACCCATGTACACTGGAAATATTAATTCCGAATTCACATGTGATTGCCTAATTATAAATCACAGTTTATAAAACAATAAAAAATATGTATAGACCATAGAACTAATCTGCAAAGCACTACATCTTTTGAAGACTTGAAGAGAACTCTCATATGCTCCTAAACCCTATCAACTTTTCCACTTCCACTGAAGAAGGCAACAGTTGGTGGACGAGTACATCGCCAATTTCACTGCTGAGTTGCACCAATTGGCGAGTTTGCTGACAAGCTGGATGAACCTCCATTGGAACAATTTGTCAGTCGCTTGTGTGTTTTAGCTAAACTGTGGAAATAACTAGTGGCATGGATGCAGCTGCTAAGAATGCCTGAAGTTTCCATGAATCTGATAGCAGCACTGGTATCAAGCATATTGCAACTGTCTTCCTTGCAAACAATGTGTATCCAGATAAGGCAAACAGGGCATCAACTTTATTTTTCATTACACACATTTATTGCCATGTCTCACACTTTTGTTCAATATTGAGATCATTAACTTCAGCTAGCATTAGGGGCAGGCTAATGATACAAAAAGCCTAATTGAATTAACTATAAATGCAGATAACTATCCCATCCCTGATCCCTATATAAACATGGAAGGATACATAAATACATGACATACATGCAAGTAATAATCCTGCATCCTGATGATTAAAAAAATAACAGTTACGGGTAATTCACATATAGTCTACTATGGTTGTTAACCACCCAGGCCCAGACTGGCAATAGGGCATACCAGACAAAGCTTGGTGGGCTAATAAAATGGGCCAGTGCTTAAAATAATTGTCTGGTGTTTGACCAAGCTAAAAAAGGGTTAGCCACACTGGCTCAATTTGTTTGATAATGGCCCAGTTACGAGGTCAATTAATGCTTACGCATGTTTGGCAAAAATCCAATAAAGCCCAACTCAAAACAAGCTCATCATGAATTAAACACCAGTGTTTAAATTTGGCCAAAAATCCCGAAAAGTAGTCAACAACTTCGAACCATATGATTACGTTTACAGTATTTTGTAACTTAATGCTTAGATTGCTTACAAATTGTGCATGAATTGATTCGACGGTATTGAAATCTGTACCTAAAATGGACCTAAAATGGATGAAAGGAAAGCTAATATATATGAAGGAGGAATAAATTGGAAAGATTGAAAGGAAAAATCATTTGAAACAAGATGCAATGAAATGTGCCACAATAATGTCATCTGCAAAGAAAGTGACAAAGCCTGGTCCTAATGATGACCTATACTAAAATAGCTAAAAGTTTGTCGGCTGGTGCTTTTTATTTCAGCACAGTGTTTAATTAATCCACCAGTCTGGCTATGGAATGACCCAATATTTTCTGGTATACATTACAGTCAAAACATATTTAACCGGTCTTTAGTATATCAGGGTCAATCCTTCTTGGTTCTGCTTTTTTGTTAAAGAATAAAGAAACCAATGGCTTATATTAATATTAGTATACCATGATTATAGCAAGCTGTTTCATCGGTCAATTCAGGCACACTGAAAATTTAATGAGGCCTTTTTGCAGCCTCTAACTGAACTCAATATGAATACACCATTGAAAACAGGGTATAATAGTAAACCTTTAGCTTGCCCATCAAAATTAAGCTTCCCTGGTCATGTTTGAAATTAGCAGTTAATGACGGTAATTTCCTAACATCCAAAGAACCAGCTATAAAACATAGCATATTATCCCAATAGCTAACTTGTTATAATTGCAGGTAACTATATGACAAGGTGGTGGTGTGCACTACCCACATTAGTAATAAACACTCCTAGATTTTGCTTATTACACATTATAGTTAGCTATATATATCACACCACAAAGGGTATCACACCATGATGGTGCAATGCTTTTGGTATGTCTTGCACACTTCCATTTTTACAGTGCTTATTGTGTGCAGGTGCACTTTCTTCTGAGTCCGAGTCTAACTGTGAATAATTCAGCACTTCCTTGTCAATGTTGAAGTCTAGGCACCATGTCTTCGCCCACTGAGACAAATCGTCCTAAGTTGGCATTTGGTTTCAATGGAGGAGATGGTATGAAGAAATGAAATCTTGAATTGAAATCATGTGTGGTGTCATTTATGAAGATGAGAGAGTGCAGAGACCGAAGATTTCCCCCTGAAGCGCATGGCTACAACTTGAGATATGCAGGACTCTAACTCAGCTGCATGAATGACAATGCGCTGCTGACATCGCACCAGCATGTGTGGCATAGATTCCATTTACATTCTCAGCTTTCCTTTTTTCTGCATCTTATTCAGAAGCAGAATTGGACTAGCTGACTGTAATGGATTATACTAGCTATAGTCTCATGAGCCAGACAAATTCCCATTCTACTTCCTACATGCAAGATATAGCAACGGAAAGTAGGGATAGTTTCTAAGCACTCGATGGAAGCAAAAAAAGTGCACACTATCTACATGAATGTGAAGATGAAAGATAACTGTAAATTAACACGTGCAATGTGTAGAACAAATTATTCACTGCAAAAATTCAACCAAACTCTACATACCACAGGCTGTACACATTGTGACCTTTGTAGTTATAATTGTGACCCCATTTGCGAAAACCCTTGGAAACATGTTGAAACAATCAAATGCAGCAATTTTAATGGTCAGTTCGAGTTTCCTTATATAAGTTAGAGTCCCTCTCTGGAGAGGGTCTACATGTAGAGTCCACTCTCTAGAATCCACTTCCTTGATGTAGCTTTAATTTTCATTATGATATTAATAAAGAAGATAATTGAAGAAGTAATATACACATAAGTGATGAAAATGATGCTTGTAATTGTCACATTATTCTTGTATATGTGATGTTTAAAGATGGACAAGATGCGAAAATTAACAACCTGGTACACTAATTGTTGGTCCCAAAATACCTAGCATCTTCTCTGGTTTTCTTGGCAATCATTTGGTTCTTGGTTTAGGTTCTTGGTTTAGCGACCACTTTTTCATTTTAGCTAGAGCAAATCAACATTTTTGTGTGAGATGGTTGGGAAGGGACAGGGGTGGATCTAGGATTTATTAAGCAGGGGGGGGGGGAAACATAATTTGAAAAAAAGTATTACTATATGTTTCAATGATATAATGGGAACTACATAATTTATAGAGCATGTTCATTAATGTTCATAACAACATTCTGGGTGGATACTGCCCAGAAAATTCATCTACAACTACTTCTGGTGTAATTTCAATATTTTGGTGAAAAAATTGCATAGATAAACCATTGAGTCTCTCTTGTGTCATGGTGCGCTTCACAAGAGTGATTTAACTCATGCCTGGCAAAATAACTGATAAATAAATGGCATTATTTATTAGAATATTAATAACTAGAAAACTATAGCAGATAGGTATATACAATATAGGTATCCACATAATTTTATAATGAATTATAATTTTTTTTATTAAATGTCAATAGAAACTGTTGCCATGGCAACAGGAAGTAAAACCGGAAATGAGTCAATACTTCACTTGTGTATGAAACCAAAACATTGAGCATGGCACAAGTGTACATTACATTTAGGACAATAGTTTTTAGTTTTAGTGTCCTTTCTTTTCTTGCAGTTAGTTGTTTGTCTTTTATAGGCACATACATCTTCTATGCTGCTCGTGATAGTATGAGAAGTGCTTCCCTTTTAGACGAGACAAGGATAAATCAGAGGGGGTATGGCCTTACCCTATTCGATTAGCTACAACAGCTACAGTTAGACTGTATGCTAGTTCCATCCTGTACTTCTCCCTTCTCCACTGTCGGAGGTTAGGCTTCTGCACTTGTACAAATAGGATGTAGTAACTGTTAGTTATTGAATGCTCAAGCAATCTCCTAAATACATGCTTATACCACTTCAATGTACGACGTCTACAAGCATAATAAACCATATTTTGAACTGATATGTCTGCTCCTGACATATTGTTATTATAATCTGTAATTTTTTTAATTTTTTTTACAGTTTCTTCTAGGTCTCCTCCAGCACAGTGGTGGCTAATGTCTACTTTCTCATCACGAAGTAGAGTAGAAAGAAAATACACATCCCCAATTTTCCTGCTGTCATCGATATTTGAAAACCATATCATCCTTTTGATGTACTCCCATATCAAGAACTGCTGTAGGATAGTGCTTACGATTTATTCATACTGTTCCATAAGCAAAGATTCCCGAGATCCTCGAATAGTACTGGAGATGAGTAACATACTGCACTCTGCCCTCCTCAAGAAGAGAGTCATCAAGGAGATCCATTACAACTGCATATGCTAACCCATGAGTAAACTGTAGACCTTTCCTGGTATAAACTTGAAAATTATATATGTGCCCTGTTTTTGATTCAGAGCAAATCCATACCTTTATACCGTTTTTTTTGGCATGTACTGGAGAAATGAAAGATGCCTTCTAGTTCCTATCATGCTTTCATCGATGCTAATATGCTCTCCAGGGGTATATGCTTACGGGCCTGTTCACACACAGAGTCTATCACAGAGCGAATCTTCCATAGTTTATCATACATTGGATTATGAGAAGGGAGGGCAGTGGAGTTGTCAGCAAAGTGAATAAACTTTGAAATAGCCTGAAACCTTCAAAGACATAATGGAAGGGAACCAAGGACAATGAAGTATAGGCTCATTGCCCAATAGTCTGTATTTGTCAGGGAGATCTGTTATTCCCATAGCTTTGTTGATACCAATGTAGGCCAATATATCTTCACGAGTAAATGTGAAGTGAAAACCTTTCTGTGTGGCATAAAGATTTGTATGCCATACTATTAGGTCAACTAGCCCTTCAGTAACCAAAAGACAAAAAAAATCTTCAGGGTGCTACAGGACTGCATCATGATAGATGGGCCACAATCAGCATTGAAATCAGGAGGTGAAGATATGGACGAATCCTCGTTATACATTTCTTTCCATTCCCATTCTTCCACACCCACAGTAGCCCCACCTTTTGCCCCTATTCCTCTCCCCCTAGTGCCCCCCCCCACCCCCCAGTGCTTCTTCCCCTGCCTCTAGTATCACTTTTCCTGCCTCTAGTACCTATCCCCAAGCCTCTAGTGCCTCTTCCTCTGGTACTATCCCTACTTAGGCTAGTACTGGCTATAGGCTCTTTAGAATCACTAGATTTATCAGATTCTGAACTTTAGTCAGTTGGTGAGCTAGGGTCTAACTCACTGCCAATAGAAGTTCCTTGATCACCTGCAGAAGATAGTTTCCAAAGTAGTATCTAGCAATAGCAAGGAGTCTTGCAAGGCTGGTTCATCTTCTTGTTGGAGTCAGCCTCCTCTCTATCACCATTATCACTATCAGAATCATGATCCAAGTCGGTAGCCTGGAGTTCTGTTAGACCATTATCATCACCTAACAAGCTCAGAACCTCTTGTAGGGAGTAGCTCTTTCTTGTCATAGTTCAGAGCAATGCACTGTAAAAAGTTTGAACTAGACCTACACAACTTTAGCTATTAGATTGAAGCCCAACACGCATTCTATTAGTGCAGCGGCATAGTCCAACTTACCAAACCTATTCTGCATTTTTTGATAAAAGCACAAAAATTGGTACACATGTAGATTAATACCTAATGAACATTTTTGGATATGGAGGCATTCACAATTGTACCCATGCTGGCCATAGCAACAGTTTACAAAATGGCCACCATGCAAAGACTTGTTTAGCCTGAACAGTATACAACGAAACAAATAAACAAGCAAATCAAACAATAAACTGAAATTGCAACAGTAGGAATGGCTGATTCTCACAAAGCATCACATGTTATGCGCACAATAAAGGCCCACCAAATTCCTTATATATTCTGCAACATTATGTTTATAGTCTTACCTGTTCAAAAGATGATCAAACCCAGTGGAGTTTGCGGCCTGGTGTGATCAGAGAAAACAGAATTGCCTTCAGTTTCATTACTGGGCAACAGCAATGGAACTAGAGGTTTGTCCTTGAGAGAAGCAAACTTTGCCATGTATCTAGATGCCTTATCAGAACTTGTTCCCTGCTTCATGTATCAGATGCCTTAACAGCACTTGTTCCCTGCTTCATGTATTAGATGCCTTAACAGAACTTGTTCCCTGCTTCATGTATTAGATGCCTTAACAGAACTTGTTCCCTACTTCATGTATTAGATGCCTTATCAGAACTTGTTCCGTGCTTCATGTATCATATGCCTTACAGCACTTGTTCCCTGCTTCATGATTAACAGAACTTGTTGCCTCTTTCATGTATTAGATGCCTTAACAGAACTTGTTCCCTGGTTCTGTGCACTAGATCATACAAACTATGCCCGCTGGATACCAGTGCATCTGTGAGAGATATGGCTGAACTTCCCAAGACACACCCAGATATTTACAGAGAGTTCAACACTGGCCACCTCAAAGTGCAAAAGACCAAGCGAGGTTTCTCGGCCATCCCAAGCACATGAACAAAATAATGCCTGTGTCAAGGTCATGAAGGTGCAGTTGGCCTCACCGACAATCCAAGTGCCCTGCGGTGGTGGATGATTGCTGGGCCAGTGTATATCAGGCAATGTATTTTCTTAATGCCTATACTTTGATAGTTCAGCGCTACCATTGTAACTGGGTAACATCAACCCACCATACCACGCAATGAGTATGCTTTAGCACACTCACAACTTGTCTTCATTGGCAAAGTACCCACCAGCAAAAATAAAGGACGAATATTGGGGAAAAAATCTTTGTCTGCATGGTTGACTGCCTTTTCTGGTGAGTTGACTAACAGTGATGATTGAAGGTTTTCGCTCCATTTTTGTTTCCATAACTGAAGCTCTGAATCCAGGCACTCTGGTGAGGAAGGTCATCACTGTACAACTGTAGAATACTACCTTCAAGCACTTCACTGCTCAAATCATCAGAATTAGCAGAAACAATTGAGGATGGTAATAGCTTGATGAAATCAGTAATATTTTTTGACTTTGAATTATCAAATCGAGTATCGAGCTCAGTTGATCAAGTGATCTAGCAAGGGAATAGTTGGATTCCGGCAGTAATATTCCTGGTAGTTTGTGGTTGTTGTATTATTTCGATGTTGCTGCCTAGATGGCAAGTCTTGGCATAGACCTATGGTCTGGGCTATTCTCTTTGCTGCAGTGTACATTTTTGCATGAAATGCCTCCACTTCTGTGTGAAGCCTTTTCAAAGTTTTTTAAAATTACCATTTCCACTTCCTGGTAAGCCCGTGCTACATCAATGTATCGACCTTGAAGTTTAATACTTAAAATCCTCTTGTGTACTCCAAAACCTTCTTCGTGGTTTCTAAGGCTGCAAGAAATTGAAATTGAACTAAAGCCAAGAGTAGCGATCGAGCATCTGATCTGGTTTCTCTGTTCCACCCTGTACTGTTGGCAATTGACTCCAAAGAACTGACAATAGCAATGTAAAGATCTGTGAAGACCTGAAAAGCCTCATGGCATTCCACCCACCTGGTGCGACATAGCCATTTTAGAGTTTTTCTTCTTTCTTCAGGTACAGTATCTTCTATCCATTTCTCTAAAGAGAATTTCCTTTTAGGAGAATTGGAAAAAAAATGAACTACTTTGTCTGCCACTTCCCATATTGCTAACATCTCTTATGTTACAACATTTCACTATGCACAAGTTTAACTTGTGGGATGCAATTGTGCATACAGGATATGTTGACATTATTCTTGATGCAGCTCCTCTTGACCTACCAGCCATTGCACCAGCACCATCAAATACCTAGCCTCTCAACAATTGTGGGTCTAACTGCCAATTAATAAGCTGACCAAGAATATCATTGGCAATTGCCTCGCCTGTGACACAAGAAAGACACTCACAGAACCCTACAAACTTTACTTGTGGCTTTCCATCATCAATGTGTCTTATGCTGATGGCTAGCTGTTCATCATTTGCATAATCTGTTGCTTCTTCTGCAATACTAGAAAAGAACCTAGCTTCCCGCACCTTCATCAAAATTTTACTCCGAAATAGATCTCCAAAGATTACTATCATCTGATTTTGCTAATATATGTAGCATTGGCACTTGCTGTTTCCAAATGTTCCTTCAAGAATTGATCACCTGCATCAACTCGAAACTTCAACAGAGCTTTGATGAATCCCCCCATATTCTCACTACTATTTATCTCGAGAGTTCCATCATCTTGCTGAATCCTAAAAGCCAATCCTTGCTGCCCACAAAAGATAACAGTGGCTGCAATAGATCTTAGTTTCAGCCAGTTTTCAGCTACAAGTTTAGCTTTGTGGGAGCTAATTTGCTGATCTACTGACAATACTGTATTTTCTAGAATTGCACAGAAGGCCAGTGCTTTTTCTACAGCTATTTGATGTGATAGTCTTTTACCTTTTGTAGAAAAATGCTCATTTAATATTTCTTTTGCTCTCTTCAAATTTTTTTGGCCACTGAACCAGGACCCCCTACTCTTGTACAGGCGGTGCCAAAAAATGCACAAAATTTGCAGTATCATCTATCATCTGAAATAGAAAATGTGAGGCCATTGTATTGATCTAGCCAGCTATTTTGAAACCTGCGGTTATGATCACCAAATTTGTGGACAGGGAATTCTCTACAAAATGATGCTTTAGGAGATAATATGTTTCGCTACTTGTAAGCCTTCGCTTAGTCTGTAACCTCATTACATGCCAAAAATCACCTGATTCAATAGGATCAATAGTCAGTCGAAGAACTGCATTCACCTGATTCAATAGCAGAACCAATGGTGAACTGCTTTCATCCTCAAAATCACTTGGACTTGATTCAGTATCAGTGGTATCAGCAGACGGTTCGTAATTTGAGTTGAATGAGTTCACCAAATTAGAATGACTACAATCATTGGTGGTTGCTTCTTCAGAAGAGACAGTTGGAACAGATCGAACTTCATCACTACATGCCACAAAATTGTAACTAAAGCTTTGCTAAAAATCAATAGACATACGCTTTGTTGAAGAAATGTCGAATGTCCATGCTCTGGACATTCTTAGTAGCTGGTCCTTTATACTTGGCTCTCTTAGACATCTCAGAAGTTGCATGTGGTCAAAGGTCTCAAAGGTCATGAGCATGCTAATGACTGTATGTACTTTGAACACCAGCTGCATCCTATCTAACAAAGTGTGACAATCACCCAGCCAAATTAGAAAGTGCGTGATTGAATTTGCAAGATCAAATTTGCCAATCCCCCCAAAATTGGAAAGAGAATGGGCCCCCCCCCTGGATCACCCCTGAGGGGTTGTTAAATATTTCCCCACTGTAGCAGGGGTGGAGTTGGAGTCAAGTGGGCATTTCACATACTTCTTCCATGTTTGGTAGTTAACTGGTGTATTATTTTGTCAATAAACAATTGAAAATATCCATTGCATTTTAGCTACTGCTAGCATCCTCTTTTTATTCTCGTTTATCTTTCATGTATGTTTTTTTTGTTCTAAACAAGTTGGATAGCTACCATGACCAACCAAGGATCTCATCTTCGGGTCTCATCTTCGGTAGTTAGAATCCCTAAGGCCCCTAGTAGCATGCTAGAGGATAGTGCGTTACACATTTGATCATTGGATCAGCAAGGATATAAAGTAGCTTTCAATGAATAGCAATGCATGGACAAGAGACAGATGTGTGTGTGCGCATTCATTGGGTAAGGGGTCGACAGACGGGTAAGGGGTCGTACGTAATAATGTTAATACGCATAGATGTTTGTATATACTTCACTACCTCCCCCCAAGTAGGCTGGAGGGCTACTGATTTAGGATTGTTAGTACCCGTACTGGTCCACCGGTTTCGGTCTTCGTAGGCTGCGGCGGGGTAGTGGTGGGGTTGGTGGTAGTTTGGACTGGGCCACAGGAGGGGTATTCTTTGATGTGGGCAGGAGTGGGCTCCTTAATGGCAGCTTGATCTGTGGGAGGCACGATGCTCGGGATGGTGTCTTGGCCATGGACGCATATGTTTTTGGCGTTGTCGGTAGTGGGCTGGGTGTCGCTGACTGGGGAGGGATCTTGATCTGTGCAGGAGCCGTGTGGATGTCCGGGCGTAGTGGTGATGGAGCTGGGTTGTTGGGGGGTGCCGGTGTGGGCTGGGAGCTCTGGTTCACAGTCGGTGCCGGTATGGGTGGTCTGTTGGGCGGGGGGTTTGGTGTGGTCGTTGGTGGACCTGGGGCGATCGTGGCTGGGCCGATGGCAGGTGGCGTATATGCAGGTTGGGGCGTGATGGTGTGGGTTTTTTGGGATGTCAGGAATGGGTCGTACTTCCGAAGGAAACGACGATTCCGTGTGGTCAGCCGCCCAGAGCCATCCGTTCGCACCGAGTACTGGTGGTACTGTAGTACCTCTACCACCGTGCCAGATTTATCCCACTTCGTCGGGTGGCGGCCAGTCTGATTTTGTATCATGACCGCGTCGCCGCAACGAAGTGGAGACAGGCCTTGGGAATGCTCGTCCCATCTGGCACGGCCAGTGACTCTGCGCTTGGAGAGGGCGCGCTCCCGGAGGTCCAGGCGGTCTGACTAGTCCTGATGTGGGCGGTACTTGCTGGGGATGCCAGGTTTGAGGTCTTTGGTGTATCTTCCGAACAGGCAATTCGCAGGGGACATGCCCGTTTCGGGGTTGGGGCCATTGCGATACTGCAGTAACGCGCTGTGGAACTTGTCGGAGAGTTCTCCACCGATGCCAGTGTTGCCAGATATCAAGCGCTTCATGGTTTTCACCGCGATCTCCGCGCGGCAGTTGCTGTGTGGGTTGTATGCGGCGGAGATGCGGTGGTGTACGCTCCAGGATGGGAGGAAGTCTCGGGTGGAGTGGGCAGCAAACTCGGGGCCGCCATCAGAAGTGAGGCTGTCGGGGATGCCGTATGTGGAGAAGGTTTCGCGTAAGGTGCGGATGAGTCCATCGGCCCCATTCTTGGATGTGGTGACAATTGGCCAGTTGGAGTACCGGTCGACCAGCACAAGATACGCCAATCCTCCATGGTGGAAAAAGTCGGCGCATATGTGCTGGAAGGGGTACTCCGGGTCAGCTGGCGTCCTGGATGGCATGGCTGGCTGTGACGGCGCGTTGCCGTTACAGATGGCGCACTGGGTTCTGGTGAGTCCGATATCCTTGGTCATGCCGGGCCAGAAGATGGATGCTTGGGCCCGGGCGGTCATCCCACTGGTGCCTTGATGTGCGGCATGGAGTGCTTGGAGGCAGGTGGGGCGAAGGGCAGTGGGGATCACTATCCTTTCGCCTCGGCATATGACGCCATCCACGGTGGAGAGGGAGTCGAGGTAGGGGTGGTATTCTCGGATGGCTGCTGGCAAGTGGTGTCTGGCCTCTGGTGGTCCCCCCTCGATCAAGTCTGAGAGTTGCTGGAGGCTGGCGTCGGCCGCTGTGGCGACCTGGATGTCCTCCCAGGTGATCGGGGCATCGCGGATGGCCGCAGTTAGTGCTGTGGCCATTCCTTCAGGGTCATTGGCAATGCAGGCGATCCTGTTTGTTGGAATGCACGTGTTGATGGTTGGGGGATGCTCACTGGTGTGTGTGATACTCTGGTGTGTGTGACACTCGCTGGTACACTCACTGGTTGAGATGGGGGTGGGTTTCTGTGGGTCATCCCTGGGTCCCTGGTCTGGCCGCGTTCCGTGGGGGGTGGTGGTGGGCTTGGTTGGGGTCCGGGGCGGGGTGTGTATGCCTGGTTTTGTGTGTCTGCGATTGATTCCGACCTTGTCTGGTGTGCCTGTGGTTTGGTAGGCGAGCTGAGGGGGAATTCCAGGGGGATCATGTCGAGGTCTGCACATGTGGCCAGACTTAGATAGAGCTTCGTGGCTGATGGACTGAAATACACCATCTGGCGGGTCTCTGAACCTGATGGAATGCGGATTCGGATCAGGGCGGCTCCTTGAATGGGGAGGTTGGTTCCTGAGGCTGATTTCATCCGGAGGTTGACCGGCATGAGGTCATCAGGCGTGAGGTGGAGTTGATCCATCAGAGTGGGACGGCCAGGCAACTCTGGCACCCAGTGTCTGCCATGGCTATGGTCTGGACTATGAGGGTCTCCTGGGGGAGGGTGTGGCCGTGTGCTCGGAAGTCCTCATATCTGGCAGATATGGTGACTGGGATGTTAGGTTGGGGTGGGGAGCGTCTCTGCGTCCATGTCTCGGAGGTTGTGTTCCAGGTTTGGTGCTGTAGGGTGCCTTCGTGCATACCCAGGACTTGCTCAGAGTCGCTCGATTCATTTTGCGCTTGCTGCCAGCACATGTGTGGGAGGTGTTGTTGTCTGCCGCATGCCGAGCATGTTGTGCCAAAGGCGGGGCAATGGATGCGTCGGTTGGCCGTCCTCTCTTGCTCTCCGTGTCCCTGCTGCCCACAGTAGGTACATACGCCTCGGTTGGTTGGGGGTCTGCTCTGTGGGGTGTTGCCTCTGGGTCGGATGTTTCTCGGTGCCGGGGTTGTCTTGGTTGACCTCTGTTGAGTTGGGGTGTGGCGGTGTCGAGGGGGGGTGCCTCTAGGAGGTTGAGGGTTTTGGCATTGCAGCTTCTTGTATGAGCTGGCAACGGCTGATGTGTCCTCGTCTTCGTAGTGGGAGATGGCGCTGGAGGAGGTCGGGGTTGAGATGGACAGGGCTGAATGCTTTCCTGCAGCCCGCACCTCGATGAATTTATGGTGTCCTCCACCGAGAGGTCCTGGTCCGGATGCTTAAGGAGATCCTCTTGGATCTCCGCATCCGCCAGGCCTATGCAGAGCTGGTCGGCCACTCGCTCCTCCCCCTAGTTTGTCATGCCGTCGCAGTTTGGGCACTTCTTAAGGAACCGGCAGACTTCGGCCTGTCCTCTGAGGCGTGCTGCGAAGGTGCGGATTGGCTCTGTACGGTCCTGGGTCATTCGGGAGAGGGCTACCCTGGCCACCTTCGGGTTCTCTGATCTGACAGCTAGGGACTTGATGGCAGCGAGGAGTGCTTCCTCCATCGACCGTTCGATGGGTAGAGGACCGATCGAGTTTCTCGTGACGTCACGCCTCAGTTGCGTGTCGCAACACTCCAGCAATTGCACTGGTATGTCCACGCCAGACAGTTGGACGGCCTGAACATACGACCTCCAGCGTTGGAGGAAGTATATCCAGGCCTCTGTTGTCCCACCAGAGGAGACTTCCGGTCTTTTCACCTGGGCGGGTTTGGCTCTGGTGTTTCGGTGGATCAGGGCGTGGGTTGACAGGAGTACCGGGGCAATGCCAGGGTCAGTGTCTTCGGCGATGGTATATTCGCATCCTGGGAATGAGCAGTGGATGGCCATGAGGTGGGTGGGTGTCAAATGGAGTATCACCCAGGAGTCTCCGATCGGTATGCAGACTCTTTGTAGGTGATCGCAGGAAGACTACCAGATGCTATTCGGGCACTTGTCCATGCATAGAGGTTAGTGCGTTACACATTTGATCATTGGATCAGCAAGGATATCAAGTAGCTTTCAATGAATAGCAATGCATGGACAAGTGACAGATGTGTGCGTGCGCATGCGTTAGGTAAGGGGACGAAAAACGGGTAAGGGGTCGTACGTAATAATGTTAATACGCATAGATGTTTGTATATACTTCACTACATGCTTGCTGCTCTCAGATTGTCACAGCACTGGGCCTTTCGATTTCTAAATATTGTAGATCTCTTGGTCTCCGTATCAACTATATAACGGTCAAGATTCGATTGAATGTGAGGGCAACTGCAACATGTGTCTGCATAGAAGATGTGCAAGCATCTCCATAGGTGCATTCAATCTTGGCAAAGGCATGCCATAAACCCTTTAAGTGCCCCATTGTCGTCTGAATGAGCAAAAATCTGAAATTGACGAGCTTAAGAAATCGGTGGAGTATCTAAAGGAGAGTCTGAAGAACCTGATGTCAGCAAAGAAACCTCGAAATGAAATTGAGCAAAAGTCTACCCCAAATCTTGGATCTCATTTATATGCCCAGGTTGTGTCAGAGTCAATCTCCTCCCCTTCTGAAATCTCCACAAGTGCCAAACCACCACATTCAGCTCACCAACACACTAGGTTGGACAGAAAATTCAACATAGAATTGTGGAAAACCCAAAAGGCACTTCTCAATACATTCGTACAGCAAAAGACATCAAAGCTGCCACATCCATACTATCTACTATTCACTCCTCAATTTCAGAGCATTCCATCATTGATTGTGTTAGATTAGGAAAGTATTCAGCAGATCATTGCCGACCAGTTCTTGCAACCATGAACAGACCACTGACGATTTCGCTATACTTGCTAATAAGGCTAGATTATCCCAGCTCCCTCATATTTCCATCAAGTCAGACCACTCTACAGAGGAGAGAAAGGTTGAAAGTCTCTTACTAGCGGAAAGAAAACGCCTGATATCAACTGGGACAGATGGTGGTGTGATAAAGATTCGGAAAAACAGCCTTATTGTGAACAACAAAAGGTATGGTGGAATTGTAAATTCTACCTTCCAATTATGTTCACTTTTAGGTGATAACCATTCTAACGAAGCCATCCCAATTAATGAAACCACAGGAACTGCTTTAGCAACTACTACCCCAACTAAGACCTTGTCCTCACATGCTGTGGCTACCACCTTGGAACCATTTACTGACACCCAAAACATGATGACACTTCCCAAATCCCTCTCCCAAACACTTCCAGTAAATGACTTGGCCATTGTCTTCATTTAGGCCAATGGAATGCACGTAGCATAGCAAGCAAACTATCTTTCTTTCAATCACTAACCTATGCAAAGTGCCTTGATGTTGTCCCAATTACTGAAACTTGGCTTACAAAATACATATTTGATGGATAAATACTTCCAGGGTACTCTATTTATCGGCAAGACAGGGATGGCAGAGATGGCAGAGGTGGTGGTGTTTTGGTCGCTGTCTCTAATCGTATTTCTTCCCAACGTGTCTCGGTAAATACATCTACAGAGCTGATAATAGTAAACCTAGCATTACCCACTAACACTTTTATTTGCTGTGTGTATCTCTCTCCTTTAGGTACAACTTCCTGCTATTTAGATATTTTTTATGCTAATCCCTACCCAGTTCCTCATACATCATTTTACTTGGTGACTTCAACATCACAGATGTTAATTGGTCAACTTTGCATGAATCTACGTTCTCTTCCACTACTTTTTGTGATAACCTATTCTCCTACAACTTAGTTCAACTTGATCTAATCTTCAAAAATTGTCCAAACCAAATAACTAACACTTCTATTGATTCATCGTCCTGCACTGATAAGTCTGATCATTATTTAACTTTGTTTGGTGTGGTCACCCCACACATGCTACATTCTCGCCCTTCATGTACTCTGCTGAACTATGCTAAAGCTGATATAGGTTTACGAGATCACCTCCTAGATGTCAATATTGATCACTGTATTTTACTCTCGGATGTTGAACAAATTTGGTCCCTCATTAAACAAAGTCAAGTCAAGGAAGTGTACTTGGGCCATTGTTATTCCTTGTATATATAAATAAAATTCCAAGTACTATGTCATACTGCTTAAGCTATTTATTTGCTGATGACACAAAGCTCGTACAAGAGATAAAAAACTCCGAAAGCGAAACGTATTTGCAGCGAGATCTGGATGCTTTGTTTTTGTGGTGCTCAACGTAGAAGTTACAAATCAACTCAGCTAAATGTGCTGCAATTTAATTCTCTCTACTACTCAAACACCAACCACTACTTCATCAATGGACAACCCATCACATGTGCAGAGACCTGGGGATCATTGTCACCAGTAATCTTTACTTGGTCTAATCACATCAACAGAATATTGTGCATTTGCCTATGGATCAACCCACCTAATTAGAAGATCAATCTCCTAAAAAAATAAGATTCTGAGATGGAGCCTTTACTTTTCTCTAGTTCATAGCAGATTATCTTACTGCTCACAGTTGTAGAGACCACATCTGATGAACGACATCTTGTGCCTTGAGAAAGTTCAAAGACGATTTACAAAGTTCATCCTTGATGACTTCACCTCTGACTACAAGTCTAGGCTGATTTCACTTCAGCTACTTCCTCTAATGTATTGGTTGGAATTTCATGACATCATGTTCTTGATCAAGTACTTGAAAGAGTCCCCAGATAACCTTGATGTGAACTCACACATTTCGGTTGTCCTCCTCCACAAGGGCCTCCAGATTTAACCATCTAAAATACAACTTCAGTCGGACTACATCAACACACCACTTTTATTTTAACAGAGTCGTTCTCCTTTGGAATTCACTTGCCTCAGTCATCGATCTATCACTTTCCTACCCATGCATCAAAAACCGCATCAGAACTTTCCTCTGTACCCATTTTATAACTAACTCTTTGATTGTGATATTCCTTGCACTTTCCACTTTATTTGTCCTTGTTCATCCTGCTTTATAATTCATTATCCTTAATAATAATTCCTATTTTATTTACTCTACACAAGCTTCACCAAAGTTGGTGATTGTCCTTCAACAGTCACTCTCTTCTCTAGTTTCCCCCCCTGTATGCTCAATGTTGTAAAGTTCTAATAATAATGATAATAATAATAATAACTAGAGTTAGCTGAGCTATTTTTTTGTTGTTTATCAAAATATGTTGTTTTTGCACCAACAACCTTGCTTATGGCAGTTATGAGCCCAGGAGCCAACTCCAAAGGAACTAAAGTGCCCATAGTGAGCTTCGAAAACGAAGCATTTCTACGCACACTTTGAGCCCGCACATTAAGGCATGCTTTTTTCAGCTTCTGTGTTTTACATGGATGACTTTGTGCAGATAACATATATAGCCAGAACTCAAAACGGAGAGCCAGGGAAGGCTAGGAACCCTTCGAACGAAGTTCACACTCTCGGACGGACGAATTGGTAGTTTGTGACTTCCCCTCGAAAGTATATGCCTTCAACTCCCACGCGCCCTAACAATGCATTTGGAATGTCATAATTGCTGAATTGGAATGCAACTCATACCCCCATCCCTTCCACATGGCTCGGTGTAGTGCATCTGGCTCAAGGTTACCTGTGCAGTATTAAAGATTCCCAAACATGTGACTTGAGTTACACACGGTAACAAGACACTGTTTCCAGCCCCTCCCTGCATGCGAGTGGAATTCAACCGCTGCTGCGCGAGGTTTAGGCCTGCTTTCGGTATTAGTCCCATTGCGCCTGATATTGGGATCAGATTTAGCGTAGTCCATTGAATTATGAGCAAGTCTGAGAATCCAGAAAAGTCAATAATTCCAAACTCTGATTGTGTAAAAACAAGACTCCGGGCCTTTGCAGAAGTGGCTCTGGTTTGCGTGATAGTTATTGGAGTTTGGGGTCTGGTATCTCTACCCATAATATTTTACAATTTAACAAAATATGAGGTAAGTCTTATTTATATGACTTAAATTTCTTTGGCCAAATGAGTCCATGCCATTTTCTAAGACTATGACGTAAGATAGATAGATACAAATATATACATTGTAGCTATGTCAGTGATTTGGCAGGATTTTGGCTAACTCATCTTAAACAAAAGCCACCATATCACATTGTTTGGTGGAAACTTCACAGTGATTATGCATGATGATAACCAAACTGATTGTGATAATGAACTTCACCATGGAAAAGTAGTCAGGTATTTTTTTGGGGGGGGGGCTGGGGGTAGAGGGTGTAATTTTTGAATTTTGTTTTTACACTCTTTTTTCACATGCAAAATAGTCTGGTAAACAGGGCATCATCTCAGGGGCAAACACTGAGTACAAGCTATAATATGTTTGAGGATCAAACTTGTTGCTGTTGTTGTTATCCTAATTGTTGTTGAACATGTAAAGTGTATAACTAGCTATTTGCCTTTGCTCTGACCTTTCAGAAATGCTCATGATATACAACTAATTTTGGTAAAGATCCTTCAAACGTTTGTTTGTTGACATTAGACTTTTGACTTTTGACATTAAGCTTTCAAGTTTAATTTTTCTCTTGGTACATAATTAAATCTGTATACCAAGTTTGCTAAGGATCTTTCAAGCCAATGTTGATTATGTTATAAACATAAAATAAACTCACTGTCAGATGAACGCAAAATACAAAAAGAAAGTGACGGCAATGCTCTGCCACACATCATCACAGGCAGGATATATGTATATAATTGGCAGAAAAATAATCCACAAATTTGTGATATTAATCTCATTTAGATATCGTCTAAGATCAATGGCAGCACTAATGATGACAGTCTGTACTCAGCACCATTCCAATATGCTACGACCAGTGGTATCTGCTTAACAGAATTTACCAATATCCTGAGATACTCCCACTGTTCACATGCTCTAGAGGGAAATCTCTTGGTGTTGAGGAATGAAGAGGCCACAGCAACAGAGCTGATTAATGGACTTACATCTCTTGGAGCAAGTGCTGAATGCTTAAGTAAAGCTGTTCCATTTTTGTGCCTGCATCTGTTTGGTTTGTGTGGTGAGTCAGGGATCCCCATCCAGCCGACCGCTAGTCAGTGTGAAGAAATCCGAGACACAACATGCAAACATCAATGGATGATACTTGAAAGACTTGACATTGGCCTCCCACACTGTGCCATGTTTCCAGCTGAGTCATTGTCCTGTCCATCTCTGAATGACAGTCTCTCAATAAATGGAACTATCGCCACAAATATGTTAGGTTAATGAATGTGAATGTGTGCTATTATTGTTCGTATTATTTCTAGCACATTTCCTTGAATGGTTATTGCCCCTCAATAGGATTCACTTTGTATAACTGAAGCCCATTCATGGAACCTGAATGTTTGCCATCTGATTGTGTTATTCTCACAGAGCTTGAATAGCTTAGCAGATCCAATCTTAAAATCATCAAGACCTTTTGGGATCTCAGTAGTGAGAGATAGCTGATAAAAGCTTTGTAGAGGTTGAAGTTGAAGCGGCACCAGAAATTGCATGGCTTACGAATATCTAGAGAACTTTTCTCTGACATCAACAATGACGACAAATAAGAGCAGTAAAACTGATAAGGAATAGCAAACATTTTTTTTTATTGTGGATCCTAACCTAGTTTAATCTTTGTAAGATATTTTGTGTTTCATCTGTTTGGCATTAGCTAGCAATGTATGAGGGGTGGCTGGCTAAATAGCTAGTGCAAGCTCAGTCGGCAGGTTAGAAATCAGTTCTTAACACTTTCCATTTTATTGGCTGTCATTTAGTCCCTCTATTTGGAACCAGAAAATTGGTAACCACTCAGGGAAATATGTAAATATTACCCTACTTGTTGAATTTCTATTCATAATTGAATTATTCGATACACACTTGGCAATTATTAAGTCCAGTGGCATTAAAAGTCTCCAACCACAAGAGACCTAACAGATACCAACCTTGGTAATTCGCTGCCACCAGAGTCTCTCCCTAACCTCTTCTAGCTAACCCCAAGCTAGACAAAAAAGAGTTTTAGATCTTAAGTAGCTTATAATTAAAACAACCGTCGAGTAGCAGAATATGAAGACTGACTAAGCTTGGACTGCAGAGGGGTTTAAATACCCTTGCAGCCAGGCTTTCATAGCTTATGGTGTTGATAACAGTGTTAGAGTAGTAGAATTACTGTATGCCCCTACAGGACTTATTTCAGAGTGTGATATGATATCATGATTGTCCTATGTGTTGATAGTCTGAGGTCATGAGTTCTAGCTCTATTTATAAATTATATCTAGCTCTATTTATAAATTCTATTTATAGTTTGATATTTGCAGGGCTGCTATGCAGCCAATCAGGGATGAGGCCTGACAGGCATAGTAACAGTAAGAATCTTAGGCATCCAAATCTCTTAATGCAAGGTTAGTGCTGTTGGTATGCTAATACTTGCTTGATTGCTACTTGATTTCATTCCTTGCCAAATCTCCAGACAAGATGTACCAAAGACTTGGGGGAGATAGACTAATGTTATATACTATACTATAAGGACCCCTTACCTGTTATGTCATTTCAGTATTGAAAGTCCCCACCCAGAATAACTCCAGATTGCTAAGTGCCAAAAAAATTTGAAATTGGTAAGAGTGGCTAGAGGAAGCCCTATATAGAGCATTCAATCACCTTTTTCATTAAGCGTTAAAAATTTAGTACGTGGTCAAGCGCGCAGGTGGAAAATTGAGGGCGTTGAAAAATGTTATTCTGGATGGACTTGAGATGCAGGTTTTTGAGGTCCCTCCACTTTAGGGTCTAGTAACTTGCCTATAATTATCCTATGAAACATATTTTAGTTTCAAAAGAGAGCACACAGAGAGACCTATATTTTTAGCTATATATCTAGTCCACACCATGAAGTTTGAGAATCTACAGAGCTCTAAAGTTGTAACCACAAGTAAAAAAAAAAAAGTAAAAAAATGCAACTGTCTCCCCTTCAGATGTAGAAATCAATATATAGAGGTTGATATTTACAGGGCTGGGTTGGCTTGTTTGATTAACTAGGAGGACCAGCTGGATTAACTAAGATGCCCCTAGTGCATTTTATTTCTATTGACTGCATGAGTTTCTCTACCCTTTATGATGTTTTGGTAGTAATCTCTTATATGTCAAGGGCAACATTTAACCAGTTGCTACTCCACAAGATGTTTTCCAATTTTTGAGAGATTTGTCAAGTACCTTATAGCTCGGTTGATCCACAGTGAGATTTTTCGGTGCGGCTAATAAGCTGAGAGGAGCACCGAAATTCTTTTAGGGATCCAATACTGCAAGTAACATACTCTAACTCAGTGTTCTCATGGCTGTGCCTCATTTATGTCTATGAGAGTCTCAGTCAACTCATCTCCAATCTATTTTAAGGTTATCTCTGTGTTTTTTTTGACCAGGTTGGGTGCATGCTTGAAGAATTCATCCTGGTGCTAAAGGGCAAATTTGCATTCCACTTGTCTCTGCTTCAAGGACAAGCAATTGGTGAAAACTAGAGCACTCACTGTTTCAACTACAAGCCATCTACAGCAAAGAAGATATCCCCATTGAGAGATTTAACTCCAGATGTACTTTAGACTAAAGCCGAGCTTGTATATGCTGGGTATATCTGAAGTATGCTGAGATTATATATATATTTATATATATTGAGAGGAAATTCAGTGTAACCTTATTTAGAGATTTCTACAAAAGGTGGTCCTCCATGCCGAAGTTCACAGATAAATTCCAGGTTAATTTATTTACCCTGGTCTCTCGACATCATATAGATCATCAGCTCACTGTGTTAAAGCGGCCTCATGATTAGTTACAAAACTAAACTTGTCTTGTCAGCCTGAGGATCTGATGATGAATTAATAGTCAACTGGCAGAAGCTAGTGATGATGCTTTTTACACATGTTGCCTTGAAGACCAAAATTGTGGAACTCCATTTCCAACCCATTTTATTATTAGTATGCAAAATTATGGCTGATGAGATAACTCCTACAGCTCGTACCCTCTAACCTGTCCTCCATGAGGATGTACATGAGTAAGCATTGCAAGATTGAGGGTCAGACACAATGCATGACAGAGGCTCTACAAGAGGTGCATCTCATACACGTTTAACTGTCATATGTTTACACTTAAAAATACATATGTACAGCTACAGAATAATTGTTGTGATTTTTTAAGTCAGACTTAGTGTTCTTATCTGTTATTTAAATCACTTTCACTATTTGAAGTATCTGCTACTGCAATTGAAAAATGCAGTATTTCTTAAGTGGTATATATATCTATTTTACACTGCATGAAACATGAGAGCTTGGTCAGTAAATCATGCATAGCTCACGATACACATTTTATATGAATGCATTCTTGTCATTGTTACTTTTGTCTTATTATGTGGTTGTCTGATTGAATTTACCTTATTTTGCAATAGACAAATGGGCGAGTTAATTTTATATGTCATGATTCTATTCTTCAGATTTTGAAGAAAACTATTCAAATGATACAACAACGGCATTTCTGGAATGCACAGGAGAATTTTACCGAGAAAATGGAACAAGTTATTGTACACGAAGTTGTTCTAACTGGGTACAATTTGGTAATGGATTTGGGATAATTTATGAGCTATTGGTAATCCTATTCTTAAGCATTTCACTTCTAGCATCTGCAGCAGTAATAATAATATCTTGTATAGCACACAAGAGAATGTGAGTTATGAATTAATCTTGTTTCCTTTTAAGGGACCTATAATTCTTCTTCATTCACCCTTCCCCTCCGCTAAGCTCTCTCCCCCATCAATGAATCAGCCTGTACATGGGATTTCATCCATTAGCTGTTTCAATATTGCTGAAATATAATGTATGACCACTACAAAATGTTGTAGGCCATGTTAAGGGCCTTCCTTCTTTCACCGAATACCTACATGTCAGTTCCATTTTATATCATTTTATATCAACATTTTCACATCAAAACCAAATCTATGTGGTATATGGAAGCAGTTATGGTCCCTTAAAAAGAGAAAAACATTATGTTTTCCCTAGAATAAAAATAAAAAGACATTGTAAATACTGATATTTTGTTATTATTGTCTCAGGCTTATTTTCCCAGCGATCTTCATAGTGTACATGTGTATTGACTACTCGATTGTAGGTAAGATTCTTTATTTTATTTGTAACAATGAACTATTATGACCAAATGTTTCAGATATCCTTGCTATAGCTGGTTTTATGAATCGTGACAAGCTCTTCTGCACATCAAGGAGTCTCATTAAGAGTTTGACAGAAGTCACTCCCTTTTGTGTCATATCTGGTATGGGATTCTGTAGCTACCCATTCGATATTTCATGATTGACCTACTTATCAGAATAGTACTGTTTCAATATAGTGCTTGAGTTACTAGTCATATGCAGGATCATAGATGTAAAATTGCCAACTAGAAACTAGTTTTCCACAGATCATCCTCGAGAGTATATATGACTACCACATAAAAGAGTTAATTACATTGAGTATATATATATATATATATGGCAACTGCATTAAGGAGTATTTACACACTGTCTGTATACTTCATCAAAGCTTAAGCTAAAATTTAGTGGCATCAGTATATTACCATGTCAGTGTACCTCTATGTAGGTGACCGATGCTTTCCTCCTTGGGTATTTCTTAAAATGACAGCAAAATAAAAAAATGATCACCATTTGCTTTCATCTCTACACCAGCAGAAAACTGCATTCTATTTCTCACTAGATTTTTTTTAATGGGTTCTTGAGTTCGTGGGTGTACTACCTCATTAATTCTTGCATGCATCACTTGATATACTAGAATATTATGATAAATTGGATGGATTCTCAAAACAACACAATAAATGACAAGACTGGACCCAGGTAGACAACAAAATTTAGACAATCTTTTAAAATTATATGCACCATTAATAATATACTGGTTAAAAATGAAGTAATTTGGTAAAATATCATCTAATTGGTTGTAGTCTAGATGACTACAGTCTTGGTTACCTCTTTCTCCTTGACAAGTAAATCCAATACATAATTTTTTAATTTAAAATAATTTCTTGGTATGAGTAATATTTTGTTGTTGTTGTTAGTTATTAGACAGAAGAGGATAAACCACATAATTCTAGTAAATAATGGCTGAAAAACCACCTCAAACCAAACAATAGAGAATAACAAGGACACTAGCAGAGTGTCGCCTTTTAATAACACTTTGGAGGTGATAATCTGCACATGCAGGGTTTCAAATTCCTGATGATAGCTGATATATCAACAGAACTTGAAAGTCATCTCATAAAATCTTCATTAGGAATCTCAGAGTGAAATCCAACTCAAGCTGTAGAATGGATTTAATCATATTATACCATAATAGCAATTCATTTGCTGAAATTGTGAGGTTTGTGGTGGAAAGCAGCTTAGTCTATGACAATCGCTTAAGTCCAAAAATATGCATAACTATAGCAGCTATATTACCAGCTCTATCTGAGGGTGACAAATGATTTTGTGTGTGGAAGTATTCTGAGCAAATCATTGCCTGGCATACTAGAGCTTAGAAGGCCGAGGTGTACCAATTAGCTAAGGGAAAATGACTGCTATGGTATTTAGCCTAAATGTTACGGTTAGATAAACAGATAAATATCAAGTGTTTGGTTTACCTTATTGCTTGCTGTTACTACATCACAAGCACATGCATGTGTCACATAATTTTAATTTTCGGCCCTAAATAACTTGTTTCTTCTTGTTTACACTACACAAGTCAGGACACACTGTCAATTGTTAGTGTATTGTTATTAGAGTCACCTACCAGTTCGAAGATCCTTCAAGGAGTTGGAACAGTTGCTCAAGAGAACTCCACAAATCAAACAGCATGCTTAGTGAATCAAATTAGTGTTCACTTGTAGTATTCTTAATACAGCACACAATCTATAATAGATTGAGTCGCAAAAACAAAACGAGATAAATGGATGTGTGGATTGCCTAGTTGGGGTAATTTGTATTATGCATTAGAAAACATACAAATTCAATGACCTCAATAATCAACTAGAAATCACATGCTGGACTTATGTGCCAGGGTGTGGTTTTGTAGCATATGGTGGATGCACATAGCAGGCTCACATGATTCTTAACGTCTCATCATTCCTGATGAAGGCTAGAGAGTATCTAGTTGAAACGTCGAGAGAATACAATTTCAAGTTGATTATTGAGAAGTTTATTGTAATGTAGAAATTACTCTCTCTAAAATTCATAAATTGTACAATATATTCCACATTATTTCTTTAAGTCGCATAAAATAATTAAATCTATGGAGGTAGCCAAACATGTTGCTTCAAATGCTGAGAGTGATGATCAAGTGCTGAGCCAACTCACATTATTTACATGTTTTGTTAGTGATAATATAATGAATTGTGAGTAAATAAAAATCATGCTTGATTTCTGGAGAGGTATCTCCAGTTGGAGTTAAATATGTTAAGTCCACATTAAAGTAGTACAAATATTTGTGGCCATTCGGTTATAAATTAACATTCCACCATAGGAAGATTCAGGAGTGAAACAGGTGATTGTTTTACATTCATCACCAAGCTCTATGCCAAAAGCTGAACATGAGCATATACTTTAAGATTTAGCAGGGTTTTTTTTTTTTTGAAACCAATGTTCTATTGCTTTGGTCTTAATCAGGGTGATTTAAAAAATAAAAACAATGCAATGCATCGCAATGCATTTCACACAACAAATGCACATGGCTCATGAATTGTCGAAATAAAAGCACATAGATACATAAGACAGATGAAGATGGGCGTTGAGACCCAGCAACCAGGTGGCTTGAAGTATCTTATTCATCTTAAAGCATATGATATCAGCTGAGAGTAATCGTACCAGTTTGCATACACATATTAAGTAGCTTCATAAAAGCTGTGACCTGGTCATCTTAAAATCCTAGATAAAGGTAACCACTTCCCATTCACAGATTGTGTAAAACCACATAATCGCACTATGAGTTCGAAGTTTTTATGTTTGTTTGTACCAGATATCAAATGTGTGCAACACATTCTTGATTTGTAGTAATTTTTTTTGTTGACCTACAATTTCCATTCTATGTAATAATTTCTACACTTTATGTGGTTCTGTTCACAACCCTTTGATTGAGAAGCAGTTACATGCCTTCTGTCATTTTAGAGATTTTTTTAAAAGTGAGCATACTTATCACTAGCCTTTACAAAATATACCATTGGAAAGTACTTGAAATAAACTAAAAAAATTAATTGGTTAGAATAAAATACTTTCTCCTAATCATAAGTTGCTGCTAAGATTTTTATGTTTTACAGGTCTCTTTTTATTTTCGGGCTTTTCCCAGCAATTCATTTTGTTGATTTATGTTTTCTAACCTATTCTATCATGCTTAGCTCACTCCAAACTATAAGTTTATGTTTTATTCTATCTAAGCATGAAACTCAGCAAGTCAGATGGCCTGAAGTTAAACATAGCCAAGGCAAGCGAGTTTGAAAGACCTACTTCCATGGAATTTAGTTTTAATCTTAGGCACCTGGTCATGTATCCTGATCATACTTCAGGTTGAACAGATGTTGGTTATCATTACATGTTTTTATAGAAATATGGCATTCTTTAGTAAGAGTGGTTGATTTTGCCAATTTAAAAATAATATTTAAACAATGGCAAACAAATGAATAATAAAACAACTAGTAAATACCAGATGAAACCTGCCCCATCAGTCTCTGCTCTCTATAAGTCTTCTAAATAGTACATAATGTATATTCTGCATTTAAAGATTATCATACCTAACAGTTGAAAAGTGCTCGAAAGATATGAGAAACTAAACTCAAAGATTTATGGATTTTTTACTGTATGTCTATTTGCTCACAATACCTTGCTATTTCCAACTGATCATAATATACTATATATTTTCTAGCAAGAATACTATTTAGTTAGCGACCCCTCACACTCTGTCAGGCCTTTTGTTCAATTCTTCTGAACCGGTAATTCTTGGTATGTTAAAACACTAAAATAATAATGTTGATACACCAAGAGGAACATTCTGTCCTTCATCACTAGAGCTTTGTCACTAGCATTTTTACCAATTTCCTTTCCTTTCAGCACTCTATGTCTACATGTTGTTAACATTATAATAACACCACACAATTTTTTAACATAGCCAGAATTAATCAGCTAAACATTATCACCTACAATGGTGTGTTAGGATTCTTGTAGTAGATGTGCAGTGGGACTGGCATTGTTAGGCATGCTAATGTGGCATTGAATGTTATTGCTGCTCTAGCTAGTTAGTTTGGGAATAATGAAAAAATGATAGCAATGAGCACTTAAATAATTGCACATTGTTAGATATTTCTAGTGGTCTGCTTGATGGATGAGAATGGAGTGCTTCCACAAATATATATCTAATGTCATATTATTGATTCTTATTGAATTGCTTATTATATCTGTATTCATTTATTCTGTAGGTATTTCATCCAGATATATATATTGCCAAATGGGATTATGGTGGCTATTCCATACAGCTAGTCTCTTTTGGAATGTTATATTTCCAATACATGCTAGATCCTTCAAAATATCTGGCAAGAACAAGTACATTCACATGACGTCCATCATACTTGGTATTTTGCTTCCTATATTTACTATTATAACTATAATGGCTGATACTGCAGTCAATCTTCGGAAACAAGACAAAAATTCCACCTCGCAAATTAGAACCAGCCTGCTTTTATCCCAAGGATTGGGTTTTGGATATACAAGATTCCCTCCCATTGTGTGCTCTTCCACAAATTCGGATGCACATTTCTATTCTGTAATTGTTGTGATAGATCTCATCTTTGGATGTGGATCTACAATGCTCATCATTATATTCCGGTCTATACACAAACTTTATGTTAAAAGAAAGAAAGTGCAGGTTAACAAACATAGCATTAGCTTATTGTGAATAACATGCCTTTTAAAGTGTTTTATATATTTTTAATAGAAAAATCTCAACTTCAAAGCCAGTGAAGGATTAGCACCTCAATTCACATTTGGAACAGCTGAGAAGAAGCTACTGAGTGTGTTATCCTACTCTGTGTTAATGATTGCTGTTGCTGTAACATCAAATACATGGAATACTAAAACTGGTTCAGATAGTTTGAACAATACTCTAAAGTTTTTAATCTGTGAGCAGGGAGTCCATAATTCAAGCAATGCATGCATTAATTCTAATGTCAGCATTGGGTACAACATTTTGCGAACTTTGTCAGCCATTTTGCTGAGCTGCATTCCATTTGTCAGTCTGGTCTATGTTGTGAATATACAAGAACTAAAGGAACTGTGGAAAAAGCTTCCATAATCCAAGGTTGGCAAATATTAATAACATTCCTAGAGGTAGCAATGTTACGAAACATGTGTCTATTTAATACCCTTCATTCTAGCACAATATTTTCTGATGTGTGGTATTGAAACTTATTTAAATTTATTGAGAATAATTCTTTTACTTATTGATGAATGTGAATCGATTTAATAATTTTCAAGGATAAATCTACTTCATATAATTATTATGATGGATGATTTGGTAGAATAACTAACCTTGTTTTACCATAAGAATATCAAAAATAATAATAATAGTTAATGACCTATGCAAGTGTTTCTCTGCTAGATACACACTAGATTAAAGTAGGATGGGAAAGTTTGCAGCATAATTTACATAATTTGAGAGGTCACTGTTTGTGTAACTAAGTTCTGCACTAGAGCTATATTATTGATTTTCAGATGTAAGTGATTTAAACTCCTACAAATTAGAGTTCTGGGGAATTTTTTGGACGGAAAACATTTTATAAAATTAATGTGAACTACTTTGTAAAAGTTCAACAAATGAGAAAGTCAGAGGAAGGCGGTTTATCACTTATCTCTCTCTTTGGTGGGGTTAGGGGTGGGGGGGTGGGGGGGTGGGGGGAGAGAGGATCACACGGCTCTGCAAAAAACACACATAATATATCATGCATGCAATATGATTCTGAATGTCAGCAAATGCACTACCACTCACTCTAGTGGTTTTTACTCCTCTTCCAAAAAGCAATGAAGCAAAATACGTCCAACTATTTCTAATTTTTCAGTTAAAATTCAGCTTAGACTTTATTGAACCCATTATCAGCCATTATAATTCTTCTGCTGGCCTAAATCCTTACAAATAATATGCCCCATTACATTGTTCTTAAGGTTAAATGTTGCTCATCTTTTTTTCCAGAAGTAATTTTTACATAAACACAATACCACCAAATTGTTTCTCGATTTCAGAAAACTGTGAATCAATTATTGCTTAATTAAGAAATAAGAAAACTTGTTAGGCTCTTTATGTAAATAACTAAATCGAGATCAAACACTCTACTCACTAAAGACTGATATTATTCTAGAGGTTCAATTATTGTGATCAGAGTAGTGAGGTCAATTGGTTTACAGTAAAAAATTAAAAAGCAATGTCAGATAAACCTATTATGCAAACCAAATTTAATATAAAGCAAATAATGCATACAATATTTACCTTACCAGATAAACATTTAAAATCATGAACAATTATCATTATACACATTTTGGCTTGTTATTAATTTTAAATGTCATCTATTTTGTTGTAAATGATTTATAAATGGATTTTTCTCCGTAAATAACTTATTCCTTTTCAATAATATATTGAAACCTTTCATTCATTTTTTTCTTATGCTTTGATAATTTCAGTTTTTCCCCTCACATAACTGGTAATAATAAGCTCATTCTTATAGCAATGAATTTCTGTCAATGCCTTATAGATTCTAAAGTCCATACTATTGAGTATAATATTTGCAACATCAAATTCACAAAAGTTATTAATCAGTGTGTAGGTGAATTGCCTTAAGAAATAGTGGTAGCCAAAAATAGCTGTAGCTATATATGTTGTACCAGTACAATAGATCTCAGAAGATGTTCTTTATCTAACAGCATAATGTTATAAGGATTTTTGTAACAAAATATTTTAACTGGGCCATAACACATGAGAAAATTGGCCTATGCCTAGTAAACATAATATCATAATACAATATTGGTGGAACTTAACTGCTCTGTTAAGCTTCCAAATAACATTATTTTCCAGTCGTAGCTATAGTATATCTATAGCAGCATCTGGTAATTATAATTTTAATCGTATTATGAGTACGGAAGAAAATATTATATAGAGTTTACTAAAGTCAAATGCAACACTTTTATAGTATAATATTATTAGTACTACTTTAGTAATGAATCAAGACAAACTGAAATAATTTTGTAAGTAATATTATCATTGCTAAAACCATAACTTACACAGTTAAAAAAGTACCAAAGTCAGTTTTAGTCGAGATACAAGTTTTTCTTTTGCCATTTTGGTGATGTGGACTTTGAAAAATGGGCCAGTCTATTGTAGGAGTGCTAAGCACTCACTAGGATCATTACAGGCATGAGTGAGTAATACAAACTAACTGAGTTGTTTTGAAATACTCCTCTGCCAAAATTTGTCAAGTTGTGACTTACTTTTGATGTTTCTGAAGATTACACATCTTGCATAGATTAACAAGTTTCTCAACGATAATTATTCAGAGGTATGTCTACAATAAATACACAATATATTATTATTAGTCTATGCACTTACACACAAGGAAACTATTCAATACAACACAATGCATATAATTAGAACCCAAAATATATAACCCATGCTAATTGTTACAGTCTGAGGTAAAAGGCTTCACAACATTAGTAGATTAATGAAGTAATAATCCAAGTATTAGGATTCTCAGAAACTCATCAGTATATTTAATGAAAATAAACCAGACAAATACGTAGAATTCACCTGTTAGGAAAGAATTGAAACAGGACAGTAGCTTTGTATATCACAAAGAGTTAAATGACCATTTCCATCCAAAATCTTATACCTCAATTATTATACTAATTTGTAAGAAGTTCAAAAGGTCATCTAACTTGTAGCATTGCACATAGGCGTGGCCTATATAGCATGGAATAAAACCTTTTTTGTTCTTAGTATGTTTTTCTTTTGTTTCTTTGTTTGTTGTTGTTTCTATTAATATAGTTGAGCAGCGAAGACAACAATACATGAGAACTTCAGGCTATCCAGAGCACTTTGACATTTGGTTATTGTTGCTGTACACTATCAGTCGCTATTAAGCTCACTGAGAAGAATTGCCTTCACTTTTTGGAATTGGGTGACTTACTCTCAACACACTCGAGTTTAGTAGTTTTTGGTATACAGATTCTAATCTTACCCAATTTCATAAATTTGACCAAGATTGGATTTGAATGCTTGTGATCGCTCGAAAGAAAATTGCATTTCTGATGTAATGTAACAGTAGGTATTAATCACACTAGTAAAAACACGATATCACTGAACAAAAATTAATGTCCATGATTAAATGTACGTGATTAAATGTCCATGATTAAATGTCCATTATTAAATATTCATGGACATGTCCGTAATTAAATGTCCCCGATTAATTAAATGTTAATGTCCATGATTAAATATCCATGATTAAATGTCCCTGATTAATTAAATGTTAATGTCCATGATTAAATATCCATGATTAAATGTCCCTGATTAAATGCATATGATAGAGAAAATATAAACAGCCACAATGATATTATTATGACAACTGAGAGTTCATTGAGAACCACAAGGATCGTCTAGTATGTACAGAAAGCATAATATTCTAAGGTATTCGATACTATATGTATCAACACATCATGTCTTGTTGCATTCCAGGCTATACCCATGTACACTGCATGTTCACACAAATATTAATAAATAGTTCCTAATTCACATGTGGTTACGTAATTATAAATCACTGTATAAAACAATAAAAAAATATGTATAGATCATAGAACTAATCTGCAAAGCACTACATCTTTTGAAGACTTGATGAGAACTCTCATATGCTCCTAAACCCAATCACATACTGGAGCTTTTCCACTTCCACTGAAGAAGGCAGCAGTTGGATGAGTACATCACCAATTTCACTGCTGAGTTGCACCAATTGGCTATAGACTGTGAGTTTGCTTACAAGCTGGATAACCTCCATTGTGAACAATTTGTCAGTCGATTGTGTGTTTTAGCTAAGCATAATCGAACTGTGGAAATAACTAGTGGCATGGATATAGCTGCTAAGAATGCCTGAAGTGAATCTGATAACAACACTTGTATCAAGCATGTTGCAGGCTGTCTTCCATGGGAGGAAGTAGTATGACAAGACTTACCTAAGTCTCTTCAAAACAGCAAAGTGCCACAACTGCACAAATGGCCTCATATATCCACTGTCTGCCAAGCTCCTAAACACCGCACAGCAAACCAAGAGGGATAGAAAATGCAAGCAGGTGATGCCAGTCAACGATGCTATCAATGTCAAGGAGCCAGTATGTTCATAAAATAGAGGTGGAACATTTTTTATGCATCATTGTGAAAATGGGAGCAATAATTCTGGGATAGACGAAAAAACAATTGGTTTGTATCTGGTAAACGAACTCGAAGTAACTTTACCAAAATCGATAGTAATGACCACCAATGTGGAAGAAAACATCTTGAGACAACAGTTGGTGTGCCAAGTATTCCTCTAAGTCATATTTTCCAAAAGCTATAAGATCCAGTTAAAGATCTATACAAAAGAGAATCTATTCATTCTGGGTCAGCGTGATGGCACTGTAAAGTATGGTGACCAAGTGAAGAAACTGATAATAACGGAGATGGCCCAAGTATATTGGGCAGGGATTGGCTGAAACAATTCATCTCAACTGGTTTCAAGTTTTACAATGGAGAGTTCCTCACTGGAAGACCAGATGCAAGAATATGTTTAATACAGTAAAGGAGCTTCCTTGCATCTGAAAGACTCACTTCAGCCAATACTTTTCTGACCATGTCCACTATTTGCAATTAGAGATGCAGTTGAGCATGAAGTTGAGCACTTTGAAGCATAAAAAATGTTACCCACTCTGAGTGGGCAGCTGCTGTACCCAAGAAGGATGGCCGACTGTGAATATGTTGAGTTTACAAGGTCATGTTAACCCTGAACTGGAGATTGATCAACACTCACTATATACCACATCCTGAAGGGCTGTTTGCTACTTTATCTGGTGGAAAGAAATTCATTACTTGATATCGCTCTCAAGCATACAACCAAATATTACTGGACGATACTTCATCTGGAATAAATACACACATTAGTATATACAAAACATAAATGACTACCTTATGGTGTAGAATCAGCCCGATTTTTTCACATTTTTGTTCTTTGATTTACACATTATAGCTAGAGGTTCAAAGATATTCAACAATTCATATCAACAGTTTCTGTTTCAAATTTCTGATGTCATTCTCTTTATCCATGATCCATGTAGAAAAGTATTTGTCTGTGCCCATCTAACCATTGTTGATTGAGAACATGATAGACTCCCATCTTGCTCAATATACTCATGAGTTTGGCTCATAGGCATCCATCAATTTCTTCCATCTGTAACACCAAAGTTGCAATATTTTTTTTGTCTTTTCCAACTTTTTTACCAGATTGAGTTGTAAACCTAAACTTCACGACCACATTCAAATTTTTTTACAATGAAAGAATGGATTAGTTAGGAGATGCATTGGAAAATTTGGAGTTCTGATACTAAAATTATTATGAATTGACCTAAGGAATTGACCTAAGGAAGAACAGAGCAGATATATCATGCCACAAAAAGTTTATAGTGTTTTTTATAACAAAAAAATCATTAGTGGCTTTTAACCCTATGCTTCAGTAATAAAATTTGGTAAAAATGAGTCCCGTTTTTGTAGGCATGTTTTCTGGCTACTGCTATACTCAATGGTTAAACTTTTTATATCATCTGAATCAGCAAAGATAGCAGAATCACCTTATCTATTGCAATTTAGTATAATAATTGAATTATGTTTTTGGCAATTACTAGAGCACAACATTTTACGTTTTTCAAACTTTTTAATATTTATCTCAAGAACAACTAGCCTCACATGTATCATTCTGATACCATCATAACCAGCATTGAATTAGCTTTCAAATGATATGAAATTTAGTTGTAAAGAGAAAATAATATTGAAAATATATTGAATTGAAATGTTGCTATTTTGGACGATAGTTTCCTCTTTTTACTATGGCGTGGCACAAAAAATTACAATAATTATTTAAAGGTTCTATAATGCAATCAATACATTACGTAATGCATAAACAAAAAGAAAGCAATGCTAGAAACAAGAAAAGTGAAGCAGGTAGGTAGATAAATATTATTGAAATATGGTTATTTAAAGTGCGATTTTTCAATGGTGACTGAAGTAGAGGGTTAACAACCAAAATATGTCCACTGCAAAAGAAAGAAAAGGCAGACTCTTATCCCCCTCTAGATTTGTGCCTGGATTAGCTTCAGTGATAGTAATTAACCCCTGAGTTCCAAGAGAAGGTGAACAATATCCTTCATAAGTGACACATTGTCAATGTTAATGCAAAAAGCATACAGAGAAAGTAAATGGATTTTTTTAAACAATCTGATCTTATCTGATAATGCATTATTGTGGACACATATTTTGTGTAACAAATGAGTACCTAAGTTCATCCACATTAGAATTCATTTTCCATTTATAAACATAAGCACACTGGACAGTGCAAGCCTGGTAACATTGAATGACAAAAATTGATGGTAGGCTAATATAAAATGAATTATTTCTGGTTGTTATGTTTGGTGTACCTGAAGGATGTATAATAGAAAAGTCTTCAGTATATTATCCACAAGTTCAACAACACCACCTTAACATTTGTGTAAGATCTTTAGTGTTAGTGCGTAAAAGTCCCAGTGCGTAAAGTCCTAGTGCGTAATACTGCTTACTGGAAAAATGATAACAAAGATCTGAAAAATAATCGGGAAAGCAGGCTGACACCACCAATGTGTAAAGAAGGAAGATCTATTACGAACATTAGTGCTTGGCTAACTGAGCTCACATTCTGGATACTTTCTCCATCAACCACCAGAATACCTAAATTTAGTAAGAAACCCTTCATATTATAACAGAGCTCTGGGCTTGTAACTCCAGGTTTGTTATATTGCATAAGTAGATATAACATAATAATGTTCATACAACAAAGAGAAACAATATCCTTCTTCACTAGAGTTTTGTTATTAGTATCTTTGCAAATACAGTAAGTTTCAGCAATGTATGTTGACGTGTTGAATAATACATACTGGTAACTCCTCGAGATGTTTTTGAAATACCCAGAAAAATCTGTTGAAGTTTTTACTTGCAGTAGTGTACTACGATTGTTTTTCTAGGTGTACTTCAGTGGAATAACAATTTTTGGTGTAACTATACTTGCTAAACTGGCATTGGACCTTTTTCTGATCTAACTAGGAAAATAGTATTTACTGCATGCTGTTGAACATTTCTGGGAAATTTTTCAAGATCAGCAAAGTTGTCTCCTGGTTGGAATAGGATGGAATACTCAATTATATATCTAATCACTGAATTATTCACTTTCACCTAAACAATTATGTATAAAAAGTTTTATTCTGTAGGTATATTTCAATGACATGCAGAACGTCAACTGTTTGTATTTGATAACAACTATATACTATGCTTTGGAAAGTTACATGCTCAAACCTATGAAACATCTGGCAAGAGCAAGTAGATTCACATAATATGCATCATGACTGGACTTTTACCTACATTAGTAACCATTGTAATTATAATGGTTGGCACTGCAGTGGATCATCAGAAAGAATACGAAAATTCCACCTCACATCATTGAAGGAGACCGTTCTTATCAGAAGGATTGGTTTTGGATATGCCAGATTTCCTATTCTATGTTCTGCCATACATATTTCTATTCAAATGTTAGACCTCATCCTGAGATTATATGTACTATGCTTAATATCCTATTCTGGTCTGTACACATAATTCACATAAAATGAAAGCAAGTGCAGGTTACTAAATGTACATCAGCATTGTGGTATTGTTCAACGCATGGTTTTTGTTTTTGTTTATTATAGAAAAATTCAGCATCAACATTACTTAAAAACCTGGACTTCACTTCACATTGGGAATAGCTGGGAAGAAGCTACTCATTGTATTATGCTATTATTATAATAGAGCTGTTATTATTCTAACAACATATAAAATGCATTCTAGAATTAGGTTAAACAAGTATTAAAAGCCTCATGTCAAGCAAGTCATGCACTTTTTCATATTTTGACAGCATGGGCTGTATTAAGCTTTATTATGGATTTTGGTCATCCCATTTCTTATCCTGCTATATATTTGTTAAAAAAAACTAAATGGGTTGGGGGAAAAGAATACATTCTCCATGATTGAATGATATTTGTAATAAGAAACCATTTTGCAATGATGTATTGCATAATCTAGCATAATTATTACAGTCGATAATTTCCATCTGAACCAAAACCTGCGGTAATGCTGGTCACCCTCCTGTACTGGGAAGTGGGGTACTTCCCTATATAGTAATTTTGAAAAACAGGGTCGCAATTCTACTGACTTATAAACTGAAAATGTGGAGACCTGCAGGAGGAGAAGTGCTATCTCCACCTCATCCTTCTTCTATAAGGACGACATCCTGTGGAGAGAATGGATGCCACCAAAGCAGACAGAAATAGTGCACCAGATTGTACTCCCCGAGGTGTACAAATAGACTGCTCTGTGTATAGTACACCTGGCACCATGGGCCAGCAACTTCAGGAGAACCAATACTATGAAGAGACAGTTTTTCTGGGAAGGCATCCGAGGAGAAGTAGAACACCTCTGCAAGAGATAGACCTGCCAGCATGCAGCCAAGGGAATAGTACGTAAGGCACCCACCATTCCTTAACTGTTATTTCACAACCTTCCAGCAGACTGGCAGTGGACATAATGGGTCCACTGCCACAGACAGTGGGGAATATCATGAAATACAAAATATCCCTTCTTCCCATCCTCAGCCAACTGCCAGATTTTAGCTAGGGTTGGGTCCTCTTCTTGACGACTACACAGTTTAAGCTTCTCTGAAGCTTCTTCCTGAAGCTCGGGGATAGGGATATCTATTGGCACACCACCCTGTGTTGCTTGTATTTCAACCTCCCCGAATTCCTCATCCCCAAACTTTACATCACTAAATTGAAAGGGCATGGTACCTGACTCTGCACTGAGCTCTGTGTCGGCCTGTTCCTCTGCTGCCTGGCATGAGCCTGATTGAAGTTAGCTCATGCATCTTAATGTTGGCTGCATTCAGCTCCTCTTTGGCTTGCATTTGTTGAACTTCTAGCTCTAACACATACCTCATAATCATAAATGCCCGTATCCGTACACAATACCACACAATGCTCCACCCCATGCACACCCACCACACAATGATCCACCCCATGCACACCCACCACACAATGATCCACCCACATGCACACCCACCACACAATGCTCCACCCTCATGCACACCCACCACACAATGCTCCACCCTCATGCACACCCACCACACAATGCTCCACCCACATGCACACCCACCACACAATGCTCCACCCCATGCACACCCACCACACAATGCTCCACCCAGATGCACACCCACCACCACACAATGCTCCACCCTCATGCACACCCACCACCACACAATGCTCCACCCACATGCACACCCACCACACAATGCTCCACCCTCATGCACACCCACCACACAATACTCCACCCCATGCACACCCACCACACAGTACTCCACCATCATGTACACCTACCACACAATGCTCCACCCAGATGCACACCCACCACCACACAATGCTCCACCCACATGCACACCCACCACACAATGCTCCACCCCATGCACACCCTCCACACAATGCTCCACCCTCACGCACACCCACCACACAATGCTCCACCCTCATGCACACCCACCACCACACAATGCTCCACCCCAGAGGCGGCAAAACCGGGGAGGGCACTGGGGGCATGTGCCTACACAATATTCTGTATAGGGCGGCAGTGCCCCCACAAAATTTGTCCATTGCACACACGTGATATGCGATGAAAAAGGAGGGAGATTGTTTTTCTTTGTGTTGAGAGCTTGAGTTCTGATGAAGCGGCAACGCGACATAATGAGATACTTTGTCCCAGAAAAAAGACATCCATCTTTAGATTTTGGCAGTGACCTTAGTGAGGCAGATGCTGATAAAAAAGATGCTGATGAAGCTGACATCGAGGCATCATCTCAGTCAACTGAGTAAGTTTTATTTGTCTGCAACTATTTAATACACTTGATATCGATAGATAAACTACAGCTAGCTGAGTATTAATGTAAACCTTTTTTGTCTTTAAATAGGGTCAGGAAAGGCTTACCCTGAACAAGTGTGTGTTGTAGTGTGGTGGAAGAGTCAACTCCATATCAACCTTGTGATAAGGCAACAATAGCTTCTACTAGACAGAAAGTTGGACAGAAGTTCCGGTTTTTAAATCCCAGATGGTACAAAGACTTCAAATGGATTAATTTTTGTGCAACGAAAAGAAAAGTTTTCTGCCTGTATTGTCTTCAAAGCAACAACAAAGGCCTACTGACTATGACTAAAAAGTATGAAGATACATTTATAATTGATGGATTCAGCAACTGGAAGAAAGCACGGAAAAGATTCGAGCATCATCAAGTTAGTGAGTGCCATAAAGAGGTTGTACTTAAACTCAAATGTTTCCAGCCTCATAGTGTGATCGATCAACTGGAATCGCAAGCTGTGAAGACACAATCAGATAATAGAATTCTATTGTTAAAACAGCTATCTAGTCTACAATTCTTGCTGCGACAAGGCTTGGCTATTTGTGGACATTAGGAGGCAGATCCACCATGACCGAAGAGCGTAACATTTTATTGTTGATGCACACAAAGAGGAACAGATGTCCTGGATCTAACAGAAATTGCTCGTTTGTTTACGTCTGCTAACACAAGGCGGATGAATTTTTTTGGAACATTTGTGTAATATATAATAATACTGACTATATTGAATCTTGGAATAAAATTTGTTGCTCGATAGATTTGTATGTCTTTTTTGTAGCTAATAAGGGTAACTATAAAACATGTATATACTCTGGACTGAGGTTGGAGAGATGATTATATTAATAACAAAATGCTGAAGTAAACAAATAAAACAAATCTTTAAACATGTGGTGAGGCTATTGTTGCCTACCAAAGCCAAGTTTCCCACATGCACTGCTATTTGTAAAATATTATATTAACCTTGCAGCATATAACAAAATATATAGCTATAGCTATATAAATACATCCATCTTCAGTCCATAGTCCAATCCATGGTCCAGTCCGGAGTAGGTTTGTTGGTTTCGGGGGTAGTTCACCCCAAACTGGTAAAAAACGTCTGTTGACTTTGACTGCCCATAACTTTTTTAATAATTGGTTTGTATAGATAATGTTATGCTCAAATTGTTGCTTGTTCTATGTGCTTTCCAATGATATATAGAGGCATGTTATGTCAGAAGATGCATGCAGAAATGCAGAAACATCCACTACAAACCAATTTACAGCTTTTAATTTTTAGAAATTATCCATGTAGGAAGCTGAGAAGGAAGAAAACTTTGCACAAATTGTATTCATAAGGCGCCTAAATACTGGGGGTTCATCTACCAAGCCAAAAGGCATAACCTTAAAAACTGGAACTTGCCCCCTGGTGTGACGAAGGCTGTCTTTTGTCGATTTGCTTCTTGTGCTGTTGGGATCTTCCAATAGCCTCTCTGAGGTTGAGGATAGTAATAATTTTTTTTTATCCCAACTAGTCGATTAGATTGCCAACCTGGGGCATGGGTAAGGGTTCTGGGGTGTAGAGGGAATTTAATATTCTATAGTCAATCTAATCTTCCATGCGGTCTCATGCAGTCTTGCCATACCAAGTTTTTGGTTCTTCTTTACGAGCTCTTCATTCTCATTAACTAATGCTTGGCTCATTTCTAACCTGTTCATGACATTCTTTACATATGCTCATTTTCTGTGGGTGTGATCTGCCCTTCCCACACTTCTTTGATGATGTCCAATGGTGCCCTTGGTCATCTGCTATATAGAAGCTTCAATGGGGAGTAGCATGTGGTTGCCTGAGGAACTTATCAGTAAGCAAAAAGTAGGTAAGGAGGGGCCTTATTCCAATTTTATCAGGGTCTTTTTAATGATGTGCTTGAGGGTTATATTGAGCCACTCGACCAGTCTGTGTGTGTACAGAGTTATCTTGATACACCTGAAGCCTAGCAACTCTTTGGTTAGTTTGCTGTTAAAATTAGACACACAGTTAGTTAGGATCTCGGATGGCTACCCACTGTAGTAAAGAGCAGGATAAGTCTATCTGCCATCTCTTGAGTGGGATAGCCCGGTGGCATAATCACAGATTGTCAGAATATAGTGGTAGATGGACCTGGATCTTGGGAAGAGATCCCATGATATCCATGGTGATGCTGTGGAATGGGAAATCTACCACAGGTAGGGTATGGAGATGTACCTTCTCTCTTAATGGGTAAGCTGTTTCTTGGCACTGAGCATAATGTTGACAAAACTGTTGCACCTTTGTTCTAACCTCTGGCCAAAGGAACTGCTGACAGTTACGAGCAGTCATTTTCTTTTGGCTTAGGAGCTATGTGGATACAGAGTGCCATACAGGAATGGTGGGGGTGAGGGAGCAACAGTTGGTGGGTATGGTCTTTGTCTTCTTGAGTTCCATAGAGGATCTTGTTCATGACGATGTAGCCACTGGTCTCAGAGTAGGATGCTTGCCAGGCAAGTGTGAGGGATAGGTCGGCGAGTTATTCCTGGAGAAACTTCTGTGGTCCTTGTTCCAGGGGGTGGATGGCATCAGATTGAGAAGAAAAGGAACTTGAGCTGATACTTTTATCAGCCTTGGTCAACTTTGTCTTCTCCTTGTGTGTTAGGAAGATATCGTTTGCAAAGGCAGTCCAGTATGGGTCAATAGTGTCTTTTATCTCAGGAGGTTCAGTTTCCTGAGTGGGATGGTGGTACCAGTAGGGATGCAGCAGGGTTAAGATCAGTAGGTACAGTTGTACCTGGGTGTGTGTGGGGTGGAGAGGCTGTCATGTATTGTGAGATCTTCCATTGTCTGGAATGATGATTGGATTAGGAGTGGCTCCACTCAACTTATCCAGCTACTCTTGAAGCTGGAGTTCCTGTCTCTGCCTGGTGGACTCTGCCCTGGTGCACACACAGAAAAAACTTCTCTCTTCTCTTTAAGGTATAGCCTAAATGCCAGAGGTATGGGATGTCTCTCCCAGCTAGAATATCACATGGTAGATTGTTGTATGACACTACCTGTGGGTAGAACTCGTCTTCCTCATTTAACTATAGGTAAATTGACTAATGGTGTTTCAAAGCATTAGCTGTGATGGTTAAGAAACTTCTGAGAGTAATGGTGAGGAGGTGGTAAGTTATCATTTGGAATGCACCATGGTTTCTGCTGCTCCTCTGTCAAGGAGAATTCTGGTGACAAAGATGTTGCAATTTTTGCATCTGGAATTGTCGGTAGGTTCATATTTTGGCCGGATGATTCGCTTGAGTCATTTGGTTGAAACTTTTTCTAGGTTGGGGAGTGTAGTGGAGGTGAGTATTACCCGTTCAACTTGGTGGGTATGATCGGGACTGTCTCAAGTGTTGAAGTGGTTGTCTTCTCTCTCTATGTGCTTGACATGATCCTGCATAATTTTTGGCGATGTGCATTGCATGTCATCCATTTAAGGGTTGCCTATCTCTGACCAACTTGTTTATACCATCTGGCATTCTGGTTAGGGCTTGTTTGGTGGTATTGTCTCAAGAAATCCTCTTTCTTTGTCTTGTTGTGAAACTATTTGTAGCTCAGGATAGATGGTCTGTGATAGAACTAGATCTACATATACCCTTGTTCTTGCGATGGATTAGAACGGTCTTCTGTATCTGTCTGCATAAACACCACATAACCGTAAAAGGGTTTTGCTAACCAATGGGAAATCCTTACTCTCTTCTTCAAGTAGTTCTGTTCCTTAGTTCGTGGTTGGGCAGTGTTTCTAGGCAAGAGCACAGTTGTAACTTGGCACTTGGTATGCATCTATGTAGGCCTGGAATAATTGAATGAAATCTTTGCAGTCTACCCTATCTTTCATGACTACATGTGTGGTTTTGGTCATACCTTAGTGAAGTTGGAGAGCTTGGAAATGGAGTTCTATTTCCTGTCTTTCTATTGTTGTTTTTCCTCATCCCCTCTCTCTCTCTCTGATTCTTTATTTTGTAGTCCTTCTGCCTCCTTGTCCTCTGGACTGATTACTTCTGCTAGTCTTTCTTCTCTTCTTGGGACCTCTAACTCCACCTGATGGTACAATAGTTTAATGATGTCATTCGCAGAAGCTAGGTTTGTAGGGTCTTGTTGTGGGCTGGATGTTTGGTGGGGTTTGGATCTTAGTTCAAGAATCATATTCAAATACTCTGGTGAGAATTAACTCTCTGGCCATCTCTTTCTTGATCTTAGCTAATATCTCTCTGGTAGCCATGGTTAGTGCTGACAGAGGGTGTGTAAATCTGTGGGAAATGAAGTAAAAGGGTTCGAGTGTAGTAGGTTTGTCACTGGTTTCAAGGGCGCCTTAACTCTTCTCTTTGGAGAGGGCTGTTTCTGTAGCTTCCACTAGATGTGAGGAATTGAGACCTTATATCCAAGTTGTCCTCACTAGAGTAGAGGTGTGCACCTGAAGGGTAGATAGTACAATACTTGTAGAGATAACTCCAACAAATTTGTCATTGTGAGAGTGTCAGTCCCTTTTATTGGACTGGCTTGCTCCAGCACATAAATAACTATATCAGTAAACATGACTAATGGATATACAGAGAATTCTAGAGTTCTCACTATTGCCTAATATGGTTACACTATCTATTGCCCAATGATTGTGTGTGCATGTGATCTTGTTGTTCCAGATAGTCTACGGTGTTAATCCTTTATTCAGGCCATCAGTAGAGGTGTAGTTTTTAGTCAAGTGATATGGTCCCTGACAATCCTTCATATCAGAATCAGAACAGTTTACCATCTTCATTTGTAATAACTGCATAAAGTTTTCTCCCTCATTCCCATCGCCTCTTAGAGCTCATCCCTGACTAGAAAGATATCTAATACTAGATTATACCTGCAAGAACATCTTACAATTTTGCTCATTGACTCATACTAGCTGATGTACATAACACTCTGAAGAGGTTCATGAAAGAGTGATTGTATGATATTTGGACTCACGATGGCAAGAACCCATCTGGTGTTTATTAAAACAGAGTATTTTTCCAATTACATAATCCCTTTGATACCTGTAAAAAATTTAATTCCACTCATGCTATGTATTCAATTCAAAACAGAATATAAATTTTACTAGTTCTGCACTAGAAGGTTTAACTAACTTGGTCTTGAAGGCAGTCCCAAAGGTATGGCAGTAGACTAAGTCATTGGCCTCATCATAGTCCAACAATTTCTACTTCCAAACCATGAATGTTGGAACCCCCCTCCTTACTATATGACTTTCTAAAAGACTGCCTTGGAAATTTGAATTGACACGGTTCGTGAGGAGGAGTATGTAATTGTTTTAGTTCACCAAATTGAGAACAAGTAGTATACTTTCAAAGTCTAAGCAGACAGAGCTTCTCAACTACTAACTAGCACACACAGATTACATGCAGTACATTTATGACCATGTGCTTGGATCAGGTCTTCATGTGACATGTTATCATGTGACAGTGTAAGAGTATATGCTTAATTTACTACAAGCCGCGCAAGATATGTAAAATGATCTAAGATCACAAGTAAGTCAATCTAGCAATGTTTACTATTGGATTTAAAAAAAAGTGGTAGGGCCTTGGCCTTACCTGCCTTACCACTTATTGTAGTATTGTGAATGACATAGTTATTTTTCTTAGTTTTTTATAGAAAAATGTCAGCATCAATATGAATAAAAAAACTGAACTTCAATTCACATTTGGAATAGCCGAGAAGAAGCTACATATTGTTTTATGCTACTATGTAATAATAGCTGGTATTATAAAACCTATTCTAGAATTAGGGCAGATAAGTATCGAAATACATAATTCGTGCACTTTTTCTTATTCCGACAACATTGATTAATACAAGTTTTATCGTGGATTTTGTTCCTTTTGTATATACATAGCTATTGTGAATGTTTGAGAACTAAATGAATTGTGATAAATAATACCCTATCAATGATTTAATGGTATTTTTTAAAGTAAGTAGCTATTTAGCAATGCCGCTGTAAAGCAATTTTGTCCAGCATAATCTAGCATATGATAACAATGTGTAACATAATAATATTCTTGTGTGAAACATAATCCCAGAGAGTGTTCATGCATTGCATTGTGTTTGGGTTTTAATTTGCCCTGATGAAGAGCGAAGTATTTCGGGTGAAATATCGCTTTAAAAAACAGATTTATAGAGCGGAAGAAATGTTTCTATTCTGTATCTGCCATAGTTTGGCCAATGTGGCTGTTCCATAGCTTAGAGAGGTAGCATGGTCAGAGAGTATAACCTAGTAACCAAAACTCTGATAGTCTGAAATAGCCAGAGATTTATGAAAACTTTATACCTATCTTGAACTATATAATTTCGAACTATCACCTCCCTATGGCATAAATAATACAGAAATTTTCCCCCCATATTTCATATCAAAGAGCCCCAGGGACCCAATAAGTTTACACTGATACACAGGGGAAACATCACACGATCCATCCTTTTTAAGGTGATGATTTTCAAGATGGGGTGGGCGGTGGTTTGGGGGGGGGGGGGGGGGGGGGGGGGGGGTGAATGCTGAGGCTACTTTATACGCCGTCACTGTTGCCTGTTTTGATGCTATTTTACTGCTACATCATCTGACTTTATTCTACGAGTACCAAATTTCTTGTCTGATTAGCGAATCTATCACTTCTTAGCGATAGTTAAGCTAAGATTTTGTGCGGAGACTCCAACAGTTGCGGTAGTTGTTTTCCGCTATATCCTGTACGTTATTCATAACTCTAGTCGACTGTATCCGCATGTTACATCGCAGTTTTAATTAGGATAGCTAGTAGTGAAATATTGCAGAGTTGATTGAATCATGAGCAAGTTTGAGAGTCCAAGGAAGAATGGTTCTTCCCGAATTCCAACCTCTACCAGTGATAAAACAAAAATCTGGCTCTATACAGACGTAACTATTGTTTGTCTGCTTATTATTGGAGTGTGGAGTCTAGCATCCCTGCCAATAATATTGTACTATATACCAAAATCAGAGGTAAGACATTATGTTTATATTATGAACTTTCTTTGGTCAACTGAGTCCATGGCATTTTCTAAGGTTATGACTCACCATTTAGTTAGGCTATGAACACATAGGCTGGCCAGTTTGCAAGGTAGGCATGGCAGACTAACAAAAATAAACTGGTAATTTTTTTATTATGTTGACCAATCTGAATGTTGTGTCCAGATTCTTCTATAGACGCAACTTCAATTCTTGTTGGTGGTTGGCCAATTATGTCTAGGTTAAGTTTCCAGTGTTATTTAACCTATCTTGATAACTTTATATCCTGACAATTGCAGATTACCGAATGATACCAGCAGCAAAATATTTTGTGCAATTAATTCATGCAATATATCCCCCCCCCCCCCCCATTCAAGATTCTTCCCTGCTCGAGTCTGTCTAGAGGTTGAGATAGTGGTTTTGTGCTGTTTGCACTCTGAAGGACAACCTACTCCTTGTTAGCCTTTTTGTTAGCAATGTGGCTGGTGCTTCTTGGTTGGAGATTAAGGTGTTTTTCTCGGTGTTTAGGATAAAATTACTCAACATTTTTTCTCATCACCTTCTGAATCATCCCTCTGTATCCATCTGATCTGGTAGTGGTAAGAAGCTATACACTGATCTCTCGTTCGTTTGATACCATTGCTTTTGCTGGGATACTTCTTGCCTAAACTCGAAGTTATTCTGGTAATTCTCACTTGTTATAGTTTTTGTACTATTCTGTGTAATATGGTGGTTTTCACTTCTTTTGGAAAGTGAGTCCACTATAATGAGCTTCTAGTCTCAATTTTTGGCATTGCCCACATCTCTATAGCTTGATTTCTACAAGCCACCAACATAACATCTGGCTAGTGCTTTCAACTTGTGACACAATCATCTTGAGCACACAAGGATATAATTCCTGCAATAGCTTTACCTCACATGCTGCAGGTCTGAATGAATGATCCAATGTCAAAATTTCACATTTCAAAAAAGGCCGAAACTCGGGTTTTACTTTCATTAAGCCAACTTGGAAAGACATTTTCTACACAGTAAAAATGTAGATGTGCATGGCATATAACTCTGGTCTATTGGCTTTGTCCGAATATGCACCATTTTAGGAGTGTCACACCAAATAGTGTCGACTGGACATGGAAGAATAAGGTGATAGCACACCTAAATTACTAACATAAATCAGCCAGGAAATACTGCTACACTTTACATACCTATTTGTTTGGTTTGCGTGTAACACTAGTTAAATGACTAAATACATAGAAGGGCAAATACTTAGATGCCTCACTTAATGCAGTACAGTGCAACCTCGCTAATGCTAATCTGAATAGACCTGTACCTGGGGGTATTCTGATTGGTGAATTTGTTCGGATTACTTGAATTGGTATGTTGTACATACTTGAAGTTGTAATAATAAATACAGCACTGTACACATGTGTACACTTGTAACTACATAATTGTACTGTATATTTACAACATGCATTATGTAAAATGAGAAATGTTCAGTTATCTTCTTCTGATTAACGGTGTTCAATCTTTTCTTTGCTGCCAGTTCATGCAGGCACTGACTTCATCCTGCTGCTGCAGCCAAGCTATGCAGCTGTCAAACATTTTGACAGCACGTCCATGTGGGATTAATGGAGTGGAGGAGTCATCAGCTATTGCCTCAGTCTCATCAGCAAATTCATTTGTGTCCGGGTTCATTACTTCTGAAATTATCTCAGCATCACTTAAGTGAGCATAGCCATAGTTACTGGTGTCAGTCTGCAGCCACTCCCTAATGTAACTGTCACCCAAATGTTCCTAAGAACCTGGAAGTAGGAGTGTAATCATCTATGGAAGGCTGAGAAGGGTCAGCATCAGGTTCTTGGCTGTCTTCACTTTCCACATCTTCCTCCTCTATAGGGAGAATCTTCCTCCAAGAGAGCTGGAGGTTGATCTCATTCCAGGAGGATCCAATGATCTCGACACTTTCAGCATGTCGATTCCCTTCAAGAAGTCAACAATGGATGTGCCGTCTTCATCTTGAAGAACAAGTTCTTCAAGAATCTTCTTCCGATATACCGGCGCTTGATTGCCTCCAGAATACTTTGGTCCATCGGTTGAATCAGAGAAGTAACATTGGGAGGGAGGAATTTGGTGATAACTTTGCGATCTGCAGAGACAAGCTCTTCTTCGTTGGGATGTGCAGAGCAGTTATCAAGCAAGAGCACAGCCTTGGGTTCCAGATCCATCTCTCTTAGCTTGGTTTGCACACTAAGAACAAACTTCTTGTGGAAACAATCGGCGAACAAAGATACATCGACCCAAGCATTCTTCTGTTTAGTATACACCACAGGCAGGTGATCACGATTGATGTTCTTGAAGAGCGTGGATTTTTTGCTTTTCCAATAAACAGCAAAGAGAGCTTTATTTTTCCTGTGGCATTTGAGTATGCATTGATAGGATCCACTCCTTTTGTATCTTGCGTCCATCAGCAGACTTCTCAAAATGGGCAGCCCAGGGATTTCTGTGGAGAAGCGTGTAGTAAAGGCCAGTCTCATCACAGTTAAAAACTTGGTCATGACTGTAGCCACAGCAGACTTCTCAAAATGGGCAGCCCAGGGATTTCTGTGGAGAAGCGTGTAGTAAAGGCCAGTCTCATCACAGTTAAAAACTTTATATACCTGAAGTAGGCGGAGCAATAATTGCAGTTTTACCAGATGAATTGAGAAGGATTCAGTTATTGCGATGTCAGCAAAATGTATTTTTCACTGACATGTAATGTTATAGTAGATGTAAAAATAGGTTAATCAAACATAGAACTAGAATATCTGTGCAATTTGAGTCTGTACATTAAAACAACAAAAATTGATGACAACAACAAAATAGTCATTGAGAAACATAAAAAGTCATCACAACACTTGGCAATATTCTAATGTCCATATATACTGATAAGGACTAAACCTTTCTTTCTTCTCACATATTTTTTTAAATTTTTACATTATTCAATATCACTTGACCTAAACTAAAAATTCTCTTTTATAGTAATCTTCTATGAAAATATAGCAGGATTTGCTAACCCATCTCCATTAAGGCAAAATTATTATTGCAGGTATTTTTTATACCCTGATCCACTTGCTTAGCACTAACTTGTATTTCTTCCCTCTGTCTTCTTAGTTATAATCGAGTAATATTTCAATCACATAATATATCGCGCTCATTTTGTCATAGTCTACAGAGAATTTGTGTATGTATGGTTGATCTAAACACACGTAGTTATATTATATTATTCATCAAAAATAATGCAACCTCTGGAGTTTTCCAGAAGTCATTGTGGGAGTGTCTCCAACAGGCCTAAACAAAACCGTAAGAGGCTTGCACTCTTTCAATATGGCAAATTCACACATGAACAAGCAGATGTTTAATTAACCTCAGAATCTTCCATATGATACCCACTTGATTTCAGTTTTGCTATTGTAAGGCTCCAAGATGCATACACAATCGCACAATTATAAAGGCACTGATACAATTCATAACAATAATTCCACATTCATTGGTAGTGCAGGATCACAATGAACCAATACATGGCCTAATGTCATTGCTTGCAACAGTTTTTAACACTTTTGTTTTGGCTACTTTCTTTGCATAATGCGATTAGACAATGTACCAAATCTTGCCATAAGTGAAGTGCTGTGCTTCTTTTAATTTGCAGTTCTCTGGATAGCAACTTTCATCCCTCCATAACAACTCTAGTGGTAATATTGCTGTTTCTTTCTTGCATAACTTTCCATTGCTATGAGACATGTATCCCTATTTTCACCCAAACCTCTGCTAAACATTATGCCATCTTGTATAATGTAACATTGAAATCTACTACAGATTCTGCTTATCGACCTTTGGGATTGGTTCTCACATTGTTGCTTTGTAAATATATACATATATACTTAACTTACCAGCCAAGTTGGATAAAATTCCATCAACCCATACAATTAACCTTTTTACGTTGATCTTCAAACATGTTGCCAATTTTAGTAAATGTCCGTTAAACTATTTTCTATGAGCACACAGCATTTATACAGAGAAACAAGATGGGAGTAAATAGCGTAGAAAAATTTACACAGTAATATAATGTTAATATTCATTTATAAATCAATCTCATTTAGATATCATCTAATACCAGTGAAACTACCAATACTTCTGGAAAGGATATTGTATGCTCAGCACCACTCCCATATGCTAAGCCTGATGGTATCTGCCTAAAAGAACTAGCGAATATTTTGAGATCTTCCAATTGTCCACATCATCAAGAAGGATACCTCTCAGTTGTGAGGAATGAAAAGGACACAGCCACACAACTGATTAATGGGCTTACATCTCTAGGAGCTAGTGCTGAATGCTTGAGTAAAGCCATTCACTTTTTGTGCCTGCATTTGTTTGGGTTGTGTACTGAATCGGGGTACTCCTTCCAGCCGACCTTTAGTCAGTGTGAATTAATTAGAGATAGAACATGCCAGAGACAATGGATATTTCTTGAAAATGTTGACATTGGTCTTCCAGACTGTGAACTCCTTGATAACGAGTTTTTGTCCTGTCCTGTTCTGAATGAGAGTCTCCCTACGAATGGAACTGCCACCACAAATATGTTAGGTAAATTGAGGAGAGCATGTCATAATTCATACCAAATTTCATTGAATGGTTGTTGCCCTTCAAAACCATTATGTCTTTGAATATACTGTTCACACACTATCACAGCCTTAAAGAAAGAATATGGTATTCTTCCTCTAATTGTGTTAGTAGCATGATTTTGCACCACTCTTTTGCAGATATAATAATGTGGTTGTGGCTTATGACAAAATTTTCAAGTTCTGTTAGATTCAGTTGTGTATACAACAGTAAATACAGTAAAATTGACTTACTAAAGGTGGAAATGGTGGCAACTAATGGCAACTGATGCAACACCAGAATCACATAGTTTACCTCTGAGTTAGACAGGCTAGTGACCCTTTGTCTCACTTTAGAGGAAAAGCTAATGTTGATTGATAGCTGTCTGCAGGCGATGTATTTGATAAGTTTTTGACAATGGTAATGTGTTTGCTTCATGTGGGAAAGAATCATGTGTATATTTCCTTACCAAGGAAATACCCTAGATCCAAAGTGTTGCAAGGAGGCATGTGTGGGTGGATCTATAAATTTCAACCTTTGTTTTACTTACTCAAATGACAGCATTCCATTGCCAAATTGTAGTCTATCCCATCGGTACTCTAAGAATGTACATTTTTGAGAAACAGTTATAGCCATTTCTCCAGTTTGAAGCCTCCTGTGTTGTGTTTATTAGAAATGGTGAGAGCTGGGGAGAAACTATTTTAAAAAGTGCAAAATCTTGTGATTGGCTATGTATAACTATTTGCTTCCCAGGCCACCTTGGTAGTACTACTCCGCATTTTATCCTGTTATCATTCTTTGGTTCACCATAATTATAATGAATTCTTTTATCATGCCGATCATTTGCATTTATACACATAGTTTGTCATATTGTGTAGTGTAATGTCTTACATTTCTGTACTTGCATTGTTTCATCATGTCGTAAACATGTTTGTATTGTTGTACCTGTACCTTGTGTTGTGTGGGAACTGTAGATGAAGGTCATGAGCTATGCCTATAGTGATTATCAAGTATTCCATATGTTAGTATCGGATAAAAAATTTAAAGGTATAAAAATATTATACAAACAGTTACCAGTTCTATTATTATACCCAATTGGTTATTATACCCAATTGGTCATCATGTTTGGGTTCTATGTTCAGATAAAAAGATATTATGGAAAATTTACTTCAAACAGACGTGGTTAAATGGTTATTGTCCTTCACAAATTTGCCCATGAACTACAAGTACTATTGAGTAAAATTTTGATACTTTAGGAATAATGTCATGCAAATTATCATATTTGGTTCGACAATAGAGCATCACAAATTGATCCTCCTCCATATTTTGCAAATAACTTTATACCTTTATTTTATGCTAGTAACAATATGTATGGTAATAAACCAAATATTCTCCATTAGATAGTTTCTAGTTAATTGTGCACCATTTTACATATGTGCCCTGATACAATTATTGAATGAGTGGAAGGAAACACACATACCCTTGACTAGCTCATGCACATATAATTGCATTTCTCAAGGAATTCTCGAAATTAGAATACCTTCCTAATAAACAAATTGAATTTTTACTGTCTCGACATTTCAACTAGATGCTTAAGCCTTCAGATGCAAAGACTCATGTGGGCTTGTTATATACTGGTAGCCAGCTATATATCCACCAATGTCATACAAAACACATCCTTGTACATGAATGCAGCACATGAACCAGATTTGAGAAAACTACAATAAAGATAACTACAGTATTAAGATAAATACAAAAAATATAATCAATAACAATAATAATAATAATAATAATAATAATATTAATAATAATAATAATAATATTAATAATAATAATAATATTAATAATAATAATAATAATTATAATAATAATAATAATAACAACAACAAGAATAATAACATCAACAACAATAATAATAATGGTAATGATAAAATAATGATTATAACAAAATAATGATGATAACAATAATAATAACAACAACAACAACAAAATACAACAAAATAATAATTAAAAAAAATTAAATTAAAAAATAAGGTATTAACTTGATATTCAAACACTAACAAAGAATGATATATAAATGAATGCCGAAAATTTATGGTAATTGTTGCTTCAAGTTCAGGAACTTGGTCACCCAGCAGCCAAAATATTTATGTCGAATCACTTACACTTTAGTGGTAGGCTGATGTGCAATGTTTTTTCACTAGTAGTTCTTTCTGTCTTCTGGCCTGGGCTAAGAAGGTGGTTTCCTTCCACAAAATAGGATGTCGATTGTCCAAAGCATGTTCAGCAATTGCAAATTTATATTTAGCACATGCATCTTGATGTTACTTCATTCTTGTCTCATGGTTTCTGTTGGCATTCCACCTGTAGTACTTCCCACGCTGCAAGGGAAGGACACAACTGAGCAGAGTGAAGGATAAACTACCAGTCAGTATGCACTCATGCATTATGTACTGCGTCCCTTGCAGCTGTTAGATGCAGTACACAATGCATGTCATGTGATCAAAGCATTTAATGAAAGTTAAAAAACTTGTACAAATATTTTTATAAGTATAAACTGAGCTATAAAATTTTGATGCTTTTAAAACATTTAAAATACTTAAACTTATGGCTTATTACCTTTAAAAAATTGAATGAATATTAGAAGAGAAAATGTCCAAAAATAGTCTAAAAACAGTTTCCATTTTGTGTTCAAGCTGATGCAATTTTTTTATTACAGGAAGAACTGCCATCTAGTTATATCCAATATAATAACCACTTTCGTCGTAATTATTCGTGCAGACAAATTATCATGGAATTTGTATATACATATTGCCTCAACTACTGTCTGATATATCTAGAATACAACACTTGGCTGAATGACAATTTATGGCTGTAATAATAGCTAAAAATCTGTAGGTTATCTCTATTTAGCATGCCAGATATATACAACTAATTAGCTCTGATTGTAGTTATCAGTACTTCATCTATGGGTTGATTTCAACCCGAATTGACCAGTTAATGCATTGCGTGGGCAAAAGTTGCACAGGGTATCAGTTACAGCACAAAATCTGTTAGATTTTCACAGCATTATAGCTTATGTCCTCTTATTAAATGAGGCCATAATATCAGACAAAATTCCATTGACAGGTATCTCCAGTTTGCTGAATTCAAATAATCAAGAGTAACTCTATATCCAATCATTGCATTGAAAGAAATTAGCAGCATCTTGAACTAATTGTTGACTTGATATACTTTATAGATCACCACTGTATGACTCATCGTTAATGTGGCCCAGAATCCAGGTTTCTATGAATACATTCTTATATTTACATTAATAACTGTATGGTATTACTTTCGTTTATTTACAATGGCACAAGCAGTTAATATTTTATGTTTTGGTTTGTGTTCATTAGATCTGAAGGAAGAACATTCGAATGGCACTACAGCATCAGTTCTGGAATGCAGTGGAGATTTTTATCAAGAAAATGGCACAAATTATTGTACAAGAAGTTGTTATAAATGGGCACAATTATCGGGAAAAGAATTTGTTATTTATGCTATTACAATCGTATTTTATGGCACTTCATTTCTACTATCTGCAATAGCAATCATAATATCTTGCCTAGCACACAAGAGAATGTGAGTACCTATAACTAAAAGTAATTAAAGGTTAAAATCTTAAAAGGTGAAACTAAACATAGACTGCCACCATTTTTATGTTTCTCATATGCACCAATGATTGTTATTTTAAAAGCAGTAATTAAGTCATCTAAGTGGTTGTGGCCTACAAGAGTACAGTCTCATTTTCTTTTGTTATCGTGTCAATCTAATATTTCTATTTCTATTCACTGTTTCCTATTCATTTCTTTACTTTATTTGTTCATTCTGTACATTATAGTTGCGAGGTGTTGAGTTAATCAATTCAGAGTTTTACAAAGTCTAACTCAAGGTTCCCAAGGCTTTTAAACTATTTCAAACTTGTTTATTGTTATTGTACACTATAGTGTTATGGTATGAACCATTTCATTAAACATAAGTCTTCAAATACCATACCACCTTGTACTTTTTTTGTTAGAGTCACTCTGAGATCAACTACAGCTTTCTTCAATGACTTGGCATGGATTGAGCACAATAACTCCAGAACTATCAAAATCCTAGTGGATGCTAAGTTTATTGCTCTACTACTCATGCCTGTACTCTGTTATTTAGCTTGCTTCTTATTTGAAAGCTGGTTATTCATCAAAAAATCAGTTTGATCATTTCACTTTAAATTCAGCTGCAAAGAACATAGCAAAACTTGATTCCTGTTTTGGAGGAACACCGATTCCAATGGTAAAACAAAAAGTGCTAGTTTGATTGCAATCGAGAAGAAGCCAGGCCATACTTGAGAAACAGACTACTTATGGATATGCATTGGAAGATTTAGGATTTTTCACAGTTTCAATTGATATTTGGTCTTCCATTTTACAGCTAAAAGCTACCACTTTTAAAGCTTATAGATATTGATACTTAAAAAACCCCCAAAAATACAAGAAGATAAAGAAATAAGTTATCGATTCCTAAAATGAAAAAAAATAGTATAAAGTATGTAAGTGTTTGTCAATGTTGTAATTTTAATTACTATTGCTTTTGTCACAGGCTTATCTTCCCAGCTGTCTTAACAGTATACATGGTAATTGACTACATGATTTTCAGTAAGTACACTTATACTAGTATGAAATATTGAAATAACTCTATTAAACCATTTTCTAGTTTTCTTCGCTTTACTCGGTGCTATGGGCCATGACAAGCTCTACTGTACATCTAAGAGCCTAATTAAGAGTTTGACAGAAGTCAATCCATTTTGTGTCACATATGGTATGGTATACTATAGCTATTAAAAATTTTGATTTTCTGTGTTCCTTATTTTAACATCATGTTGACATCTTGTTCAATTTGTAGTTGAGTAAGTACAATTTTAAGTTGATTATTGAGAAGTTTATTGTAATCAATAAACCTCACATCTCTGCTAAACTCACAGTGGCAGCTTCTTCATTCTTAAATGTGGATTTCCCACACAAGTTTCTAGCATTCCTTGAACCATTTGCTAAGATAGTAGCTAATTGGAAAGGCTAGAAAATAGAGAAATTGTGAATCAAATTATTTTATTCCTTCCTCTTTACAACTTGCTCAATTCATAACAATTTTAATAGAAGATTCCCGATTTTCTAATGCATGCCCAGAAGTAATAATTTTCTCGAATTCTGTGAAAGAGTGAATGGATAATTAGGTGAATAAGTTCATTATGGTACTATTGAGCCTAATTGGAGTCAGTGGATTCATAGCAGATGAATGTTCTTCTTCAAACCAAAAAATTAACAAATTGGTGATATGCACTTGAGCTAAATAAAATCACATTTGTTTAATTTTTGGTTATTTTGTTATTGTGTTTCCCTGTGTAACTGATCCATGTCCTTGAAGTATTAGGCAGACAGTAGTAACAAATTTAATATTTGTTTATTATGTACTTATTATTTACTTAGTCGTATCAAAAATCTATCATTATTACCGGCAGCTAACATTAAGAAGACTAACTGAGTTGTGTTCAGTGTTAATACAAGAATCAAGTACATCATTAAGGTTGACTTGGAAATAATCCTTTTTGTGACAGCAAGCTTTGATATAGCAGAATTCTAGAACTCAAATCAATTACTCTCTATTATTGTCAAGTATTTATTGATGTCATATTGTTCATCAACATGGAGGGGGAAAGTAAACGAGAAGGGGTTAAGTTTCTAAAGGTGTCAATTAAATGTCATCCCTCCCTTTTGGAAATAGGGATGTAATATAATATGTATTGAATTATATATATACTTGATAAACTTCTGCAATTATCACACATGACTTTTTGGAGTTGTGTCTGGTTAGATTCATAGTATGCATACATACATTTTTATTACAAAATTTGGCCAAAACCTAACAAAACTGTAATCCTAAGATATTTAGATATTGACAATTAGCTGGTGCCATCCTTTGCTATGGGACCAGAGACACTTTTCAAGCTTCTCAGTTTAGGTAGTATTTGTGGATTACATAAAAGTTGATATGTTTGCTTCATGTCACAAGCACTTCATAGATGTGCCCCTCTCCGCACTCCACCTCCCTCCCCCTTTCTCTTCCTCCATCAATATTGCCTTTGATAACATGCCATCAAGTTATGTATGCCTTGTCTATGTCTAGTGTGCTGGCTCAGACATTGCATGGATTGGAATCATTGCACACGCATATCCACACATGTAACTAATAGGACACAGGGAGTGGATCCAGGACATCATGAAAGCAGTGTGATTGTGGGAACAAAAAAGGACACAGGAAAAACTCTCTAAAGCATTGAACAGAGTTATATCATGTCATGCCACACAACTTTTATAGTATTGTCTTATAATTTACTTTAGTATTATAGGTTATAACAAAACAACACAACAAAAAGTTGATTAAGTAATTGCAGATAGGCATAAAGGGTTACGGTCCCATCTAAGACCCACCTGTCCACTTCTGTCTTCCTAGATCTAGGGCAGTGGCAGTAAGCAATCAGTAATATGTGGTTTTTCAATTTAATTTATAATGATCTGATCATAATATATAATTATTAGTTCAAAATGTACTAAATTGATTATTCTTTCCTCATGTGGGTGCAATGAATGTCCAATGTAATGAATGTCCAGTATACTTTTAGAAAGATTCTTTGTCACAAATGTTATTGCCAATCATTATATTGACCTTCGGTTCACATATTATCGACATGTTTTTTATCTGAGCCAAATGAATGAGATAAAGATTATCACCTACACTAATGTTCAACGGTTGTATTTCAATGGGTTGGTATTTAAGGGTGGAGTCATAAACCATGCTTACAAGCTTTGGACACTTTCACTAATTAGTTAGTAAATTTGTGAATAAAAATGAAAAATCTTCTGACAGATGTCTTACACGAATTTTTAAATAATACTTATCTGAAAAAATGGGAATATCCATTGAAGGTCTCTATAGAAAAATTGTATTATTCAATACACATGGCATTTATGTTTATTTCTATTTCATTCATTCTGTAGGTATTTTAGCTACATATATACTCGGTCAGATGTCACTATGGTGGCTATTCCATATTGCTACTCTCTTTTGGAAGGTTATGTGCCCATTTCATGCTAGACTCTATGAAATATCTGGCAAGAACAAGTACATCCACATAACTTGCATCATAGTTGGAAATTTTCTTCCTCTAGTCCCCATTATAACTATACTAGCCGACACTGCAGTGGATCTTCAGAAACAATACAGAAACTCCACCTCCCAATTTAGAAACAGTTTGTTCTTATCAGAAGGAATGGGTCTTGGATCTATTGGATTTCTATGTAATGCCACAAATTCAGCTGCAATATTCTACTCTTTAATCCTTATGCTGGACTTCATCTTGGGATGTGGGTGTACCATGATCATCATTATATTCTGGTCTGTGCACAACCTTTACATCAAAAGAAAGCAAGTGCAGGTTACTAAAAATTCAATTAGATTCAAAGAAATTATTATGATTAACATGTTCTTTTATGTCTTTGTTATAGAAAAAAGTTAACGTAATCATCAATGGAAAAACAAGACCTCAATTCACATTTGGATTGGCTGAGAAGAAGCTTCTTATTTTTTTATGCTATAGTATGCTAATTACTGTTATTGTTTTAGCAATATTTGCATTTCAAACTGGAGCCAATTCTGTTCAGGTAAAGAATTTTCAGGCATTATTATTTTGTGAGCAAGGAAGCCACAATTCAAGTAACATATGTACTCAATATTATAAGGACAGAAGTGGATTTATTATTCCTCATGCTTTGTTAACAATTTTTTTGAGCTTCTTTCCGGTTGTTCTCCTGCTTCATGCTGTTAATATTCAAGAACTTAAGGAATTGTGGAGGAAGTGCCCATGTAGGTTGGTCAACAAACATACAATTTGAAACCAATGTTGCAAGAATGTTGTTTCTTTAATTTGTGATATTTTGTAATGTCTGGATTGAGACTGTATTTAAGAGTAATTTCTATTACCTACTAATGAATAGGAATGATATATGTCCATCTGCAGGTCTTTAAAAAAAAATTAAAAAAAATTAAATGGCCTATCCCAGATCTTGATTCTTCTTGCCAATTACATTTTAATGTACAGTGGAAAAACAATTGTTTTAATATGAGTAGCATCTGCAGTTAGCAGTCGAGGAAATATGTATATCGCAACTGAAAATTAAATATAATGACAAATATGTTTATATATTTATTGCTTTACAACAAATTGTTTACAATAAGCCAAACCAAACCTAATAAAAAGCATGGTTATAATTATATATAGGTGTGTATAACAAATCCAGCTTTACCATTAATTTGCAAAGGTAATCTATTATTTCTGGGTCCACTAATTGATTGACAGACCATCCAGCCAACCAACTGAAGCAACCAACTGATACTAAATTTAAATGTAATTGATAACAAATAAAAGTATAAATAAATACTTAATAACTAAAAATAACAACAAACAAACATACAAACAAACAAGAAAAAATAAACAAATAAATCAAACAATAAATAAATATACTGGTAATGAATGCAAGACATTGTGTGTTGAGCGAAGGTGCAATAAAAACAATCTTGCCAATATGTCGAGAGAGTAAAAATTCAAGTTGATTATTGAGAAGATCTTTGTAATTTTATTATGTCAATTGAGAGTTCGTTGAGAAAAAACAACAACAAACAATCATATTGCTCTTACTATTATACTACAGCAAGCTTAGCTGCAGGCCTAACACTATATGCTGACATGTATATTCATCAGATTGGATTGTAATATGGAGAAGTAGCCAGCTATGAGGGTGTATTTCTTACAGTTTCCAAACTAGTGTAAATATAGGGCTGAATACCATCTCAGATATTCACAATATCGAACGTGACGACCATGCCTGAGCATATGTTCCATGACTAACACTTCCACACATTCTTTGATCGTTTCAAAGCCTTCGATGTATCACTGTCCTAGATCGTAGAGTGTTTTTGAGCAAACTGTGCTGCTGATTTAAAGGAGATCTGCCACCACTGTTTCATGTAGCTGCAGCTACTCAGGCCAAACCATTGACGGAGTGTCATCCTAATCACTCTATCGAAGATTGGGACAGACCGGAAAGTCGCTAGTATTTCTCCTTACAAAGGTCTAAGATATAATACTCAATGATGCCATGGTGTAGTGTATGCTTCCATGTGCTGTTCAAATTTGAGAAGGTATGCATCCAGATTTTCCTCCTTTTGCAAGGGTGAGAGGCATGGAGGTTGCAATTGTAGGGTTTCACAATTTTTGCAGATGGCCTCTATCATCCTAGCTACCTGCGTTGCTGATCTATGTCCTCTTCTTTCTTGATTTCTCTTCGTATTCGGTCTCTTCTCGTTCGTATTCTTTTTTGGCTATCTCTCTTTCTCTCGCTCTGCTGTTTGAAGCATCGCAAGCTGAACTAATTCGTTAGTCGCATTATGTTGGGCTGTTTTTTCCCTTTGAGCCATTGTAGAACATCTCAAAATTTGATCTGTAATAGTCAAAATAGTTACTAAGGTTGCCAAGTCGATTCTAGTTTAGTCTAGTAGTCTCAAGGATATCTAGCACAATCTCAATCTAGGCAAATTTGATCAAAATTGAAGTCAAATAGCAGTTAAGCCTAACTACTATGGTCACAAAGTCTATTAGCCAGTCTAGTAGTCCCAGGGATATCTAGTGAAATCTCAATTTGAGCAAAATTGAAGTCAAATAGTAGTTAAACTAACTACTAAGGTCAAAGTCAATTAGATAGTTTAGTAATCTCAAAGATATCTTTCAATCAAGTCAAATTTGATCAGAATTGAAGTTAAATAGTAGTAAAACTAACTACTATGGTCATAAAGTCTATTAGCTAGTCTAGTAGTCTCAAGGATCTCTAGAGAAATTTCAATCTAGGTACACCGCTGCCACCATAATATGTTGTAGGATTCTTCATAAACTCTAGGTCTGGGACTAAGGATGAAATGAGATTACCCTCTAACTAACTAGACCAGCTCTATTCAAGAATAGTTTGATTAAAATGATTTTTCAAGATTCACATACAGTTCACATACAGCTAAGTTCACTCAAAAACTCTCCAGTGAGGTGGCTCACTCTCTTTTATAGCCAGCCAGCCAATCTCTTTACAGACATGTTATAATTGCCCAATGAAATACAGCCAACATGCATATGTAAGTCCAATGAGATACAGCCAACACAAGTAATTGTCCAATGAAATACAGCCAGCATTTATACAGTAATTACTCCTCAAGTGGGTGTTACATATCAATCTTGTGCCTGAATGCTCCTGTCTTGTACTTGCAATCAGGGGAAATGCCCCTGACAGGGATTGAGAAGGATTCAGTTATTGTGATGAGAGCAAAATGTATTTTTCACTGACATGTAAGGTTATAGAAGATGTAAACATATGTTTATCAAACATATAAGATACGAATGGACTGGATTGTTAATTTAGCCTATATCATATCTGTGCAATTAGGGTCAGTACATTAAAACAATAAATACCGACAACAACAACAAAAACAGAACAGTTATTGATAAACAAATATGCTACAAAAAAAAATACTTGGGATGTTCTAATGTCCTCATCTTCGATTGCTCCTTGGAAGTAGCCCATATACTTATCAGCTACATTTCTGTACAATGTAAAGAGAAACAAGGCAAACAATACAAATTGAAAAGAAACACACAAAAGCAATTAACAATTTAAAGGCATGTTTGGTAACAGTGAAGACATATTTTCCTGAATACAGTCTGCAATGTTGTTACTGCACCCATATAACAAATGGCATGTGATGTATCCATAATATAGTGTTTTAGCCAGTATTATAATTATGTGAGTGTGAATTTATTCAGTATAAGGAGTACATGAACCAGAGAAAGTTGAGGTTAAAGATATGGGGAAAGATAGAGAGGAAGGCTAATTGCAAGGAGAAATATCTGGGTAAGGAGTGAACCTTTCTACTTCTCACATATTTTTTGGTTTTTTACATTATTCAATATCAAGATTATAAACTTAACCTAAGCCAAAAAATTCTCTCTTTCCCAGTAAGCTTATTTCTTCTATGCCATTAATTCTAGATTATTATTACAGGTGTTTTTTAAACCCTGATCTCCTACGTTTTCATGGAATATGTAGATCTTCAATGTTAAAGGATTCAGCTGCTCTTGTCACTTTTTCCCAGAATAAAACAGTATAAGTATATACATTAGATAAAGGGTGAAGTGGTGTCAAAGGCTTTTTAATGAGGGTCTGTCCACTAGAGGTGGTCCAGGGCTTCCTTTTTGGTAAGATTTGTGAGGGAAAAAAGAGAATGAATGGATAAAGCGGCGATAATATCTGGTCAAAGAAAAGTTCTGATGTCTATTTTCCTTTTGGGGATGGAGCAATAGTGGATTCTGAACTTACACTGAAACTTGCTTTCTGGTCTGACGAATGTCATCTTTTGTCGATCTGCTTTTGCTTCTGAGATCTACTAATAGCATTTTGTAAGGTGGAAGTTGGTGAAGAATTTGGCGGATCCCAGCCGGTTGGGTCAGCAACCGAGTGCATGGGGGAGGGGTTTAGGGTAGTGAGAGAATTCAGTCGATGCAGTGTCTGCTGGATTGTTATTTTGGGCAGACGAGGAGAATGAGGAAGATCCATGGGCTGGTGGAGGGTTCTATCAGGTCGGTTTGGAAAAGGACTTCAACTTCGATCTCAACTATTCTGTATTGCTGTTGGAGTTACAGTTTATGTAGGGTGGAAGATAGATAGGGTTACCTTCTCATGTTGAGATGGTGTTCTTGGTGAGTTGGCCTAGTTGGCTGTTGAAGATATCTGCAAGTAGAGTAGATCCTCAGGGCCGGATCCAGGAATTTTAACAAGGGGGGGTTGTAGATCATATGTACAGGTATCCAATGGATCATTGGCCATAAGGCCTCCCATTCAGAACACAAAACTGATAATTCACCACAGTTTAACTATCTGAAAATTCACCACAGTTTAACTATCTGAAAATTCACCACAACTTGAGATGCATCTCATAGTACTCAAATGTTAACAGCTGCCATAGAAAAACAACGAACATATATATAATGATAAAATTGATTGAGTTAACAGTAGTTAGTCAGTAAAAAGTGACGCTTCAAACATCCTTTTCGGATGTGCCTGCACAAATGCATGGCAAATATCATCAACACGTATTCATTCCTTGTAGTGCATAGCAATAATTCCCAGATCAGAAAAACATTTTTCTGTCATTGTAGATCGCATATACGTCTTGATCCTTCTCAATAAAGAAAAATAGCGTTCTGCTTCAGCGCTTGTGATCGGCAATGTGCAAGCTATTACTAAAAGTGATGGATGTGGGAATGCATCCATATCACAATTTGCAAGAGCTGATAGGAGACTTTCAGGAAATGAAGTGTCATCACTATGGTCTGCATTCAGCCACATAGCCTGCCACCTCCTGAGTTCACTTGCTAGTGACCTAGGAAATGGAAGATCCCTTTCCCAATACAGCAAGTCATCCAGAGCAATTTTGACCAAGTCCATTGATGTGCTATGTATAATTGATGGAATCAAAGTGAGCAATATTTTAGCATGGGAGTTGTACTCAGAAAATCTCTCTTTCATTTGAGTGATCAGAGAGTCAAGAAGAGGAATAGCAACTGCTCTTTTGTAGTGACAATTGGAGTATTGCTTCTATTCCTATGCAAACTCATCTTCATGAGAACAGATTCAGCAACACCGACATTATCTGCCATCTGTAGAATTTCTTCATACCAGAAACTGAAAATGGTGTCTATATTGTTTCGTGTGGTTTCAATTTTGTCAATTACTGTACTAACCATTTTAGGAGCATCAAAGACATCTTGGTCCTGTTTCTGAAGTTTTGATGCCATAATTTTTACTTCATCAAAGGATGTTCTTTGTTATGATGAATACAGCAATATTTTGATATAAAGAAAGTGAAGCTTTCAGCCCTTGCGCTTTCACTTTGGTATATCTGTCTCAATTCCAGCTCCCAGATTCAGAAACTAAGTCTGGATACTCAGCTGGTGAAATGATGGCATCTAAGACAGTGACTAATGTCTCATACAGTTCGAAAAATACTTCTAAACAAGTATGCCTTTCTACCCAGCGTGTTTTGCAAAGTCCTGGAAGTTTAGAATAGGATGAATCAGGAAGGTATTTTTTCAAGGTCAATTCAAACATTCTTTGCTGCTTGGGACTGTTGACTTCATTAATAAGCTGATGAGATTCCTTACCTCCTGAACCTACGATGCAGCAATTGAAAGGTAAGCTTATGTGAAAAACAGTGGGTATACAAAGCCAAGGGAGAAATCTCTTTAATTTTGGCTTGCACACCTGCAATTTCAGATGACATCACAGCAGCACCATCATATGCCTGACCAGGTTTAAAGACACCGATGGATGAGAAGGGATTCCAAGATCTTGGAAGAAATTGCTGAAACATTTGCTCTCTCCAAACTAATAAAATTTATCAAGCATCCCTGATAAGGATTTTTTAATGACTTTAAATCCACAAATCTTAAGCACACCGAGATAATTTCTTGATTGGCATGGGGATCAGTTACCTCATCAGCAATAACAGGTATAAATAGCATTTCCTTTGGTAAAACAAAATATGTTACCGAAGACAACTATTTTTCTGTGCCAAGAGCTGTAGTAGAGCTATGAAGTTACCTCTGTTGATAGTGTCATCAGTAAAATCCACTTTATCATCCTTATTACCACTGAAAGGCAAGCCTTGATTTGACAAATACTCCACACAAAGCACAATTTGGTGAAGGACTTCTCTATTTTGTTCTGCTTGTTGAGCTTTTTGGTTCATCAGTTTAGTATCAACTCGTGCATCAGGATTTCTGAAATTGTGCTGAAAAAGATCAGCCTTTTCTGATGCATGCTTATGCATTGCACTTTTCTCATGCTGATCAAGAATGCCATCCTTTCAAAGTGCCTTCGAGTAAGGCCTTTGGGCAAGTACTAAAACACCTGGTTTTGCTCCTGTCTGCCACCCCTGTCTGGTTGCTCAGGGAAAAGCAAATAATATCTACAAATACCACCTTTTAGCTCTTTACTATATGAAAGCCATGGAAACTTGTCTAGCCATTGATGCTGAAAATGCACATTCCAAGTTTTACCTTGCTTAGTTACTTCATGAGAATGAAGAACATCAGTCGAAGCTGGCTTGTAATGACAATAAAGATATTGATTTCTTTGAATATTTGTAATATTCTTGGATTTCTTCCTCAAATGATCTAATGAATCATGTGAAGCATTTATGACTGAGCCTAGGTCAATATTCTTAGCATGAGGTGTACAGCTACTAGCTATTGAAAGCTCAGAAGTAGAACATGTTGCAGAGACATGGCACAAATGTCAGTCACAACTGCAGAAGCCGTACCTTGAGAATGGCATGTTGCTGTTGTTGAATCATATGAGCATGGTCTTTTGGAAGGACCAGGCTCTTCTTCATCAGGTTCCAGTGACCTTCATGATCATAATGATGATAATATGTATGTCCTAAGAACATGCTTAGATATTTACCTTTTAAACATAGCAGTGAGATTCATACATCCTTTGGAGCTTACAGTTTCCAGACATGGTGCACACGTGCCTTAGATATGGCTATGTAATGAACTACAGGCTGATAGCTGCTACTGAATAGCTAGTTACATGTGGTAAGGGATATGAAGTGTTGATCATACATGTCACATGCATGATCAATACCTCAAAAGGGGGGGTTGCAACCCCCACAACCCCCCCCCCCCCCCGCTGGATCCGGCCCTGGTCAGATAGTGATGTGATTGGGAAGGTCTTCTTGGGTGGAGGCGGTTTCAATCCAAGTTTGCGTGTTGTTATCTTCTTCTGTAGAGGCATCTATAAGGGAGTATTAATTGTCTTCGGTCTTGAGGGGAGGAAGTGTAGCTACCATGGCTTCAACATATTTTTATGGAATACCTTTTTCTTTTGGGTTACTTGGAAGGATTCTTCCCAGTAGGCCTGGATTATCTGGGGAGCACCGGTAGCTACCTGGATATCAGGCTCGAAAGAGTGGTCTTGTGCAGTCTTGTCATTTTCTTAGTTCCTTCTCCTTCACTAATCCGTGGGTTGTTTCTAGTCCATTCATCACATTCTCTACATATAAGACATTTTCAATTCCAGGTGCTACAATTGCAAGGTCTTTGGCCAAAGATGTTGCAATTGTAGCACCTGGAATTGAGGTGGGGTTAGTATTTTGGCCGGGTGATTCATGTGGTTGAAACTTTTTCTAGGTTGGGGAGTATGATGGAGTTGGTTTGGGTATGGATGATCTGGACTGTTTCAAGTTTTGAGGTGGTTGTCTTCATTCTCTAGGTGCTTGACATTATTTATCCTGCATAATTAATATTATGATCAGAATCATAACATTCCAGAAGTCCAGAAGTGTGAATACATATAAAATTATGCATGCTATATAGCACAATACATAAACATCACAATGAATCACATGAATATGAACACAATAATTATAACAGAGAGAAAATACCATGCAGAAACCAATAAATGCAACAAAGAACAACACATTCAAGGAAAACATAAGGAAACTACTGGGTGAGGTCTATCATAGTGTCATAGTGTTTGATGTTTGGGGAAAAAGTCCTTCTTTGTGACACACAGAGGAACTGGAAATTTTTTAAACATTTTCTCATGGACTACCCACGAACTAGTAAGCTGAAACAGCCTATGCAGTTAATAATAATAATAATTATTATTATGGCTTTACAGCGACAATGAAGATGACTATATATACATGAAGTGAACACCAAAAAACAACAACAAGAAGAAAAATATATTGTAGCACCAAGTACATGTTGCTTACTCATTGCACAGCTGCTAAATTCACAATCAATGCCTTCTTCATCGCTAAGCACTCTCATCTTCTTCCAAATAGTCAGGTCGATTGAGAGCGATAGGCTTGAAGGTAAGTCAGGCCCGACTACTTCGCCTAGCGATAGCAGAGATTCAGGGTCAACACTGGTCTGGCCAAAGTAGGATGAGATACCATCACCTTCTTCATCACTGCTTTCTCCCTCAGAGAGTCCCAAATCATCGTCCAGAACCCGAGAAAGCACAATCCTCCAAGGAAGACCCGACATCTTGTTCGTGGTGAAAAAGCTGATCGAATTCCAATATTTTCCCCTTGGTTGCCGAACGTCGTTTTCCTTTATATTCAGGCTATTTTTTTGACCTTTATGGGATATTTCTGAACCCAACGATCGATTTTTTAAAACTCGTTTTCATAACTCTAGTCGACTGCATCCGGTTGTTACATCGCAGTTGAAATTTGGATAGCTGGAGAACTGTTGCGGAGTTGATTGAATCATGAGCAAGCTTGAGAGTCCAAGGAAGAATGGTTCAACAATTCCAACCTCTACAGGTGATGAAACAAAAATCTGGCTCTATACAGACATAACCATTGTTTGTCTGCTTATTATTGGAGTGTGGAGTCTAGCATCTCTGCCAATAATATTGTACCATATACCAAAATCAGAGGTAAGCCATTATGTTTAGCTATATATGTTGTGAACTTTCTTACAGTTCATGGCATTTACTAAAGTTATGACTAATTAGGCTATGAAAATATTTGTAGGTGATATTGGCCAGTTTGCAAGTTAGGCATGGCAGGCTAATTGCAAAAATAAACTGCAAAATCTAGTAATCTGAATGTTGTGTCCAGATTCTGCTATAGTAACTTATGAAAATTTCAATGCAGCTTCAATGTTTCCAAGGGTCTTGTTGCTGGTTGGCCAATTATGTCTAGGTTAAGTTTCCAGTGTTATTTAAACTCACTCTTCTATCTTGATAACTTACATCCTGACATTACAGATAATGGTCAGTACCAAAATATTTTGCGCAACAGGTTTTCAATAATTCATGCAATATATCTCCCCGCCCTAATTCAAGATTCTTCTCTGATGTGTAATAGGTAAGCCTGTCTAGAGGTACAGCTTGTCAATTATGGTTGTGTGCTGTTTGCACTCTGAAGGACGCATAAAAACTCTTATGGTGTACCCTTGCCTCCATGGCCACTTCATGTAGCCATGAATTCTCTATCGCTTAATCTTCTCCTGACTTGTCCTTAAACATTCAATCTGGCACAGTTCCTTTGTACTTCACTCCTTCACCAGGTGACAACCTTTCTGATCCATTGTAAATTCACACCGAGACTCTCGCTTTAGTTTCGAGATCCTTTGATCTTGGATGCCTGTCAACATTTTGCTTCTGCACCTGTTGCTTATCCTCAACACTCTTCTTGAGACCTACGCCTTGTTAGCTTGCTTGTAGGAATATGGCTGGTGCTTCTTGGGTGTTTTTCTGTAGGTTTAGGATTAAATTACTCGACTTCTTTTTCTCACCTATCTTCTGAATCACACCTCTGCCAATCCATCTGATCTGGTGGTGGTAAGGGACTACTTTAATCTCTAGTATGTTTGATATCATTGCACTAGCAAAATTCCTGGAATACTTCTAGCCAAATATGTTTTCTTATAGAAGTTATTTGGTAATCCTCACCTGTTAAGATTAAACATAGTTTTTGTACTAATTTGTGTAATATGGTGGTTTTCATGCAAATGAGCTCAGACTACGTGGAAAGTGAGTCTACTACAATGAAGCACATACTTCTAGTCTCAATGTAAACATTCTTTGGCATTGCTCACATCTCTATAGATCGATTTCTACAAGTCCGCCATACATAACATCTGGATAGTGCTTTCATTATGAGACACAATGAACTTGAGTACACCCACACAAGAATAGATTCCTGCAATAGGTTTACTGCACGTCCTGCAGGTCTGGATGAACCATCCAATGTGCCCCCACAGGTAAACAATTGTCTTCCAGATTTACTTTCTTTGGTCTTCATTGTTGCAAGATCTTTGCTACACAGTAAAAAATTAGCATACAATTGTGGCCTGTCAGCTTTGTCCCAATACACATCATTTTAGGTGTGTCATATACTAACTACCACAAATGGTGTTGACTGGACACTGAACAATAAGGTGATAAGCATACCCAAATTACTAACATAAGTTATCCAGGTAGTAAAGCTATACTTTACATAACAGTTTCTTTGGTTTGTGTGTAAAAATATTTTTTGTTCAATGACAAAATAGTGAGTATTGCATCACATTGTAGATTACAAATGTTGAATAGTCATATATAGGGATGTCCAAAATACTGACTTAATATCTGTTACCATGTTGTAGTTGACCATAAGTGTGTTGCATCTTGTTTGTGAAGACCCCCACATTAAAACACAAATCATTAATATGTAGGACTTGATTGTGATGATATGCGAAGCATTGGTTTTGTGATGATTTTTAAAACTAAGACCAACCGCCTGAGTATGACTAGCAGAAAACCCACAATGGGTACAGTAAAATCTACTTACATTATCATAGCCATATGCTGAAAAAAAATCAATGAACCACAAAACAATATAAATTATAATATAACATGCACCCGCAATGTATTATATTAACTTTCTGTATTTTTCCATGGCTCAGTTGGACATATATAATACGTCTATTAATATGCCTTGACGAAAAAGTGTCCGATGTCAACTGCAGCTATTTTTTTAGTGCAGGCTCAGCTTAACCATCAACTTTATATACCTGAAGTAGGCAGAGCAATAATTGCAGTTTTACCAGCTGCATTGAGAAGAATCCATGATGACAGCAAAATATTTTTTTTTACTGACATGTAAGGTTATAGTAGATGCAAAAATTGGTTTATCAAACATAATAAGGACTAAAATGTTAAATTTAGCCCACTTCATATCTGTGCAATTTGGGTCAGTACATTAAAACAACCACAACCTATGACAGCATAAACAGAACAGTCAATGATAAACAAATATTCTACAAAAATTATCACAATACTTGGGAAAGTCCTAATGTCCTCATCTTTGATTGCTCCTTGGACATAATAAACTCGACACCTATCAGCTACATTTCTGTACAATGTTTATAAAAAGAGACAAAGCAAACAGCACAATTTTAAAAAGGCAGATTAACGATTTAAAGGGTTGTTTGGTAACAATGAATACACTGAATAGACTGAATCTGAGGCAATCTATATTAGCAGTCTAAAGCTGTTGTCACCCCAATAAATGGCATGTAATATATGCATGTAGCATTTTAGTCAGTATTAAGTGTGAATTTATTAAGTGCAAGTTGTATATGGATCAGAAAAAGCTGAGGCTAAAGGTATGGGGAAAGGTAGTGAGGAAGGTATAGAATTGTAGTGGTTAAAAGGAGAAATATCCAAGACATACTTATAAGAAGTGGACCTTTCACATATTTATTGGTGTTTCACATTGTTCAATATCGAGATCATAAACATCACCTATGCTAAAAAAATTCATTCACAGTAAGTTCATTTCTTCTATGAAAATATGGAAAAAATTTAGGTTTTGCTAACCTGTTTCCATTAGTGCAAGACAATTTTTAATACAGGGTTGACAACTTAGCACTGACTTGGATTTCTTCCTCTGTCTTAATTGTAATCAAGTAATATTTCTATCACATAATAGATCTCTATAATTCATCGTAGTCTAGACAGAGTATCTGAATTTGTGTATGTATGATTGATCTAAATTATTCATAAAAAATAATGCAACCTCTGGATCCTTCCTTCATAATAGGAATGTCTCTATATGGCCTAAACAAACGAATAAGAGGCTTGTTGTGTCTGTCAATACAGCAAATTCACACCTGAGCAGGTAAATTTTAAACTTCCAAATCCTTCACATGATAATCACTTAATATATAAATAATTCAGTTTTGCTATTAAAAGTCTCAATGAAGCATGCACAATAGCTACATAGGATTAGAATAGAAAGACACTGATTTCAATAGGAATCCAATTTCTTTAGTAGTGCAGGATAATAATGAACCAATACATGGCCTGAAATAATTTCTTGCAATCGTTTTTAACCTTGGGTACCTTTTTTCCATAATATGCTTTGGCAAATGCAAGTTTTGTGCTGCTTTTTATTTGCAGTTCTCTGGATAGTGACTTTCATCGCATTAACAACAGATAGCCGAGATATTGCTTTTTCTTTCTTGCATAACTTTCGATGGGTTCAGTACCAAACCTGGATTAACATTATGCCTTGTTGTTGATAAGGTAACATTTTATAATGTTGAAAACTGCTACAGATTCAGCTTATCGACCTTTGCCATTGATTCTAAAAATGTAATGTATTGTTGCTTGGTATATATATATATATATATATATAAATATATATACATATACTTAACATACAACAACAAGTTGGATAAAATTCCACTCTACCATAGTTGAGAAAACCATTAACTTTTGATGTTGACTATTCAAACTTGTTACCAATTTTTGTAAAGGTCCGTTAAATCTTTTTTGAATAACACAAAGAAACATTAATGCAGAGATAACAGATAGGAATAGAAAAATTTACTCCTACAAATAATGTTAATATCAAATCAATCTTATTTAGATATCATCTAATACCAGTGGCACTATGAATACTTCTGGAAGGGACACTTTATGCTCACCACCACTCCGGTATGCTAAGCCCGACGGTATCTGTCTAAAAGAGTTAGCCAACATTCTGAGATCTTCTAACTGTCTACCTCATCCAGAAAGATATCTCTCAGTTGTGAGGAATGAAGAGGATACAGCCACGAAGTTGATTAATGGACTTGCATCCCTGGGAGCAAGTGCTGAGTGCTTAAGCAAAGCTGCTCCATTTCTATGCCTGCATTTGTTTGGGTTGTGTACTGAGTCTGGGGTCTCCATACAGCCAACCTCTAATCAGTGTGCAATAATTAGGGACACAACATGCCAACAGCAATGGATATTTCTTGAAAAACTTGACATTGGCATTCCAGACTGTGAACTCTTTCATTCCGAGTTTTTGTCCTGTCCTGGTCTGAATGACAGTCTCCCTACAAATGGAACTACAACCGCAAATATGTTAGGTAAGTTAAGGAGAGTGTGCCTAATTTCTTTGAATACTCAAAAGCATTTGTCATTGTTTGTGTTCACCCACTAACAAAACTTGAAGGAAAGAAAACGATATTCTTCGTAATTGTATTAGTAACATGAATTGCATCACTCTTGTCCGGATATAATAGTCTCTCAGTGGTCATGACAAAATGTTCAAGTTCTGTGGAATACTGTGGTGTATATAGCAGTAGAGATAGTGAGATTTAACTAAAGGTAGAAATAGAGGCTACTAATAGCAGCTGATGCTACACCAGAATTGCATGGCTTACCTCTAAGTTAGACTGTCTGGTGACACTTTGGCACCTTGACAATGAGCTATTATTAATTTGATAGCTGATTGTGTGCGATATATTAAATAAGATTTTTATGATGATACCACGGATTTACTTCTTGTGGGAAAGAATCATACGTATATAACCTTACCAAGGAAGCACCTTTGAACCGTCTCAAGCGAGGAGGCATGTATAGATGGATCTATCAATTTTAAGTTTGTTCAAGATTTAGCCCTTTGTTTTACTCACTCAAACAACTGCATTCCACGGCTAAATCGTAATATATTCGGTTAGCATTCTAGGAATGTTCAGAAACAGTTATAGCCAGAAGTATAGTTAATTCAGCCTCTTTGATTCAGTGCCTATATAAATTATCTTATATCATCAATGATGTTTTTCTCCCAGCATTGGAAAAAGATGGTATAGATGCTGCTGCTGAAGTGCTGCCTGAGGATGAAAAAGAATGCTGAATCTCTTTTCTAGTGTGTTAGAACTGTATAAGAAGGCCATGAGCTATGCTATATTTGATTAGTATTGAGTTGAATATATAAAAATATTATATACAAAGTGGTTACCAGTTCTACCCACTTGGTCATCATGCTTGGGTTCTTTATTATAATTATCTCAGATTTCTATTTAGCACACTTTTTACAGGCATATTCTTTCATTCTGGTCTCACATCTTCTATTGTTCTCCTCTATGTAATATTTCCTACAGCTGTAAGGGAAGGGCAGTTGAATTACCAGCTAGTGTGCACTCATGCAATTGTGTACCACAACATTTGCAGATGTGGGATGTGGTACACAATTCACATCTTCTCGTGAAGGCTTTATTGAAAGTTAAAACTTGCGCAAATATTTTAAAACTTATTTTAAGTGTATATATTAGCTGAGCTATAAAAAATTAATGTTTTTCTATTTATGGCTTACCATCTCAAAAAATTCAATGTTGGAAGCAACAATGGTCCAAAATAGTCTAAAAACAGTTAACAACATGTTTACAAGCTGAGATACAACCATTTTTAGAAGAACTGCCATCGACTGATATTGGTCAAACCATTATAGTACTATCACTTTCTTCAACTTAGTGCAAACAAATATATCATGGAATTTGCCTAAACTACTGTCTATTATCTCTTGGAAAGAAGTACTATCACTTTCTTAATTTTTGTGCAGACAAATATATCATGGAATTTGTATGCTTCGCTTCAACTATAATTATACCTTCTTTAATTTTTAGAAAACAACACTTGGCTGTATGGCTGTTATACTATCTAAAACAAGTAAACTATCTCAATTCAGCAGGCCAGATCTATAAAACTAATCTGTTGTTCCACCTGAGTCAATTACAGTTAATGCATTGATTGCCTGGGGTATTTGTTACAGCCCCAAATCTGCTGAATATTCTTGAATTTGCAGCATTATAACTGACATCTTTTAGGTCATAACATCCAATTATACGGAACAAAATTCCATTATCGACACGCTATGCTGAATTCTGAGCAGCAGAACTATTCACTTACTTTTATATCCACTCATCTTGGACTGGTGCTCTATCTCATATAATTTATAGATCGCCACTACATGAGTCAACTGTTTGGTTAGTTAATCACATGTAGCTCAGGATGCAGATGTTCTATGAATGTTCGTGTTACATTTACATTAATAGTTTCTTGATGTTGCTTTCCATTACTTGCAATGACACTAGCAGCCTTTTTATGTTCTGGTTTGTGTTCATTAGATCTGAAAGAAGAACATTTGAATGGTACCACAAGATCAGTTCTGGAATGCATTGGAGATTTTTACCAAGAAAAGGGCTCAAATTATTGCACAAGAAGTTGTTATAAATTGGTCCAATTTTTGGGAAATGAGCTTATTACTTATGCTTTTACAGTTGTATTATATGGTGTTTCATTTCTACTGGCTGCAGTAATAATCATAATATCTGGCATAGCACACAAGAGAATGTAAGTGTCCTTAACTAAAAGTAATTAGTCAACAGTTCAAAAGGATGTAAACAAAATACTAATGAGGACTACCACCATTTTGATGCCACTCATAATTATGTGTCAATGATCATTATTTTCAAATCAATACAATATTTTAAACATAGTTTTAAGGAATCATCTAAGTGGTTGTGGTCTACAAGAGTATGGTCTTGTTTTCATTCTTTATCAGGTTCTTATTATAGTTTAGAGGTGGAGAGTTAATCAAGTCAAAGTTCTAGAGAAGGTCCAACTCAAATATTCTAGGTTTCCAAAGTTTTTAAACACCTTCAGACTTGTTTATTAATATCGTACACTACTGTGTTTTGGTATGGAGCATTCCATTAAATATTAAAATGTCTTCAAGTACCATACCACCTCGTACTTGTTTTGTTGGAGTCACTCCGAGATCAACTACAGCTTTCTTCAACAACTTAGCAAGAATTGAACCGGAGACTACTTAACTGACCAAATCCTAGAGGATGTCTACTATACTATGTTTATTGCTAAACTGCACATGTATATGTCTATTAATTAGCTTGCATCATACTTGGAAGCAGGTTATCCATCAGTAAATCAGCTGACCATTCACTTCAAATTCAGCTGCAAAAACATAGCTGGGAAGATATTGAAAATACAGTGGAATAAGTTATGGCTTCCTAAAAAGATTTTCTCCTAGTATAAAGTATGTAGATGTTCGTCAATGTTGTTATTGTATTATTACTTTCATCACAGGTTTATTTTCCCAGCTGTCTTTATAGTATACATGATAATTGACTACATGATTCTCCGTAAGTATAATTTATAATAATATGAACTATTGAGATGTCTCCATTAAACCATTTTCTAGTTTCCTTCACTTTACTCGGGGCTATGGACCGTGGCAAGCTCTACTGTACATCTAGGAGTCTAATTAAGAGTCTGACAGAAGTCAATCCATTTTGTGTCATATATGGTATGGTGTTGTATTATATATATATATTCTTTTCTACATTACTTATTTGAACGTCATTTTGATAACTGGTTCAATTTATCATAGTAGCAGAATTGAAACGAAATAAACCTCGTTGTGTTATAAATAGGTAATGGAATATTTCACATCTAGATACTTTCTTGTGTGCCATTCCTTAAAATTAAGAGCACTTATTTTAGTCTCAGAAATTAACCACTAATTTATCATATAGATAAATTAGATCATTTATATACATCTACTCACACATTTAAATATGGACCAAAAATTATGTAAGATATATGACTTACAAAGATAATGGTTATTATTTGTAGTTGGTATTTATTTCTTTATGTTGTTTCTATCAGAGAGTATTAATGTCGATATTAGTTTCACAAACTTCATAAAATCACAAATGTTAAAAACTGTAATTAAGCTCAAGCTACTCAGCTTAGGAAATATTTGTGAGTCATATTCAATGTTTCTATGTTTGCTTCATTTCACAACCACCTCCTAGACTTGCCTCTCTCCACTAACCCATATCACCCAACCCCCCTCCCCCCCTCCCTCCTCTCCCCTTCTCTTCCTCCATCAATGTTTGCTTTGGTAACATGCTACTAGTTACATATGTTATGTATACATAATTCAGCTAGCTCAGACTATGCATGCCATTAGAGTATTGTCAACAAGCACATGCAACTCCACACATGTAACTAATAGGACACAGAGAGTGCATACAGGATATTATAACAGCAGTGTAGTTGTGGGAACAAAATAGCACATAAGGCATCACTCTAAAGGATGAACAGAGTTATATCAGTTCATTCCAAAACACTTTTACAGTATGGTTTTATAATTTCCGTTATTATTATTGTTTATAACAAAACAACATAACTTAAATAATTGCAGATAGGGGGTGAAAGGTTACAGTTCCCTCAAGCACCCATCCTGCCCACTTCTGTCATCCTAGATCCAGGGCAGTGGCAGTATGCAATCAGTGATAATATATTTTTTTTGCAAATTTATATATATTGACCTGAACTCCTTACTAGGTCTTTATCTTGAAATGTAAAAATTAGCACCCAATTCTTTGATCATGTGGCGTGCAATAAATGTCCGATTTACTTATAGAAAGATTCTGTACTTCTTCACAAGTTTAGTCACAAGAGCTACTGCCAATCATTATTATACATTGACCAATGGATAGTGCATAATATCACAAAATGTTTTATTTTAGCTGAGATGACCATTTTCATATAGAGTGAGTGGTGTTCAACAGTTGTGAGATTCAGTGGATTGATATTTAAATGCGTACTTAGCAAAATTCAATTACACATTGTATTTAATTCATTTATATGTATTTGTATTGCTGTAGGAATTTCAGTCACATATACACTCGGTCAGATGTCACTTTGGTGGATATTCCATACAACTACTCTCTTTTGGAATGTTATGTTTCCATTCCATGCTAGAGTCTATGAAATGTCTGGCAAGAACAAGTACATCCACATAACTTGCATCATAGTTGGAATTTTGCTTCCTGTAGTCCCCATTATAACTATACTGGCCGACACTGCAGTGGGTATTCAGAAACAATACAGAAACTCCACCTCCCAACTTAGAAACAGTTTGTTCTTATCAGAAGGATTGGGTCTTGGATCTCTTGGGTTGATTCCTAATCTATGTTATGTCACAAATTCAGCTGCAGTATTCTACTCTCTTATCCTTATGCTGGACTTCATCTCGGTATGTGGGTGTACCATGATCATCATTATATTCTGGTCTGTGCACAAACTTTACATCAAAAGAAAGCAAGTGCAGGTTACTAAAAATAAAATTAGATCATAAGAAGTTATTATGATTAAGATGTTCTTTTTTGTTTTCATTATAGAAAAAATTTAACGTAATCATCAATGGAAAAACAAGACCTCAATTCACATTTGGATTGGCTGAGAAGAAGCTTCTTATTGTGTTATGCTATAGTATGATAATGTCTGTTATTGTTTTAACAATACTTGCATTTGAAACTAGAGTCAATTCTGTTCAGATAAAGAATTTTCAAGTGTTCTTATTTTGTGAGCAAGGAAGCCACAATTCAAGTAACCCATGTACTCAATATTATAACGACAGAATTGGCTTTATTATTCCTAATGTTTTGGTAACTATTATTTTTAGTTTGTTTCCTATTGTGAACCTGCTTCATGCTGTTAATATTCAAGAACTTAAGGAATTTTGGAGAAAGTGTCCATGCATGATGGTAAAAAAACATTAATTACATTACTATTTGAAAGCAATGTTGCAGTTTCTTTGTAATTTGTAGCATGATATTTTGTAATATCTGTACTGAGACCGTATATAAATTTAATTTCTGATAGATATGGTGTGATGTATTCCCCTGCATTTCTTCGGAAGAACAATATTTTTAAATTGTGTAGGTCATCAAAAATTAGTTTTAAAAAACAAACAACCAAATGGCCCATGTTTCTTCTTGCCAATTATTACTTCTAGCTACATTTTAATCTACAGTGTATTATTTTTTCTGTAGTTAGCAGTAAAGGAAATATATTTGTAAACTCTTAATGAACTCCAAGTTGACATAAGAATAACCTTCTCAATAATCAACTTGAAATTGTATTCTCTCGACAGATGGTCTAGCCTTCATATCACGAATAGTGAGGTGTTAAGATTCACACAAGCCTGCTCTATACTGGTAGCTAGCTATCCACCACGTGTTACCAGCATATTCATTCCAGCATGTCAACTGGCACACATGCTCAACACTGAACCAAAACATGTGAGAACCAGGTGTAAAATAATAATAATAATAATAATAATAATAAAAAAATATTTATAAAAAACTATAAAAAACAAACAAAATAATTAAAATGAAATAAAAATAAAATATGGATAAGTTAATAATTAAAACTTAATAATAATAATAATAATAACAATAACAATAATAATAATAATAATAATAATAATAATAATAATAATAAAAATAATAATAATAATAATAATAAATATAATAAAGAATTGAAAATAATAATAAATATAATAAAGAATTGTAAATAATAATAAATATAATAATATGTAAATTGACAATAATAATAAATCACAATAAATCAGATATATAAATAATAAATAAATAAAAAATTAAGAAATATAATAATAATATTAATAAATGGGAATGAATGAATGAATGATTGGAGGAAAAAAAAGAAAACAGATAAACAAATAAATAAACAAACAAACAAACAAATAAATAAACAAGCAAACAAACTTACAAATAAACAAATAAAATAAATAAATAACAAACTAAACAAAAACAAAAATAACAAAATTAATAAAACATTAATTAAAAATAAAAACAAATAATAAATAAACAAACGCAATAAATAAATAAACAAACTAAATAATAAACAAACATACAAACACAAAAACAAATAAACAGACAAAAAACAAACAAATAAACAAACAAAATTTAATAAAGAAATACTAAACATATAAACAAATAAACAAATAAACAAATAACAAATAAATACATAATTTGACAAACAAACAACAAACAAACAAACAAACAAATAAAAGTAAAATGAAAAAAACATTATAAATTTATAGTTCATTAACATCATGCTAATCAAATTACATACACACACCCAAAAAAATGACAATATAACCATGCCAAAAACTACAAAGTCAAGGCAGTCCATGATGGACCCAGGATGCCTAAAACTACTGCACCATTCCCCCTCTGTATTGCGTACCATAAATAAATAAACAAATCAAAAAAATAACTATATAACTACAAAAACAAAAACAAACAAAACAAAACAAATATATAACAAATAATCAAACAAAAAATAAACAAATAGGTAAATTTTTTTAATATATAAATAATAAATATCCATTTTCCCATGCATCTTCAGCAATTGCAGACTTCTCTTTAGTACACACTTTCTACAGGCTACTTGATGTTCCTTTCACTCTTGCATCCAGTTTTCTGATGCTCTCCCCTGTGTAGTATTTTCCACAGCTACAAAGGATGATGTACACAATGCATGAATCTATATTAGCTGTTAAAACATCCTTCACTCTGCTCAGTTGTGTCCTCAGAGTTCTTTCCGATCTAAAAATGACTTTGATGTTGAAGCTCCTGCCGACCCTCCTAATGTCTTCTCTCATCACTGCTGCATAATCATTCCAGATACTGTATTGGTGTACTTATCTACCTTTCTGTGTTTAGAGGTATCTGCAGACAAAAGGTTCATGAAGGCTAGCGGATAACCATTCTCTATAAAGACCATATTCAAATGATAAATAATTTATTCTTCCTTCCAAAGATCCCCGTTCTCAGTTACTATCTCCTGGTTCTATCATACAAGCTCTTCACCACTCCTCTTCTGACATGGATAGGATGATGTGCTATAATCAAGGTTCTGGTTGGTATGCTTGAGTTTTCTGTCAATGGTTGCAATTAGTTTTCATCTTCCTTCCTGTGAAGGTGGCAATCCAGACAGGGCAATAATCCATCCACATCAAGCTCTATCTTCAACTCTATGGATGGCTTGATGTAGTTCAGATGGTCAGACAACGCCTCACTTCCCTTCTTCACATTGCAGACGGTGTCATCCACATATCTCTTCCAAAGCGTTGGCTTCAGTGGGGCAGTTGTGAGTGCCAATTCCTCAAAGAATTCCATCTATTTTCCTGGGATTTGTATCATGAAAATGTTATCAAAAATAGAAGAGATCGATGCAGAAAACACCTATTTTTAATTGGCGCATCAGGAACTGGAAAAACACATTTAGCACTTTCGTTTGCTATTAAGGCTATATCCAAGGAATATAGCATGTACTTAACAACTGTGTCTGATCTGTTATATAATCTTCACATATCAAAAGCTGATAATAGCTACCCCAAAAAGGTAAAGCAGTTAGTAAAAAGGTTGGCTACCACTGCGGATACTGGAGGGTCCATTGCTGCAACCCCTTCTGCTCATAATATTTTTCTTGGTACCTAAAATAGGAGGATTTTAGGCACAATTCTAATATTTCAGAAATCCTGGCAGCACCTAGTGTAGTCCTCTCACTCAAGCTCGTATCTTTTTGGCATCATTCCAAAAATTACTTCCACAGCCTCAGAGGAAACTGACAGGACACTCATCCTGTGCCAAAGATTCACCTTGAATCTGCTTGATAAATTACCTAGAATCCTTGACATTTTTACTTGTATTTCCAGCAAGAGGTGACATCAAATATGCTATGAACTTGGAAAGATTTATATCAAGGTGCATGTATAGAAGACACAATTGGCCTAAGGGGAACCTCAGGTTTATGTATCTTAGGGAGCCCATAAATCAATGGTGGTCCACTTCCAGTGGTAATTCTATTGCATAATGTAGTTAGTATTTCTCCTGTCTTCTCCATATTTTGAACACATGATTCACCTTGCTTTCCTGTGCTTTGGTATGAACATTCTTCAGTATTCCATATGTTTTTTCCAGCATTCCTGGCAGCTTTGAAATGTAACTGTCATTTTTCAACAGAAATGTTTTCTCCCACTTGTCCTCTCTAATTCTTATCTTTGTAGTAATTTTGCCTCGCTTGCTAGTCTTCCTTGGATCTCGAACTGCATCTGCTGATACATGAATGAGTGATGTAGTCTCTGTTGGTAGTGGTCATGTTGCACATATGTTTGTTGGGGGGTTGGGTCTTTGGTTTCAGAATCATTGTCAGATTCTCTGGTGATGATGTACTCGCTGGCAATCTTTTTCTTGCTTTTAGCTCTTGTCTCTCTAGCCATGGTTAGTGCTGACCAAAGGTGGGGATATCTTTGATGGGAAAGGAAATAAAATTAATTGTTAGAATGGAGTAGGTTTGGCTATAATAAAGTGCTAATTGAAACATGGATTTTGAGAGGGTAGCTCTTTAACTAGGTCCAGAAATAAAGCCATCTGTCAAATGACTACATTAACCAACAATTATTTAATGCTAATGTAAAATTATTTTGCATTCTAATTATTGAATGGTAGCCTGTATCCTGGTAGTGATTGCTATATCGGCAGAACAGTTGCATGTCTAATTTTACTGCGGCCAATAGAACTGCTGAAGTATGAGAAGTTGTCTTCTTTTGGCCAAGATGGCCAGCGATGGGAATATGTGCAAGTAGGAATGGTAGGTACAAGGTAGAATCAGTTAGTAGGTGGGGTATTCATCTTTTTCATTGTGTTGTGTTCTGTAGGGAGCTTGTTCCTGGTAATGTAGTCATAGGTTTCAGAGGAGGATTCCTGGCAGGTCAGTGCAAGATATGGGTCGGAAATCTCTGATTATAGGTCCGAGAACTTTTCTGGTAGACATTACTGTTGGGATGATAGTTTTAACATACTGGTTGAATTGTAGTTTTGGCATTAGATTCTATGTGGCCAAAGATGTTGCAATTTTAGCATCTGGAATTGTGGGTATGTAGGTTCATATCTTGGCAGGATGATGGCTTTAGTCATTTGGGCGAAGCTTTTTGTTGGTTGGGGAGTGTGATGGAGGCAAATATTGCATGTTGGGTGTATGGATGATCTGTCTCAAGTGTTGAGGTGGTTGTCTTCATTCTCTAGGTGCTTGTCCTGATCCCGCGATAATTGTTGGCGGTGTGCATTGCTTGTCATCCAGTTAAGGGTTGCATATCCCTGATCATCTTCCTCAAACCATCTGGTATCCTGGTTCGGTAGTATTCTCTAAAGGAAATCCTCTTTCTTTCTTTATCTCGTTGTGAAACTATTTGGAACTTAGGATAAATGGTCTGTGATAGAACTTGATCCACATTTCCCCTTGTTCTTGATGGATTGGAACTGTCTCCTGTATGTGTCTGTGTAAACACCACATGACCGTAACAGGGTTTTGCTTACCATCATGTAGTTCTGTTCCTTAGTTAATGGTTGGGCAGTTGTTCTAGGCAAGCCTCCCAGTGGTATCTTGGCATTCGGTGTGCACCTGAAATAATGGGATTAAATCTTTGCAGTCCACCCCATTTCTTATGATTGCATTACGACTAGATGCTCTGGCCTTCATTAGAAATAATCAATCATCAGGAATAATGACGATTATTCCTGATTAACGCCAGAGCATCTAGTCAAAATGGTTGATTACTGATAAGGTTATTGTAAGTCTACTGAGAGTTCTCTGAGAGTTCAATATTGCTGTAGGGTCTTGTTACTGGTTGGGCAATCATGTCTATATTAAAGTTTTTCACTGTCACTCTATAACTTACATCCTGATAATTACAGATAACAGAATGATATCAGCAGCAAAATATTTTGCGCAACAGCTTGTCATTAATTCATCCAATATATTTTCCCCCCTTATTCAAGATTCTTCTCTGGTGTTTAATAGGCGAGTCTGTCTAGAGGTTGAGTTTGTCAATTATGGTTGTGTTCTGCTTGCACTCTGAAGGACAGTGTAAAAACTCTTAAGTTGTTCTGGTGTTCCCTAGCTTCCATTGCCACCTCATGTAGCCATGGATGTCTGTCGCTTAGTCTTCTCCTGACTTGTCCTTAATTATTAAATGTGGCACAGTTTCTTTGCACTTCATTCCAGGTGACAATCATTCTGATCCCTTGTAAATTCACTCCAAGACTCTAGCTTTAGTTTCCAGATTCCTGATCTGGGATGCCTGCAAACATTTTGCTTCTGCACCTGTTGCTTATCCTCAACGCTCTTCTTTAGGAGGTCTGACCTACTCCTTGTTAGCCTTTTTGATGGCTCATGCTTCTTGGTTGTAGATTAAGGTGTTTTTCTAATTATTCTTTTAATCCTCACGCTGTTAAGATCTAGCATAATATTTGTAGTATTCTGTGTAATATGGTGGTTTTCATGTGAATGAGCTCAGGCCACTTGGAAAATGGGTCCATACAATGAAGCACATAAGTCTCAATGTTAGACATTGCTCACATCTCTATAGCTTGATTTCTAAAAGTCCACCACACATAAACATCTGGCTAGTGCTTTCATCTTGAGACAATCATCTTGAGCAAACATGGATATGATTCCTGCCATAGTTTTACCGCACGTGCTGCAGGTCTGGATGAACAATCCAATGTCCTCCCACAGGCAAACAATTGTATTCCACATTAAGCTCATTACAAAAAAGGCCCAAACTCAGGTTTTACTTTCATCAGGCCAACTTGTCTTCATAGTGGCAAGACCTTTTCTACACAGTAATAATGTAAGTTCTGCATAGCATGCAATTCTGGTGTATTAGCTTTGTCCCAATAAGCATCTTTTAGGAGTGTCACACTAACCACCATAAATAGTGTCGACTGGACACAGGACAATAAGGTCTCACACAGCATGCCTAAATTACTAAAATATGTTAGCCAGAAAATACTTCCATACTATACATACAAGTTTGTTTGGTTTGTGTGTAACACTACTATAGTTCAATGACTAAATTAATAATGAATATTGCAAATACTTAGATGCCCCACTTAATACACTATTGCATCACATGCTAATCATAGGGGTGTCCTAAATAATGACTTAATTTCTGATATTTTGTTTTGTTCCAGTTAACCATAAGGGTGATCTTGAAGACTCCTTAATTAAAACACAATTAATTAATATTTAGGACTTGATTGTGCTGGTAAAAGAAACAGTCATTTTGTGATTTATATACCTAAGACCAACAAGTGTATCAATAGAAAAACCAACCACATCGGGTACTGTAAAATCTACTGACAGTACAATTATGGCATTTTCATAAAGATTTGCTAAGAAGATCTCTATCGCAAATCATGATATTTACAGACCCAAAAATTTAAGGAAACATACCAGGTAATTAATGTACTGTACTAAATCAACTTTGAGTTGTTTTTCCATAGCCCAGCTGAATTTAATAATTTTCGTTGGGAAAAAGTGACTGATGTCAATTGCAGCTATTCATTTAGTGTAGACTCAGCATAACCATAAACACTATAATTATACCTGAAGTGGTCTGAGCAATAATTGCAGTTTTACCAGTGGGATTGTTGAAGTGTTCTTCATAAACTGTAGGTCAGGATTACCCTCTACCTAACCTAACTAGACCAGCTCTAAAGAATAGACAAAGATTTTTCAAGATTCGCATAGGGTTCACATACAGCTAAGTTCTCAAAAACTCTCTCCCGTAAGGTGGCTCAGTCTCTTTTATAGCCAGAAGGCCAATCGTCACACACATTTAATAATTGTGCAATGAAGTCGGCTTGTCACAGTAATTATTTCTCTAAGTGGGTGTTACATATCAATCTTGTGCCTGCACGCTCCTATCTTGTATTTCCACATCAGGGGAAATGCCCCTGACACCCTTCTCCCATTGAGCTGGTAGCTCGCTAATCCAACCTTGTCTTGAGAGGCCATCAGCATTATTGTTTGCCATTCCAGGATGATATGCCACGTTAAACGAATATGGCTGAATACCTCAAATGTTTGCGTTCCTCATCTGGTTTAGATATTGAAAGGACTGATGGTTAGTTTGAATAATGAATTTTCTTCACAAGAAATAAACAGCAAAGTATTTGAAAGCCACTACATCCACAGTCGAGTACCGTGTCTGTCTTGGGAGCAGTTTCCATGAAAAAATGCTAATGGGTTATCCTCCCCTTCATCTGTGTCCTGGCTGAGAACTGCCTCAATACTCCTTTCAGATGCATCTGTCTATAAGCAAAATGTCTTTGTGAAGTTTGAGCTGTGCAACACCGGGGTTTGACTGAGTTAGGTCTTGAGCTTTTCAAAGGCGATCTGATGCGGGTTTGTCTACTTTACTTGTGTAGGTGCTGTTCCTCTAGTAAGATCTGACAAACATGAAGAGGTTGCTGCAAATGGTATCTATAGTAGCCAGTGAGGCCCAAGAATGCACGAATATCTTTCTTTATTTTGGGTCTAGCAAACTCCTTGACTGCCTCCACTTTACAATGTTCTGAGGCTGTTTGTCCTTGGTACACTGATATGAGCATGTTACCATGCCTAACTGGCTTTAGCTCTCAGCCCAGTTTTGTGAAGTGTTTGGAGAACTTGTGTCAAGTGGTCTGTTCAATTATTGCTGAAGACGATGATGTTATCAAGATCAACTGATGTGAACTGTTCGAATACTATAGAGTCCATTAGAAGTTGAAAAGTAGTAGGAGCTCCCTTGAGTCCAAATGGCATCGTAACAATTCATATTTCCCAAGCGGTATGATAAACACCATATTATGTTCGGGTTTCACTGGTACCTGATTATAACCTACCAGGTATGGATAAGTAATGGGCTTGTCCCAATCTGTCAATGAAATCGTCCACTCATTGCCTCTGATATGGGTCATCAAGTGTGATTGTGTTGAGCATGTGATAGTCTATGCAAATTCTCAATCCACCGTCCTTTTTCCCTAGTGCCAGTGACTCAGCAAGGATGGAGAAGTCAGTAGTGCCAGTCACTCAGCAAAGATGGAGAAGTCAGTAGTGCTATATAGTGACTCGGCAAGGATGAAGAAGTCAATAGTGCCAGTGACTCAGCAAAGATGGAGAAGTCAGTAGTGCCAGTGACTCAGCAAGGATGGAGAAGTCAGTAGTGCCAGTGACTCAGCAAGGATGGTGAAGCCCTGATGATGGGGGACGCCCTGTGCTCTTGCTTGGTTGGATGACTCTATGCATCACCTCTCTCTTTTGCATTTTCAATTGCTTTGGTTCTTCCAGGATAGTTGCTGAATGTACTCTGCATGGTGTTGAGTAAGGCTTCTATGTCTGTTCTCTGGTTTGGTTTAGCGATGGGTTTATAACTGGCATGTTTTGTTCTGCTGCTGTGTGGAGGATTACAATCTCTCTCGTCATCACTATCATCAGGTAGCACTGTCAGAGACAACACTGTTGACTGAGGAACTGTCCACTCCTTTAGCATATTTACATGAAACTGCCTTGTCCTCTTTCTTTTGTTACCATGTCCACTTGACAGGATACTGATGATAATTGCTTATGTAATGACGTACAGACCTTACCATTGTGCTTATTGCTTGAGTGTCAGATGTCCAAGACCTGCTTTCCTTCATGAAAGAATGTTCCCTGGCATTCTGATCATACCACTTCTTGCACTCAGTTTTTCACTTTTGCCTCTCTCTCTTGGGTGAGTGTGTTCCATATTTGATAGGCTCTCTCTCATATTGAGCATGTACTGAAGAAATGATTTGGGAACTTTTGTGCTAGATATCTTTCCTTCTTCATAATATCTAGAGGTCCTCACACATTTCTACCATATAAGAGTTTGAATGGCAAGAATCCTGTAGGAACAGACCACAACCGGCAGACCACGGTTCATCGCAAGTTCAGACTAGATGAACGATTCGACGTCACAGCAGCACAGAAAATGACCTAATAAGGTCACAAGAACAGCACAAGAACAGAGTATAAAAGAGGCGGACATTTTAGAGAGAGAGAGAGAGAGTGAGAGCAGATATTAGAGGTCGTTAGCGAGAGAGAGATAATAACGAGGTACTAATACTCTGCCATTCTACGTGTTATTATTATATATTATACCAGTTTATTGATTGTGCTCTGAACTGTCCAAGTATTTGATTGTTGTGCATCTAAGTTTATTTGTAGCAAAGTCAATACATCTACTACACCTCTCTTAGTGAGAAAGGGAGAATCGTGTGCGAGTAGTTCTGGTCCAGGTAGACTTTAACTAGCGAGAGTTAAAGGGTGGGCTTGGGCGTCATCGGATTGCTTGGAATCAGCTAAGAGAGCTGATTATTCGAGAATCTGGGAATACGAATCCGACAGGACAGACAATATCCATCGTTATTCTTTGGAAGGGTTCACTCATAATGGGTAGAGGCACTAGAGGAGCTTTGTTCCTTGTCATTTTGGCTGTCCTCTGGCATTCGATGCAACTTTTACACATATCTCTAATGTCTTGATAGATCCCTGGCCAGAAGGATCGTCTGAGTAGTCTTTTGGTGGTCCTAAGTGTCCAGCAAAGGGGAAAATATGTGCCACTCGCATTCGCATTGCTTCTTTTCCTTGGTAAACCTAGCTGTAGCATTTCCTCATCACAGTCTTGTGCTGGTGGAATAACACTCCTCCTGCACTTCATATTGGGACTCTGCTTTCCCAACTAGGCTCCAGGCTCTCTCTAATGTGGAATCGGTGGACTGGTTTTATCGAAATTCTTGAGTTCCAAATTCTGACTCATCAAACTGTGTCTGTCTCTATCATTCCTCTGCAATTATTCTTGTTTGTCTCTTCTGCTTCTTGGACTTGACAAGTCTCTCTTGAACATCCAAAAACAGTGACTGGTCGAGGTCAAAAATATCTCCAAGTTTGATAGAAATGACACCGGATGTTTGAGCCATTCTATTGTTCTCTTTTTCTTGATTCTGTTCCTTCTTCTGTTGTGCTCGAGTTGAAAGTTTGGGCTCAATCGGCACTTGCTTGCCTCAACAGGTCATTAGTGAGTGGCAAGTCAATGCCCAATAGAATATCTTCATCCATCTTTTCCGCAACTGCTACTGCACATCAAAGGTTTTCTTCTCCGAAATGTAGACATACTATATGTCTCAGGGTATCTCTGTGATATGGCTGTCGGCCACTTTCATTTGGATTGTTTCTCCTGTGTATATACGCATCCTCACTGATGATGGCACTGTTGATGATATTCTGTTGTGCTCCTAAGTCAAGCTTGATGAGGTGTTTAGTAAGCCCATCAATGTGTGATGTGACATAGTAGTCCTCAGGTTGGTGCAAGGTTGAACTTTGAATTGCTTTCTTTGGACAGTTAGCCCCCATGTAAACTCCATTCACGACAGTTGAAACACATAGCTCTATGGTTTGGGTAGGAAGACTTGGACAAACTTTTCTTCTTGGTTTCCACACAGGAATAGGCTGGGGATTTCCCTCTGGTTTGCCTGTGATCGGTCCACTTTCCCGGTGATTCGTAGAAGTATACTTTGATTGGTTTTGTTATGGCCGGTTCTGCCAGCCTCGGTTTGTCTCCTTAGATCCATTTCCTTGGTATAGACAGGTTGATATTCCTTTCTTGAATGTAGTCATTCACGAAAACTCCTACTTGACTAATAGTCTTGAGTTCATGGTCACGTATCCAATATGCTATGCTGTTGGGCAGGAGATTGAGCATATGTTCCATGGATAACACTTCCAGATCGTTTCAAAGCCTTCGATGTATCACTGACCTAGATCATAGAGTCTGTTGGCAAACTATGCTGCTGATTTAAAGAAGATCTGCCACCACTGTTTCCTGTAGCTGCAGCTATTCAGGCTAAACTATTGACAGAATGTCATCTTAATCAGTTCGTAATCTATCGAAGTTTCGGGTAGGAGAGACAGAAAAGTTGCCCTTCTAACAAAAGTATAAGATATAAAACTCAATGAGGCCGTGGTATAGTGTATGCTTCCATGTGCTCTTCAAATTGGAGAAGGTATGCGTCCAGATCTTCCTCCTTTTGCAAGAGTAAGAGGCATGTAAGTTGCAATTGTAGGGTTTCACGATCTTTGCAGATGGCCTCTATTATCCTAGCTATTGCTGATCCATTCCTCTTTTTTCTCGATTTCTCTTCATATAACATCTTCTTCTTGTTTGTATTTTTCTTTTTCTTTTTTGGCCATCACACTTTCTCTCGCTCTGCTGTTTGAAGCATCAGAAGCTGAACTAATTTGTGGGGCGCATTATGTTGGTCTGTTTTTCCCCTTTGAGCTATTGTAAGAATGTCTCAAAATATGATATTCAAAATAATTATTAAGGTTGCCAAGTCTATTCTATTCTAGTCTAGTAGTCGCAAGGATATCTAGCGAAATCTTAATCTAGGCAAATTTGATCAAAATATAAGTCAAATAGCAGTTAAACCTAACTACTAAGGTCACAAAGTCTATTAGCCAGTCTAGTGGCCTCAACGATATCTAGTGAAATATCAACTATGCAAATTTGAGCCAAATTGAAGTATTTCAATCAAGGCAAATTTGAAAGAATTGAAGTTAAATAGTAGTTAAACTAACTACTATGGTCACAAAGTCTATTAGCTAGTTCAGTAGTCTCAAGGCGGTCTAGAGAAATCTCAATCTAGGTACGTTCTAGAGTTCTTCATAAACTCTAGGTCAGGGACTAAGGATGAACCACTACCTAACTAGACCAGGAATATAATAATTTTTTAAGATTCACATACAGTTCACTTGCAGCTAAGTTCATTAAAAAACTCTCCAGTGAGGTGGCTCGCTCTCTTATATAGCCATCCGGCCAATCCTCACAGACATATAATAATTGCCCAATGAAATACAGCCAACGTGCACACGTAATTGTCCAATGAGATACAAGCAGCACAAATAATTGTCCAATGATATAATGCCAAAATGTTTACAGTAATTACTCCTCAAGTGGGTGTTACATATCAATCTTGTGCCTGCATGCTCCTGTCTTGTACTTAAAATCAGGAGAAGTTCCCCTGACAAGGATTAAGAAGAATTCATTTATTGTGATGACACCAAAATGTATTTTTCACCGACATGTAAGGTTATAGAGTTAGATGTAAAAATTGGTTTATCAAACATATAAGATACCAATGGACTAGAATTTAATATAGCCTATCATATCTGTCCAATTGGGGTCAGTACATTAAAGCAACAAAAATCGACGACAACAAAAAACAGAACAGTTATTGGTAAACAAATATGATACAAAAAATCATTACAAATTTGGGATGTTCTAATGTCGTCATCTTCAATTGCTCTTTGGAAGTAGCCCTTTATCTATCAGCTACATTCCTGTACAATGTAAAGAGAAACAAGGCAAACCAATAGAAATTGAAAAGAGACATACAAAAGCAATTAACAATTTAAAGGAACAGTGAAGACATATTTTGCTGAATACAATCTGCAATGATAAGCTGTTGTTACTGCACCCATACAACAAATGGCATGTGATGTATGCATAACAGTATTTTAGCCAGTGTAATAATAATGTGAGTGTGAATTTAATAAGACAAGTTGTATGGATCAGAGAAAGCTGAGGCTAAGCATATGGGGAGAGGTAGATAGGAAGGTACATAAAATTGCAGTGATTAATAGAAATATACATAAAGTATATACTGATATAGAGTGAACCCTTTTCTTTTTATGGTTGTTCACTTTATTCAATATCAAGATTATAAACTTCAGCAAACAAAAAAAATCTCTTTCACAGTAAGTTTATTTCCTATGAAAATATGTCAAGATTATTATTAAAGGTGTTTTTTATACCTTGATCCACTTACTTAGCACTGACTTGGATTTCTTTCATTATAATGAAATAATCAAGTAATATTTCAATCATAGAATATATCGTGCTCATTTCATTATTGTCTAGACAGAATTTGTATATGTATGGTTGATCAAAACTCAAAATAGATTCTTCAAAAATAATGCAACCTCTGGAGCCAGTCATTGTGGGAGTGTCTCCAACAGGCCTAAACAAAACAGAAAGAAGTTGTCGCCTGTCAATATGGCAAATTCAAACATGAACAGGTAGAAGTTTAAACCTCCGAATCTTCTACACTTTATTTTCAGGTTTGCAATTGTAAGGCTCCCAGATGCATACAAAATTGCACAATCAGTTAGAATATAAAGGTACTGATAATTAATTTGAATCTGCATTTAGTGGTAGTGCAGGATCATAATGACGCTTGCAACAGTTTTTATCACTTTTATTTGGCTACTTTCTTTGCATAATAATGATTAAGCAATGTGCCCAATCTTGCCATAAGGGAAGTGCTCTGATTCTTTCAATTTGCAGTTCTCTGGATACAGTGTACTGACTTTCATCCTGTAGTAACAACATCTAGTTGTGATATTGCAAAGATCCTTTAAGCCATATTTATAATCACTCCGACAATGTAATGTGAAGGGAGTTACCCCAGGTAATTTCCCATGCACACGGAGCCGTTTTGATTTTTGGTGTTTTTTTTAAGGGTGAGCGTACGAGTGATATTCAGACTATCTCCTAACTTTCTACCCAACATTGAAGAAAGATGGTGGACCACGAAGAGTTAGGGACACAGTGTGGGCTAATGCTCCTCAATTGATGGTGAAGAAAGATGGAACTGCTATTTTAACAGAGAGAGAGATTAATGTAGGCACAATCTTGGCAGATGACTTACGAACCATTCAATCGAATCATACAAATATTTTCAACATTTTATCGATTGTATGATTCTGTATGATTCTTGTCACCATATTTAAAATTCACGCATCTCCAAAGAAAAATGATTTTATCAAATATCCTTACACCAGTTTGTGTAGTACAGCCTAGAGAACATATGGCACTATTTTCATGCATAAACCTACAACTGGTCTGGACTAATTTCTCTGGCAATTAAAAAACTTGTTTGGCTTGTGACATACTTTAGTGATTCAACCATAAAATCATTACCTAAGATTAACACTCTTAAGTGTCTACAACTACTGTGCCAAATATGAGTTGTGGAGAAAATGCAATTTCAGTGCACAACACGCAGACATTAATTTTAAATTCGCGATTGTGGTCAAATGAATGCAGTAATTGGACACAGCAATGGGAACTGTGACTCTTCCTTACAATCCCAAAGTTACAAACCTTATGTATATTCATAGCCAAAGCTATTTAAGTTTATGTGAGGGCACCACTTTGGGATGAGAGCGGTGGACATAATATACGTAAAAAGGACTAATGTTTATTGACTGACACTCGCAGCAAGATGCTGCTTATTGGTACAGCCACTCACTCACGAAGCATCTGCTTTTTGGTACAGCTGCTCAAGGTGTTTAATTCACTTGTACTGACCTGGAATTATCAACTATCTTCACAAACCGTGGTTATGTAGATCCTTGATAGAGTATTGTGCTGAATACAAGTGATGGATAGCTGAAGTGCTGTGTATGTTAGAAGGAGATGACAGTGATGATGATTTTGGTGGATATATTGATGAGAATTATTGTGAAGGTGTGGAGGATGGTAAAGAGGGTGTGATGGTAAAGAGGGTGTGCAGGATGGTAAAGAGGGTGTGGAGATGGTGATGAGGTTGTGGATAGTGTAAATTAATGATGAAGTAGGTTGTAGGAGTAGCTCCAGTGAAAGTTCATGCAGCTCCAGTACCATCAGCTCCAGTGCCATCAGCTCCAGTGCTGATATCTCATTCAGTCAGAAATCTGGTTGCACGGTTGATATGGAAGGAAAAGAGCCCGTTGACTTTGCTCAGCTTTTTCTCGATGATACTATCCTAAGGAGAATTGGGAGGAAACAAATTTGTACGCAGACCAATTTATAGCTTGCAAATCAAGACCTACCTCCTCGATCTAGAATGAGAGATTGGAAAGCTTGGCACAGTTAGCGAGATAAAGAGGTTCATTGCACTCATTATTGCCATGAGCATGGACAATCATACCAGCTTGGAAGAGAAATTGCTGTCGATGAATCAATGATTGGATTCAAGGGGAGGGTCTGGTTCATCCAGTACTTGCCCACAAAGTGAGGCACGAAAGATTATGTCCTGGCAGACAGCTCTAGTGGATACACCTACAGTTGGAAGGTGAGAAGACTTTAGTATACACACAATAATATGATATATTATACGCTTTAAAAAGTAGTGACTATGGTGCATGTGGTACAGTTCGGGTGAACAGGAGGAGGGTACCTGCATGTATCAAGACCAAAGACCAAAAAAAAGGGTCTGTAAGTACAAATGGTATCCTTGCCTTGAAATGGATGGACAAGAGAGCTGTGACCATTCTGAGTACTATCCACGATGATAGCACTATAACAAAGAGGAGGAAAACAAGGCTGTCAGCAAATGGCATGGAGGAGGTCATACTTCCAGTGCTAGCTATTGCTGGCTATATATCAGCTACAACTGCCTTCTTCAAGCGCTAGCTAATTTGCTAGCTATAATGATCATCTAAAACTGCCAACTTCTATATAAAGATCAGCTATACACTTCAAGCGCCATCTAATTTGCTAGCTATAATGATTATCTAAAACTGCCAACTTCAAGCGCTAGCCAATTTGCTAGCTATGAAGCACTAGCTACTTGGCTAGCTATTAAAGATTGCTAAACCTCGAGAGCTAGATATTTTCCTACCCAAAGATGACCTACAATTATTACTTTATTATTAGCTAAGCTATATAAATATGATCTACAACTGCCTACTTTGAGCGCTAGCTATAAGATGACCTACAGCTAGGTACCTCGAGTGCTACCTAAAAAGATAACCTATATACAACTAGCTAGTGACCTATAAAACTATCAACTTCGAGCACCTATGTAACAAACTGGTTAGCTCATCCACATAATAATACTTACTTGGAGTCTAGCTTCACTTGTCTTGCCATCTCAAAAGGTTCTTCTAGCCTCGTGTTGGGTAGAAAGTTAGGAGATAGTCTGAATATCACTCGTACGCTCACCCTTAAAAAAAAACACCCAAAAATCATCCCTGCCTAAGTCCATTCACTCCACTCAGTTTAATAGGAAAATGGAGATGGCTTGTACTATTGCAGAGTACAAATACCCTCAGACTTCTCATACAGTTGTCTTCATCCTGGATCAGAGCAGCTGTCATGAGAAGTCTGAGGGTATTTGTACTCTGCAATAGTACAAGCCATCTCCATTTTCCTGTTAAACTGAGTGGAGTGAATGGACTTAGGCAGGGATGTCCTTTGTGTCCACTTCTTTTTAATATTTATTTGATGGGAATGACAGAGGAGTTGGAGAGAGCTGAGCTAGGAGTCAAGGTAAGGCTCTTTGTGTAGGGCACTTATGTATGCAGATGATGTTGTTATTCTGGCTGACTCAGGGGTGGAACTGCAAGCTATGTTGGATGTGGTACAGGTGTATGTGTTAAGGTGGAAATTGAAGTTTAATAGAAAGAAGAGCAAGGTCATGATAGTAGGGAAGAAGGAAGCAGGAGTGCATTGGAGGATTAGTGAGGGGATATTGGAAGAGGTCAAAGAATTCAAGTACTTAGGAGTATTGTTTGATAGGAAGCTAAAGGGTTAGAGAAGATTGCAAATAAGGCAGAAGACTGGGTTTGGAAAGGTGACATGGGATGAGTAGAGTGAATGGGCAGGTGCAAGTAGACAGGAACAATGTGTGGGAGCTTCTACTTCTAATGTGACCTAGTATGGAGCATGCATCCGGTGGACAGGAGGACGTAAGGCTTGCAAGAAGTTGGGAATCAGCACAGATGAGAGTGGGTAGGAGACTTTGGGGGCAAGTAGTACAGTAACAGAAATGGCAATATGGGGAGATATGGAGTGGAGGAAGCTAGAGAAGAGGAGGGACGAGATGAAGGTTTTGTTTGGAAAGAGATTAGAGGTGTTGGAACAGAGCAGATTGGTAACAGCATTGTAAATAAACTTAGAGAGGATGATGGAATCGGATGTTGGGAAGAATATGAGATCTTGAGGAGAAAATACGAGATAAACAATGAGGTTGGGTCAGTACGTAAGTGGAAGGAGAAAGTGAAGGTGAGAAATTGGAAAGATTGGGAGGAGGAAGTAAATGGATAAATCTGCAAAGGGGTGAAGAGATATGTGAGGTCCATGATGGTCAGGAAGGTGTGCGGTTGTAATATGGACTGTGGACTGCATCAGCTGGGTTCTTAGAGGATAAGAAGTGATGTGGAATAGTTAGGCATGAGAGGTGTATCATGTATGATAGTGGAGCAGGGGATAATGTGGAACATTTCTTGGTGATGTGCTGGGAATTTGAAAGGGATCGGCTGGTACTGATGGATGAGGTGCACAGAATTGTAGGGGCAGGACAGTGGCTGGATGAATTTAGAAGAGTGGGTAAGGATGGAAAGGTGGCATTGCCTTTGGGGAAAGATGTGGAGGTATAAGTGATGCATTGATGGAGGAGGTGGGTGAGTGTGTTATGTATTGGGTAGGGAAGTGGTGGCAGAGGAGACAGGAACTGTTGTTTGTGACCTGAGGAATGATCTTTGTTCCCCCCTTCCCCCTTCCTTGAGCAGGAGTACACTCATAACTTAATATTGTGGATTTTTTATTTATTAATTAGGTACTAATATAGATTGTTATTAGTTACCATTACATAGTCAAACACTATGTTGTAACATGTGATAACCTTAACAGGCTTAGCAATATCAAGATTAAATCATCACTGCTTTTCCCCTCAGAAAGTCCAAAATCATCGTCCAGAACCTGAGAAAGCACAATCCTCCAAGGTTAGATGACCAGTGTCGGAGACCCCCACTATTTGGTGACCCCCGGTCACCTAATCCTAGTACTCAGTGACCCCCTGGTCGGATTCAGTGACTCATTTAGGATTCTGTGACCCACCACACCTTACCGGGTGAACCTCTTATCCTTATCTTGATGAAGTAGCTACAAGGGACACGGACACCTCTACCAATCAGCGACTATGGGCTTCATTAGCAGTGTCCACTTGCTACTTCTTCCAGGCCATCGCTGACTTTATACAGAGGACAATCCATAGATTGTAGACCCTCTGGAGACTGGTAAGAAATCTCTCTTGAGATTTGTGATAGCTCCACTTGCTCTTGGTGTCTGTCCTTCAACTTACATATTTTTTATATCAACACATCACTATTCCATATTGTCATAAGTTTATAAATTATTAATAATAAATGTACAAGAGAAAATAGCAAGTTTCAACAAGTAGTTAGGATTACACACTTTATTTAAACATTAATGCTTAGTATTACTAGCTAGGTTGACTATTGACTGAGATTTAATTCTTCTCAACAAACCGTCAGTTGACATAATGTTCACCAAAATGACTGTGATAACAATAAATAGTTAGCTAGATTTTATTAGGTTCACTATTTTAAGCAGAAGTCAACTGCTTTCTGGCATATGATATGATGCAGTTAGCAAAGTGAGGATGCTTGGCTAATAACATTAAAACATAAATGTCACAGATATTTTCCTTGCTCTTTCTAACCAAAGTATTACTTGTCCAATGTTGATCAATATAGATATTTGGCTTTCATCAGGGTGATCCATGATAACTTCTGCCATGGCAACGATGAATAGTGGGTGTGGGCGTGCATAGTCTTGATAGTTGAGATCCAGCAACTACAAGTGTGTACAGTCAAGCCCTACATCTCTGCTGAAGCTCTGAACCTTGGGTTTGAGGTAGATGTGCAGAGCTTCCTTACAAGAAAATCCCTCCATTTTAAGTCTTCTCACAACAAGATTGGGTGGCAGTGGTTCCATGAATGTTTAGCTATGGCAGACCTCTTTAGTTTTCCACTCTGCATACATCCACGTGTTACTTTTACTCTGGTCTCCAACCTCCTCTGTTCTCCAATGTATAGAATTTCCCATAGCTGCATGGAATGTGATATATATATTATTCAAAATATTATTGTTCTATATAGTTCCTGATGCAAGATGAACACTTGTGTTGCTTATGGAAGAGCATGTTTCAAGGTACTGGGGCGTATGCCCAATATGTTTCATTTGAAATGTCACAGTCAACTACGGAGGTGACTGTTTCCTTAGAATCTGCACTCCCATCCTCAGATAGAACACAATTAACTACTCCAATAACAGTTCTAGTCTATTTATGCTCCAATGAAGTGCCTCCAATACCACCATTGAATATTGAGGCATCACTGAGAACTATGATACAGTGATCCCCAGGGTTTAAGGGGGGGGGGGATGGGAGGGGCACCATACTACAACACCCGTTATGCAGTACACCTGAAATCCAGTGTAACACCTACTTGGACAGGTCACAACAAACTCGGGGTAGGGTACTCCATTCAGAGGTAGGAGGGATTACTGTCACTGTTCTCCGTCACTATTCTCTCATTAAAATGCACTCAGATAGGTCTCAACTAATTACCCCCTAGCTATTCTAAAATGCAGTCCTCAGCTGTCTGCCTCACTGAAATCATAGTATCTAAAATGAACTGCATCCTCAGAAGATCATAGTAAGGCAGTTAGTCAAATAAGGTAGTAGTCACTGTTTCCTTACACAAATGCACTCCATCCTCAGACAGGATAGAATCAATATCTTGGCCAATAACAGATGCCTCACTGAATCCACTAAAATGAACTGCCTCCCCAGTTAATCATCGACAAGAAGGGGGTTCACTCTATACCATGGTGGGTCACTGTATACTAGGATACAGTGACTCCCTGGTCACTGTATCCTAGTACTTGGTGACTGGTGGTCAATGAGAACTAGGATACAGTGACTGGGGGTCATTTTAAAGGGGGTTTACCAGGTACTTCAACAGACCCTCCAACTTTTCAAAATCGAAATCCGGGACATTGACCACACCCACCATGAATATAATTAAAATTGTTATGAAGAGTATCATTTTTGCATAGAAAATCATTTTTGCATAGAAATAGTTGTATATACATTTTGTAAAGAGTTCATCTGAAAGTTTAGCATTAAAACAGCAAGAATGAGTTAAACTTGACTGACATTAAGGAAGCAATGGTTTCCTGGTTTGATCTCTGCACCGTGTGGACTTTTCTGAATGTAGAAAAGCCCCTCTCTGCATCAGCATTGGAGCAGGGTATGGTCAACAGACCACCAATAAGTCCATGAGACGGAACAAGTAACTAAACCTTAACTCCCCAGCCAAAGTTTTGATCTGGCCCACTTTCCACCAAAACGAGCCAGCACAAGGCCTTTCTATACAGTTTTGGTGATGTGGTATGTATCTGGTTTGGGAATGTCAGTTGGGGAAAGAAGAAAGTCATTAAATTCCTCTTCAATGCAGTCAAGTGATTCAGAATCAGATAAACCAATCTGCGGAAATCGTATCGCCAAATTAAAGACAGTAGCTATTGAATAAGTGGATGTTTTGTCTGGCTGAAGAACACCTAAATTCTTTAGGAGAGGATCCCCGAAAGGAAACTTCTTTACCATTTTTGCAATGGATGCCAGGTAGAAGTTGCATACTGCTGTAAAGAATCGCTTTGGATCTCTCTCTTCTTCAAATGCTGCAAGACAACCCCAAGTTTCAGTACCTATTCCTAGACTCTCATCTGAAACCTGACACTCTTCATCAAACTTGAGAAGTCTAAGGTTGTCACCAGCAGCAAGAATAGTTTCAGCCTCAAGAATCTACAGAATCCTCTCGCCAAGCTTATTCTTCAATACTTAGCTTTCATCTTGTCTTCAATGGATCGTTTTAATAAACAATTCCAGAAGTCAACCGAAAATACTACCTGCGAACTTTATGAAGAGCTAAGTCGACTTGTAAAGCTGTATGCAAAATATTACGAGTGATGCTAATTACTTTCTCAGTCTGTTCATCACAGGATAGAAAGTAAGATATCAAACCTTCAAATGATTGAGATATCTATGCACACATCGAAGCAGACTTAGCCATCGTGTGGGACAATGCTTTAAGATAGCCTTAGGTTCAGAATAAAAAAGGGAGCACCAATGGTCTACAAAAAGCTGACCTCTCTTGTTTCTATGATAAAAATAATAAAAAACATGAACAAATAGCTGGTCTATATTCACTGGTAATGTCTGTAACCCAGCTTTGATAGTGAGATCAGCCAAGTGTCAAATGCAACCAACATCATTGAGATGAATCATCTCATTTTTATGAGCTTTTGTACTCCAGATCTCGCACCTTTCATGACATAGGCAGTGTCAGACATGAAAGCTAGCGCCTTGTTGACCATTCTTTTTCAAAGATTCTGTAAGAGCCTGGAAAATGTTTCTTGCAGTACCAATGTTGACCACTGGCATATCCAGGAACCTCGTACACATGTTCTTCTCTTCAGTGTCAAAGATTCTTATGAGAGTGAGACAAGACTTATCAGTGTGATCATTGGATTTGCAGCATGATGGAAAACGGTTTATTGGTCATATTCTCTGTTATAGACTTTTTATAGTGAGGTGCAAGAGCCTCTGTTACAATGGGTGCTGTTTTGGTATGGCAACATGCAAATTTTTTGGCAATATCCGAATCCGGAAACATAACTTTGAACAGCTTAGTGGTTTGGAAAGTTATGTTGTGTTTAGCCACAAACAATGCCCACCTCGTTTCAGCCTCAGTAACATTCTTTCGTGCTTGTGGTCTAAAAATTGATGAAACTGATTGGGATGTAGTAGCAGCAATTGCTATTTCCTTGTGATGTTTCCCTGTAATATGGGTAGTCACATTATTTCTCCCCCCATGGGAATCACTAAAATCTGAAGAGCACAAAGAGCAGTGTGCAAATGTGTCACCTATAAAGTCATAACATATTATAATTAGTACAGTCAATATAAATTCTAACTGGCTATTACCTCTATAACTCCTTGGAATTCTTTTACCGATGTAGAGGTAAAGTGACACTGCCTCTTTGGCTTCTTGCATGGAGGTGTTACTGATTCCTCAGGCTCAGCCATAACTGAGAGAGAGAGAGGGGCCAAGATAAACCAGCAGCAGCTCTGACTGTCAGGTAGCAGCTGGATTTTCCTCCGCTCGTCAGTTGTGAAGTGAAGCGCTGACTTGTGTAGGGGCCAGGTGTAGCAGCTTCGTAGGAGGAGCCTTTAGTCTCACAGTGATGTAGCCAGTTGTAAATTGTAAAAAAACAATTATTACTAATCCAGGACAAACAACAAATTTTATCAAGTGCAAATCCGGGACGTCCCGGAGCTTCCGGGACAGAGGATAAGCTGCAACACCAGCCAGCCATTTGTTCGCAGTGAAAAAGCTGCTCGAATTGTGTGAAGGGACCACTTTTTCAATATTCCCCCCGTAGTAACCACTGAGCCTTTATATAGTAGAGCTAGCTATTTTTGGACCTTTAGGATATTTTTGGACCCTACGATCAATTTTTAAGAGCTTTTGGCGTATATATACGACCAGTGAATGAGTTATTAAGCTACATCATCTGACTTTATTCAAGAGCACAATATTTCTTGTCTGTTTGGATAATTGAGCTATTTTTGCGGAGACTCATTTGTTGCGGTGTTGTCCCTATATCCTGCAGCGTTATTCATAACTCGAGTTGAATGCATCCGGATGTTACATTGCAGTTGAAATTTGGATAGCTGGTGAACTGTTGTGGAGTTGATTGAATCATGAGCAAGCTTGAGAGTCCAAGGAAGAATGGTTCAACAATTATCTGGACTTGTTCTTCTTGGAGTATCTCCATTTGCTCCCATCGCTCTGTTCTGTCTGCTCTCTCAGACTTGTCCTCCTTGACGTCAAAATACAATAAACACAATATGTAAATAATATGCAAGGACTATGCAGAATATCCACAAAAAAATGCTGAATATGTGCTGAATACGTGTTTTCACTTCTCCGAGTCAACGAAGCTGACCAAGCACTGGCCACAGCTCCAATTCTCCGATTGGCCAAACACCAGCTGTCTTCTATTAGTTTCTGGAAAATATAAGGTAAGGCAACACAATAGCTGTCTTACTAACCAGTCCACTTCGATGACAAGGTAAGAGCCACTGCTTGCCACCAAATGCTAGAGTCTCCAACCACAAGAGACCTAACAGATACCAATCTTGGTAATTCGCTGCCACCAGAGTCTCTCCCTAACTTCTTCTAGCTAAACTCCAAGCTTGACAAAAGAGTTTTATATCTTAAGTAGCTTATATTAAAACAACAGTCAGTAGCGGAATACGAAGATAGGATGAGACTGACTTAACTCTAGACTGCAGAGGTGTTTAAATACCCTTGCAGCCAGGCTTTCACAGCTTATGGTGTTGTTAACAGTGTGAGAGTAGTAGAATTACTGCATGTCCCTACAGGATTTATCTAAGAGTGTGAGATGATATCATGATTGTCATGTGTTGATAGTCTGAGGTCATGAGTTCTAATTGTCCTATGTATTGATAGTCTGAGGTCATGAGTTCTAGCTCTATTTATAAAAACTCTATTTATAAATTCTATTTATACTATGATCTTTGCAGGGCTGCTCTGCAGCCAGTCAGGGGTGAGGCCTGACAATGCCATGCACAGCAATAGCAAGTTTTCTGTCGAACTCCATTGTGAGGGCTCGCTTCACTCACCAATTGGGCTGAGTGCAGGTAGAGATACTAATAATTAATACTATAATATAGGCATTGAATGGCGAGCAAAGATGCTATAAATTGTTTTATCTCTAGATCCTAGTATTATAGATCACATCGCTCTAAGTATTGCCACCCTAAGCATAGTTTCAGGCCTAACATTGTACACAGATTAAAAATGTTGTCAACAGATAGTATTGCTTGGATTGGTATGTGAAGAAATAGCTAAAGTGCAATGATAACCATCTCAGACATAAACCTGACGTTCATTTCCAGTTTAAGAAACATGTCCATGGCTATAGTGTGTTTATAAATAGAGTAGCTTAGTCATATAAAAATATAAACTTGAAATCCCAGCTTCAGCCCTAACATACATATCTGCTATCATCAGATTGGATTGTAATATGAAGAAGTAGTAAAGTTTCCAAACAGTTGCTAAGAATATCCAACATGTCCATCATTTCCAGTCTAGCAACATCAAAAACCTATATCAGTTATGATCATTTCCGCTTCAGCAAACGTCCATAGCTTGATGAATAGACTTAGAATGATACTTCACTATCCATCCTTGCCAACTATTAAATCTTATAACATGGACAGATTGAGTATAGAAGCTTAACCTGAGTCTAACAAAGCTACGGATGGAGCCAAGTGCCACAAAGGTAAGAAATAGGCAACTATATTACAGGAATATGTCTAATGTGAATCTAGCGATCTTATCTTACCAGATAGAGCTAAGACATGGTAGCATAAAAAGGAAATAATTAATAAACAACTCTAGAAAAATGGCCAAGTTTTATCTGTTGATTTGAAGTGATACTGATTATAATATATGTTGTCTGTGAGTTTGGTAGAGTTTATAGTTCATCTGGAAAAGTTTGGTAATCAAAAAGTGAAGCAACTAATCATATCCTGCATCTGTATTCATATGGCAAGTTATTATCCTGCTCCCCTCTTCTCTCAAGTGTTAAACATTAGTAATATATGCAGACTGATAACATAAGGTAACATGTTTATTCCTGATGAAAGATATAGTAATGTTAAGAGCGAAAATTTCAGTGATTATTGATCAAGTCACTGTAAAATGTTTGTTAATATTTCTCTCTCACACACACACACACACGAGCACATGCACATACATATCACGAACATATACACACAGAGAGAGAGACAGAATTGTTCTCTTCTACCAGTGCAGGATGCAGTCATCTTAGTCTCCAGTATGATAAAGCTAAACTGAGCATTCATGGGAAACTACTGCGTCAGAACAGTGCTTATTTCAGAATGATTTCCCTTGAAATGATCAATCTTAGTTACATATTTCTGTTCAGATTTAATATAACGAGTAATCCCATTGCGCATTTAACCATGTTAGCTTCATTATAAGCATGGTTCTGTTTTCTGCATAAGCAGCGCCACTCACTTGACCCTGCAGTCAGTTTTCTTTCCTTCATCTAACAATCTGCGGTTTACATACAATACGGATATCCGGATGTCCCTTCCCATTCTTAGGCGAACGTGTAACATGAATACATAGACACAAAAACATACATTTATACACAGGGACATACTCCGGAGTGGTAATACCAACCAAACGCTACTGAGTGCTTCGTTAGCCAACGGACGTATATCAGAGAGAAAAAATGGGTGTGCGTATGCCTTTGTTTTCCGTATACGTGGCTCGCCAATTTATCCAACTGTAGACCACAAGGCTGGCAGCTGCAAAACAGAGCTAGTCTAGCTATGCTAAGATTTATGTACACTCATTTAGTTGCTGTTGTTGTTTGTTAGAACTAATTTCCTGCCTTCCATCAAGATATTTTCATCGCATGGAATTTGGATAACTAGAGAGATACACTGCGGAGTAGATTGGATTATGAGCAAGTGTGATAATCGAATGGAGAAAAGTTCTTCAGTAATTCTAACCTCTGCAGTTGCCAAAACAAAAACCTGCCTCTATTCAGAAGAGGCATTGGTTTTCCTGCTTATTATTGTATTGTGGAGTCTAGTATCCCTGCCAATCATAGTTTACCATTTACCAAAATCAGAGGTAAAGTTTTGTGTTTGTTTATAAGTCTTGCCATTTCGTAAGGTGTTGATTGACTAGTCACCTAGTAGGAGTATGAAATATTTGTAGTTTGGTTACGGTAAGAGTGGCTGGCTAATCACAAGATTAAAATGCCACATCAGATTGTGCTGTCAGGATCCTAACCATAACCAGGAGACTTAGCAAAGTCATCTGGCGATTTCTTCATTCTCCATTTTAGATTTCTAAAATAACCTGTTAAAAGCATTTCATTAAGGGGAACCACTTGGTAGAAGAGAGATATGTTAGAAGTTATCAACGCTGCTGTTGTTATTGTCATCAATACCATTTTTATTGTTGTTATATAATTATGCTAAAAACAATAATCCAAACTTGTGCACACTTAGAAGCAGATCCTTCCAATTGCAACTTGATCTTTCAAAATGTAACGATTTTTTCTAGTTATATACATGCACAATCTGCATAGGAAGTTCACTAAAAATTGAACAAGCCTTTTATTTTTGGCATTACCTGTTCCTTCAAATATAAGAATTTTCTTTCTTTGATGCTTACTGTAATTGCCTAGCGAGTTCGGCAAAGATCTATCCAGCAGCTTTTGACTGGCTTATTAGAATTTTCATAATGAGTGAATTATTCCTTAATACATACTTAACCAGTTTATATACAACTTTGGTAAAGATCCCGTATGTTGTTTTTGATTGCTTTCATGAAGACAGACAACCAAATGGAGTGAAGCAAAACAATACCCAGCCAATTTATACTATAATGTTATTCTACACAGAATAATAACGATATTATTATTATCAAATTTAATCACATTTATATAGATAACATCTAATACCAGTGGCAGTGCTAATGATACTGGCAGTAAGTGCTCAGCACCAGATCAGTATGCCACGATTAGTGGTATCTGCTCAACAGAACTTGTCAACATTCTGAGGTCATCCAACTGTCTACCTGATCAAGAAGGATATCTTTTAGTGATGAGGAATGATGAGATCACAGTTACTCAACTGATTAATGGATTTACAACTCTTGGAGCAAGTGCTGAATGCTTACATAAAGCTCTTCCCTTTTTGTGCCTGCATCTATTTGGGCTGTGTAGTAGCACAGGCCTATCCATCCACCCTACCTCTGGTGAGTGTGAAGAGATAAGAGACACAACATGCAAACAGCAATGGAAGTTTGTTGAAACACTTGACATTGGCCTCCCAAAATGTGAAATATTTCCTGATGAATCACTATCCTGTCTAAATTGTAGCCTCTCTACAAATGGACCAGTCACCACTAAATTATTAGGTAAATTAAGAACAATTCATAATAATTATAATTTTCATTGTTATTTATCTTATGCACTAGTATTGGAAACTCGAATTTTTTTGCACAATTACACTTTCAACCCACATTCTAATAAAAATGGAAGGAAAAATACATGAAATACATGATAAGAAAGACACTATCACAAATTTTTTATCAGCATGTCACTCTGACTCTGTATTCAAATCACTCCTACTTTTATGACTAGAATAGTGCATATTATCGAAGCTAAATAATTCATACCAGCAAAAACAATACTAATAAGGCATTATCCTATAGCAAAATCAATCATGTAAGCTGCCTATCACTTCAGATATCATTAATAATGTCAAAACTAGCTTCTTTGTAGATTATAAGGACAGTACAAGTCACCTCATGGCAAAACCATTCACATAATCTTCCTTTAACTGAAGAAGAAAATGTCATTAAAAGTATTTTTTGGGGTAAAATCTTCTCCAAACTAGATTCTTTAGAAATCACCCATGAGAAAATCGGCTGCAGTAAAGCTTTGGGAGAGGTTCACAAAAACTCATGAAAGCTGAACACTTTCTCTAGTGTCTGTCCATCTAGCTACACCGAAGGAAGTAAGTCAAGCAAAGGTAGTTTCTGTCAAAAGTTTTTCTTTACTTAATCGGAAAAAATATCCCACCAAATGATTGCTTCTCAAGGTTCAATTCAGCAGAAACCTTCCCAGAATTTTTTAATACCACTCCACCTCTGTATTTATGCACCACAATAGTATAATGTGGGTGGCAGAGAAGTATTGTATGGTGCAATAGGGATAATGTGTTGAGTTTTTCCCATCATGGTCAAAAGTTAAATGACAATAGACATTATTATGTGAATAGTTACTTCTACAACATATCAGGTGTACACACCTACCTGATTTCTATGTTTTAAATCAGGTGCTAAAAACAGTAAATATCTTGGGTGTCCTCTAAATGGGATTATTAAAGAAGTGTGGTTTGTATCATAGATTACCATTGACAATAAAAGTAAGCTAAGCACTTAGTGTTGCTATAATAAGCATAAATTATTAGAGTTAGCCAGTTTTTTCCCCGAGCACTTCGAGAGTCTTTTTTTATATTGTTTTGCTGCCTTCATCTAAAGCATCTATGGTTATATCAATGCTGTTTATACCTGTGCTCTCCATTGCAGACCTCACTTTTTAGCAATTATAGTGTCCCTTATTTCCTAGAGATATGACTGGCTAGCAAACTACTTGCATGGAATTCATGTACAGAGCTGTAGTGTAGCTTTTGTGTAATGGTTGCCATAATGATTTCTTGGATACAACTGCCGTTTCTAAAGTGAATAAATTATTGTGTATTAATTGCCCACATAACTTTAGTCTGAGTTGGGAGTATTGATTTGCCTATATAAAGTAGTTACTCTAAGGCTGAATTTAGGATATATATGTGGTTTCACATTGACTAATAATCATACTAATTCATGGGATCACTGAGCACCAAAGCAACCATATACTGTGCTCTCTTACTGGGTTAAACATGTTGTGGTAAAGTTTGTTTGTCAGGGAAAATGACCACAATGTTATACTATGTAATGATAGAAAATATGGCTATGTACAAAGATAATTAGGCTGTTGTTATACACTTTTTAGAGCACCAAGTGGGAGTAATGCCTGAGTTGTTTATGAATGCAATCAAAGCAGAAAGAATGGCCTACTCTAAAAATTGCTGTTAGGTGTGTGGGATGATTGCTCTTAGCTAAGTACAAAGGATTCTGGGGCCCTTTCAAAGGCATCTGCTCTCTGATTGGCAGAGTTCTCCTGTGGAACTGTTACCATTTCCTTAATGGATATTCTAGTTTTACCAACATGGGTAAATAAACAACAAGAACAAGACTTTTGTGTAGAGGATAATGTGGTGACCGTAGCTACAGAACAGTAGCCAAAAGTCATGGCATAGTCGAAGAACAAAAGCATAATGACTATTGTGTAGTTGGGAATGTGTTGTACATGAATACAGAACAACAGCAACATTACAGAACCACAGCAACTTGACATAACATGTGCAAATACAACAATAAACAAGTCATAAAAGTAATTGATACCCCTAAAGACCAAGAAGCTCTAATTTAAACTTTGTAGAACTCTGACTTTGTGTAGCCCTCCAATGCTCAGTGAGTATATATGAATTGGTGGTAGTGCTCCAAATGGTAACAATCTGGTGTCCTATCCTATTGATTAAAAATAGTAACACAAAAAAGAAAGGAGGCTATGAAAAGTATAGTTCACAATTGTATAGATATATAGTCCTGCACCTTATAAGGCCTAGATGGAAGATGTAACTGATGTCACTCAAATAACAAGCCAACCAAAATAACAAAACATAAAGATAATGTGTCATATATGCTGACTTTAGTATAATATTCTTCTCTTTATTTTTTTGATGAGTCAATGAAATATAATTATTTGTTAGTAAACAAAACGGTATTGTTCTTGTATGAATATACATTGTCCAAAATTAATTTACATGGTATTTGAAAGTCTCAGTTGAACTGACAGCTTTTTAAAAGAGTACAAGCTATTGGAATAGAATGTTGTCGAATACATGTTTTTATCCCCATATTTTATTACAAGATCTAACACACCATGAGATAAGCATCTAATGTATATTGAATTGATGTGTGGGAAGACAATGTGAGGTAGGATATATGTGGTTACTGCTAGATAGCTGTTGCAGTAAGCTTAATGACCTGTACTTTTTATCATCTACAGCACTCCAGAACAACGTATTCTATTTTTATGAAGACTAAGGGAGTGTTGTATGAAATAATTTTTTAGAAACTTTTCTATATACAGTTTTTGGAAACATGTAAGTAATGGGTCTTGCTATAAAATTACCTGCACTGTTAAGTTTTACTACCAAATTTTCATACCTATACCAAAGATTTGATACCAAAAAACAGTGTCCAATCTATTCATTCAAATTACCCTACAATGCCAAACATTGATAAAAGTTAAAGAGTTTTCATGTCCTTCTTCAAGGTATCCAAAGTGTGTCCCAGCATAACCTACATACCTGTAGAAGGAAAACATTTTCTGATGAATATTGATATCCAACAGCTTAAAATGCAGATAACAAAGCACAATTCTAAGAACTCATATCTCAAAGATAACATATATAGGCAGGAGGTTTTAGTGTCTATTAGCTCCAAAAAGACTAGCATAGTGTCCTGAATCCATTACTATATGTGACAGGATCTGAGAAAACAGCCCACTTGGAGCAGCAGAGTATTGAATTGTGCTGTAGTAATTTTTTTATTACTTTGCCAGTATAATTGGTCTTTCATTTACTTCTGTGTCAAATTCGAGTTTTACGTACGCGGAAGTGTGGGAATTTCCCGCCTAGATTCCTGGGTTCGAAGTGCATTACCACAGTAACAAAATCTATTGTTTTATCTATTGATGACAAAGTAAGTGCTGACAGTGAGGATACCGCTAGAGCTGTGAATGCTTTGCTTCACCTCTGTGGTGAGGACCAGTAACCCTTACTGTAATAATTGAAGATTATTTCACCTTGGGAGACTGTGCAGAGAACTGGAGTGATGAGGATGAGGATGAAAATGATGAATGTATGTACCAGCACAGCATTTATAAACCATTTTTAAGTAGTATAACACAGTCATAGAGTAACAGAAATAGAGACACCACAATGAAAGGAAGGGAGCTTAATTTTCACAACAACCATGATAGGCAAGTGGGAGACTATAATTATAATGAAATGCATTATGAATATTACAGGGAGTGATGATGAAGAACCTGTGTGCCAACTGCTCTGAAGTTGCACCATACGAGAAGCTGAAGAGCATCTCAGGGTTGTCCAGCTAGAGAGGTCGTCTACAAAACTGTGTGTGATAACTGTAGGCGACAAGTGATTAGTTTTTTCTCGGCATGTGGCACATGGCACATTTTCACCCCCGCCACTTCACTCTAAAGTTCCTTCCAACTCGAACAATCTTGCTGTGCACTACTCATTCTATTATACACAGCAAGTTCACTACCCATCTGATCCTCTGCATCCCGGCCCGATTTTTTTTTTACTCCAAGAAAGTGCAGCATATTTGTTAACTGCGAAGCTCACCCTCAACAGATCAATTTCCTTACGGATGAGGCTGGGGACTATGGAAAAGGAGCGAATGCAGTGGTGAGCCAGCTCCATTATTTTTTCAAACGCCATGGTCTTGGTGAATATGAAGTTTTCCTCCATTGTGACAACTGCACTGGTCAAAACAAAAGCAGCTATGTTATGCAGTATTTGATGTGGCGATGTTTGACTGGAAGGCACTCAAAGGTAAATCTGTCATTCGTCGTAGTTGGACATACTATATTTGCGCAGATTGATGTTTTGGCCTCCTAAAGTGACACTACTTAAGAACTAAGATTGGCAGCTTGAAAGATATCGCACAAGTTGTTAATGACTCAGCTGTGTGTAATGTTGCTCAACTTGTTTCGTTCGAATGAGACAGTTATTTTGCCAACGTTTGATTGGACTGACTTTTTTGCCACTTACATGAAAAAGGTTCCTGGAATAAAAAAAGTTCCATCACTTTCATTTTGATTCCTCAAAACCAGGAGTAGTAATTACGAAGGAACATTCTAAAAGCAATTCTACAAACATTCAGATTTTGAAGAATCAGTTGTCAACCAGCTTTGATGTGCTTCCTTCCATTGTTGTTCCTAAAATATGTGGTGTGTAGAGCTAAAGGTTACGTATAGATATGTGGTGTGCACAGCTAAAGGTTACATAGATATGTGGTGTGTATGCTAAAGGTTACATAGATATGTGGTGTGTATGCTAAAAGTTACATAGATATGTGGTGTGTATATAGACAAGCTAAAGCTTGCTTAGTCTTTTCCTTGTATATATTTCTATCAGCAGAGATGGTATATCCACAAATAACATATATAATAGTAGTAGGCCACTATATATATCCATTGCTAAATGTTTTTCATAAAACCAGAGGGACAGTATATAATTAGTTTTTATACAGTGAAAGCTATAGGTAGCTTCCTAATTGTAGATAATCTAATAATTATAAGTTAATTCGCATACAGTGAAAGAGAAAGCTGTAGGTAGCTTCCAAAAGTTGTAGAAATATCTTTTATTGTTATCATAATTATGTTTTATTTATTATTTATCTGTTTTTATTATTGTTATATATATTATATATATTATTTATTATTAGTGATTGAACCACGACTAGTGTTAGGGCTTGGAAATGACTAGGATTAGAGCTTGGACAATTACTAGGGTCAGGGCTTGGGCAATGACTTGAGTTAGGGCTTGGACCATAACTGGACCCATGACTAGTTTTAGGGCTGACTCTGATTAAGGTTTGGTCAATGACCAGGGTTTGGGATTGGACAATGTCTAGGGTTCGGATTTGTACAATGACTAGGGTTATGGCTTGAATAATGATAAAGTTGGGGCTTGGACAAGGACTAGCAATAGGGCTTAGACCATGACTAGGTTTAGGGCTTTGACAAGGACTAGCATTAGGACTTGGTCCATGACTAGGGTTAGTGCTTGGAGTATGACTAGTCTTAAGGCATGGGCAATAACTAGGGTTATGGTTTGGACAATGACAATGGTTAGGGCTTGAATGATGATTAGAAATAGGGTTTGGACAATGTCTAGGCTTTTGGCTTGGACAATGACTAGGTTTAGGGCTTGGATAAGGACTAGTATTATGGCTTGGACAATTACCAGGGTTATGGCTTGGACAATGACTAGGGTCAGGGCTTAGATAAGGACTAGGGTTAGGGCTTAGAGAAGGACTAGGGTTAATCACAGCTACATCTGCAGTCTCTCCCTCTTTGTGTGTGTGTAATATAAATATTACAGATTACATCAATTGTTACATAGATATGTGGTGGTATATATAGCTAAAGGTTACATAGATATGTGGTGTGTATAGCTAAAGATTACGTAGATATGTGGTGTGTATGCTAAAGGTACATAGATATGTGGTGTGTATGCTAAAGGTTACATAGATATGTGGTGTGTACAGCTAAAGTTTACGTAGATATGTGGTGTGTACGCATAAATATGTGGTGTGTACAGCTAAAGGTTACATAGATATGTGGTGTGTATAGCTAAAGGCTACATAGATATGTGGTGTGTATGCTAAAGGTTACATAGAATGTGGTGTGTACAGCTAAAGGTTACATAGATATGTGCTAAATGTTACATAGATATGTGGTGTGTATGCAAAAGTTAAATAGATATGTGGTGTGTACAGCTAAAGGTTCACAGGACTCTCGAATGCATCACGACATATAGCTTAACACTATGCAAATATCCTTATAAGGAAATAGGTGGGGCACGGAAAAGTGGCCCATTTCTAAACGGAGGCTACCCAGGAGTAAGAGGGATTTCTGATTATTAGTTACATAGATATGTGGTGTGTATGCTAAAGGTTACATAGATATGTGGTGTGTATATAGACAAGCTAAAGCTTGCTTAGTCTTTTCCTTGTATCGATCTCTATCAGTAGAGATGGTAGATCTACAAATAACATATATAATAGTAGTAGGCTGAATATTCCACTAGATGCATCCATAGATAAATGTTTTTCATAAAACCAGAGGGACAGTATATAATTAGTTTTTATACTTCCTACAATTGTAGATCATCTAATAATTATAAGTTAATTCGCATACAGTGAAAGAGAAAGCTGTAGGTAGCTTCCAACAGTTGTATATAGAACAAGAATAAAAATAAATAATATAATAATTTAATAAAATAGAAATATCTTCATAATTATGTTTTATATGTTTTATTATATATTATTTATTTATTTTTATTACTGTTATATATATTATATATATTATTTATTATTAGGGATTGGATCACGACTAGTGTTAGGGCTTGGAAAATGATTAGGATTAGGGCTTGGACAATTACTAGGGTCTGGGCTTGGGCAATGACTTGAGTTAAGGCTTGGACCATGATGGAAAATGACTAGGATTAGGGCTTGGACAATTACTAGGGTTAGGCTTGTGGTTAGAGCTTGGAAAATGACTTGGGTTAGGGCTTGGACAATGACTCTGATTAAGGCTTGGTCAATGACTAAGGTTTGGGATTGGACAATGGCTAGGTTTCGGATTTGTTGACTGGGGTTATGACTTGGATAATGATAAAGTTAGGGCTAGGACAAGGACTAGGAATAGGGCTTGGACCATGACTAGGTTTAGGGCTTTGACAAGGACTAGCATTAGGGCTTTGTCCATGACAATAGGGTCAGTGCTTGGAGTATGACTAGTCTTAAGGCTTGGACAATGACTAGGGTTTCGGTTTAGACAATAACAATAGTTAGGGCTTGAATTATGATTAGAATTATGGTTTGGACAATGTCTAGGGTTTTGGCTTGGAAAATGACTAGGGTTAGGGCTTGGATAAGGACTAGCATTATGGCTTGGACAATGACTAGGGTTACGGCTTGGACAATGACTAGGGTCATGATTAGACAAGGACTAGGGTAACTAAAGTTAATCACAGCTACATCTGCGGTCTCTCCCTCTCTGTGTGTGTAATATAAATAATGCATGGATATGTGGTGTGTATAGCTAAAGGTTACATAGATATGTGGTGTGTATATCTAAAGGTTACATAGATATGTGGTGTGTATGCTAAAGGTTACATAGATATGCGTTAAGGTTACATAGATATGTGGTGTGTATAGCTAAAGGTTACATACATATGTGCTAAAGGTTACATAGATATGTGGTAAAGGTTACATAGATAATCGTTGTCCCCATGAGCGTCAATGGTATCTGTACAATCAGATCTGGCCGTTTTGTCCAGACCAAGACAAGGACATCATTTGCCCTCTGCCTGACGAACCAAGGCCCACCAGTAGAGGTGGTACTCCTACACCACTCTCTCCAACTCTAGACACCAACAATACAAGTGTCCCACCACTGGCGAAGAAGAGGCATATCTGCAAACAAGCAGGACATAACAGCAGATCATACAAAAAGAACAATATTAAACTTGCTTGTGTACATTTCACTTCTTAACCATTTTTATTATCTTTTTTAGCTTTTAAACACTGTTTGCTGTTTATTTCAGTAACATCAAACCTAGCTAGCTAGGTAAATAAAGGTAAATAAAACTAGAAGCAAACAAGCTATAATAAACACACACAAACTATGAAACTTCCATGTTTACGAGTTTTGACGCACCCTCGGCTTTAGAATCTTCGTTGCTTATGAGTTTTGATGCACCCTGGGCTTTAGAATCTTCGTTGCTTATGAGGATTGATGCACCCTGCGCTTTAGAATCTTCGTTCTCTTTGTTCAACGTGGGCATACTAGCTTCGTGACTTCCTTAATTCTTGCTCAAACTAGCGGAATAACTGTTCTCTTTCTATAGCGAAGTTGGATATACGCCACTTTTTTGTCTCATGTGCAACTCTTTAACCACAGCACAGAGTATACGGAATAGACCTGGTTGAAGTAAACTGTCATTAAAAACGTCGTTTTTCTACGCTTGGTCATTTCTTCCTGGATGTATTTAAACAGTCATATCCTGGCAACGGTAGTGCCTAGAGCTATGAATCTGGTGTCATTTTGAAGGTAATTGAATGCACTTTGATCTAATAAACTAACATTTGATGATATGCTCCAAGTGGGCTGTTTTCTCAGATCATGTCACATATAGTACATATATTGACAAACCAAGGGTGTAATTTTGGGGAAGACAGATTTTTCCAACAGCTAACCTAGTATGTACCACAATTTCGCACCAGCATGCATCCCTAGCTCTTCAGCTTACCTAGGAAATACACTTGAATCCAGAATATACCCTCCTCCCCCTTTGGAGCCACCTTCCAGTATGTTGGGTATATTAGATAATGCATAATTGTGCAGATGTGCAAAACTATGGTAATGGTCATATCCGCATGTAATCCATGCATCTGTGTTTCTTTGCTTTGGTGACTCAATGGTAAAACTCAACAATCTAGCCAAAATGTCATGTAACAAATTTAAAGTGAACTAATAGAGCAAGTTTTTACTTATTGTAGTACGATTACTTTCAGTTGACATGAAATTCTTTAAGGACTCACTTTTTTGTTTTGAGAGCCAATGTTTCAACCGTCATCCCAAGTCCTTCAATCCCCCTACCCACAACCCACAACCTCACCACACACACACACACAGTTATTTAATTCTACTTTGGTAAGAGTGACAATCTTTGCCTAGTTATCATTCCCTGAATGGCTGACTTTAGTGAGGAAAAATTCAACACCAGGGTTATTCTCAGACCTGGAATGAATCCAAAATTACAGTTTACCTTGATCATTGTTAAAATAATGACTACATAAACTTATTTCTTATGTATTATACTCCATGAATCTCTGGCAAGTGGTGTATAAAAGAGATGATATTAGAGACACATATCAAGGAACAAATTTATTGATGTCTTCAGAAAGGAAGAACTCTGGAAGTCTGACATTACTGAGCATGTAGAAACTGATGCCATCCAATCTTGTGATGTGCGATTAAGTTGTCAATAGAGCCCAAATGGTGGGAACTGCTTGTGAAGAAGGCAGTTAATATCCATCTCTTACATCTAAGGATCAGCACTATCACGGTGTATGAGGAACTAACTGATAATTGTCCATCTGAAACCAAAGTTATTATCATATTATTATCTGTCTGATAATTTACTAATACTCTGAACTTTCTGACAAGTCATGAATCATTTGAGAATGAATGCATTGCTAATGAATATGCAATTCCTCTGTTTATTTCTTAATTCGACTAGGAGAAGAACAAAGTAGCTTGGTTGGAAGTGTTGGTAAAAAAACAATCCTAAGCAAAAAAAATTTTTTTTACCTAATGACTTTTTCATAACCAACTAAAATTTGCTTCTCGCTGTAATTCTTTGAACCATTATCTGAATGTTAGTCAATTCTTAAATAAGATCACAATATCTGAATATTTGACAGGCTATAAACAACTATTTCTACTTATTGAGGCTACAGTACAGCTGATCAATAGACAGTTCTCTGCATATTGCTCTAGTCAACAATAAATATGCAGCAGCTGGAAGCTAATTTTCTAGTTGTTAGTAATCATAGACAGTACCACTCAATTGTACAGTTTGTCGAGGTCCCACTTACTTTGAACTTGACCATCATAATATTACCTGTGGCAAAAATCACATCCCATTAATATGAAGAGGAAATTTTGTAGCTATTACTGTGATTTATGCCCAGCAAATACAGTAATTCCTTCATCAAGCTATCGAAGGGGAATAATTTTATATAACAAGTTGTATGTCTACCATGAATTCATGCTATTTATTGCTGCTATTTACCTTCATAGTTGTTTAAGATTTGTGTTTATAGCAGCCAGTATGAGCTGGTTAATTCCTTTATGCTGTGCTCTGTGTTCTTTAGATCTTGTAGAAGAACATTTGAATGACACAACAGCATCAATTCTGGAATGTACAGGAGGTTTTTACCAACAAAATGGTTCAAGTTATTGTACAAGAAGTTGCTACATTTGGACACAATTATTACAGAAAGGAATCAGGAAATTTATTAATTTACTGCTAGTGCTATTAATAAGCAGTTCAGTTCTAGCATGTGGAGCAGTAATCATTATATCTTTCTTAGCACACAAGAGAATGTGAGTGAACTATAAGGGATATGAATATTCAGCTAAATTGCAGACCAATAATTATTTTTCAATCACCTATGCCAACTACCCACTCACCCCTCACCCCTCTCCCCCCACACACAATAATAATAATAAGTAAATAAATTCCAATTACATGATTTATTTATTGTTGAGATAATTACTAGATAATGTAGTATAAAATATTAAGGAACCCTCACATAGCAGCATAGTACTGTATCAGTAATTATAGAGTAGGGAGGGGGGAGGGGTTCTGCATCAAACAATACAATTATCATAATGCTCTTATTACTATGTATGGGGGATATGTGTAAGAGGAAAACTTTGCCATCTTACATATAAAGACCTGAAGGTCCATGTAAATGCTGTCATTACATTATTGCTATTATTACAGGCATATTTTCCCAGCCATCTTCGTAGTGTACATGACGATTGACTCGTTGATTTTATGTAAGCATTCTTTTGGTTTTATTACTTATATTGACTAATGAAAATATTTCCATCATAATATTTCAGATGTGTGTGTAATTATTGGTTTTATTGACCGTGGCAAGCTCTTCTGTGCATCCAGGAGTCTGATTCAGAGTCTAACAGAGGTCACTACCTTTTGCGTCATATTTGGTATGATATTGTCGAACTATCTATTCTGTGTGTTTGCTTGACATCTTTGTTCTCTCTTTAGTTAAAATGTTATGGAGATAATGCAGATTATATTAATGGAAATAATAATTTTAAATTCTTCATGGAGTGTCATTTATTATTTCATTCCATCTGCCATTGTTCCTACATAGTGGGTACATTTAGTTATTTCGGTATTTTTAAATAATTTTTTGTCTTAATGCAAAAGATAATGGTTCACTTCTGAATCTAACACAAGGTTTCCTAATGTAAATAATACACAAAGAAAACAAAGAACACTATTCGATTAACTTTAGTATCCCAAGTCTCCCCAAAAAGTTTTATCCCTTAAAATCATTTAGGTAACCATAAAATAAATAAATTCTTTTAGTTGGGGAAACCAGACATTTTGTTCACTTCAATAGTAATTAGTTTTTATCTCTGCACTGGCATAGTGATATGAAGCCTAGGGGGGGGGGAAGGTTCGTGAATATGAATTTCACAGTTTTAATGTTTTTGGGTGTTGGTGTTTGACTACCTGCAATCCAAGTATTTTTGGAGTTATTTGCAGCTAAATTTAGAAAGGTATGTACATGCAAGTGTCAATATAGTCAAGTTATGGTGTTTGTTTGGGGTGGATAACTGCCCTGCAATAAAAAAGGAGTGCTATTCTTGATAATGCTAATTTCTATATTATACTAAATGTCATAACTAGACCCATAAATTACTAATATGAATCATTATCTTTTGTATAAAGGCAAAAAATTATTAAAAAATGCCGGAATAACTAAATGTACCCACTATGTAGCATTATTATGCTCATAATTTGAGTACACGTGATATAGAGGAAAAGAATATCATTGAATAATGATTGGGCAGTATGGAAAGTAGGTTAAAAGCAGTTTCGTAAATAATTTTATCAAGTTACCTGTAAGTATTTGTCGTCTGCATTACTAAATTCTTGTTTTTATTTCTTGTATTTGCTAATCAATCAAATATATATTTTACTATTCGTGTTTTTTTTGTAGTTAATCAGCAATGTACAAGAAGTTACTCAGGAACTAAACAAACACAGATGTTTTTTTGCCATGTTTATTACTATATATAATAGAAACACATAGAAACACATACTATAGATTGATGCAGGCATCATAAATAATTACCTGGCTTTGTTATTAAAGTTCTGAGCGGTCAGTAGCATGCTTATGACATTCATGATCTTTAAATTATTTAGACTTTTTTTGCTTAATTGGAGAAATAGATTAGTGTTGAATCGAGAAACAGACTAGTCCATGTAATGTAAGTTTGGAGTCTTATGATAGTCACAATAAGATCAACAGACATTGCACGCAAGTTATGTGTGGGAAAGATTAGCTAAATTGACACATAGATAACAAAGATGAAATTCAACTTTTAACAGATTTGGGGCTCCCTGTTTACTACTTTTGCAAAGGATTCAAGGAACTTCCAGGTGTTTTGTGGGTAAAAATCAGAAGATCTCATTTACGATAATAAGAAGCTGACAAAGTAAATATAACAGAAATATAGACTTTGTTTTGTTTTGGCCACTATTGTAAAACAGGAGTCAAAGCAATAATTATACGGAGTGCTACTGCAAGATCTTAAAAATGAACATTTTTGGGTGTCCCTGTTTGCATTATCATGAGGATAACATGCTGATCTTTTTCAGTCAGTATTGGCTGAATTCACCATATGATACCAAGTAGCTACCAAAATTATATTTTGCGCTAATAATTTTTCTTGTCCACTATTTTAAATTAGGTGTCAATCCAATATATGCATTATATATAATGCTGAAATTTTGATGTTTATTTTTTTTATTGCACAAAATATAATACATATTTATGTTTGGAATTTCATTTATTCTGTAGGTATTTTGACCATATATTTCATCAGTCAACTTCAGTTATGGTGGCTCTTCCATATAATGACTCTCTTTTGGAAAGTAATATTTCCATACCATGCTCGAGCCTTTGAAACATCAGGCAAGAACAAATACATACACATAATGTGCATCATAGTTGGAATTTTACTTCCACTAGTACCTATTATAGGTATTATGGCTGACACTGCAGTTGATCTTAAGAAACAAAATGCAAATTCCACCTCACAGATTAGAAATAGCTTGTTCTTATCAGAAGGATTGGGATTTGGATACACAAGATTCCCTCCTGCTCTATGTACTACAAAAAATTCAAGTACTTATTTTTATTCTTTTCTCCTTGTGAAAGACGTCATCTTGGGATGTGGGTGTACTCTTCTCATCTTTATACTCCGATCTATTCACAAAGTTTATGCCAAAAGAAAGCAAATGCAGGTAACTAAGCATAAATCTTTCTTGATAATTATGTGAATATTTTTTTGTTTTTGTTCTATGATATAGAAAAAAGTTAACTTGAACATCAATGGAAAACAAGGACTTCAATTCACATTTGGAACAGCTGAGAAGAAGCTAATCATTCTCTTAAGTTACTATGTGTTCCTTGAGGGTTTTAGTCTAACATTTTATGCAATAGAATCTAAAACAAGTTCAGATTATTTCAAGAATTTGCAAAGGTTCTTATTCTGTGAGCAGGGAATCCAAACATCAAGCAATCAATGTATTCATTCTGGTAATGACAGCATTGGCTTCACAATTTTGGGATTTTTGGCGGGGATTTTGCTGTCCTTATTTCCATTTGTTAATCTGCTGTATGCAGTGAATATTCAAGAACTAAAGAAATTGTGGAGAAGGTCTCCACTGTCGACGGTCAGCTAACATTATTAACATTTCCTGTAAGAGTTCTGTCTTATTTTTATCCATTCCTTTGTGGAACAATCTGGTGTGCAGTGATGGTATTAAAATTAATAAACACCATTTCCTTGTAATTAAAAATAATATGAATTTGAGTGAGACTTGTTTGTTTAAAAATGTTTTAAGAATATTTAATTTTTTAAGTGTTCACTGACACCATACATAAGGGTCAAGGCATTCAGTGAATGCACAAATAAATTAAAAGTATATAGTAATAAATGTTTAATTAATACATATGTAAGCAATTATTTTAAAATTAAGAATTTACAAATGAGGTATATAACCATTTATTCAACAGACATTGTAAGATTTCTTTTTGTCAAAAAATTATTGCTATTCAAATTTATATATACACATTCAAATAAATATTAGGTATCAATAAATAATGTTTATTTAAGTAATTAACTCGATCTAAAATATAAATCAAAATTAGATGCTAGCATTATATACTATTAAATAAAATGATAAAATAATTATACTATTAAAATTAACAGGTTGTTGTGCCAGAATTATATTAATAATTTTAATCATTAGTTACCATTTATTTAAAAATACATAATTATTAGCAACCCTTTCACTACTAGTGCAGCCTAAGAAAGGTGAATGAGTCCTGAGCTACATATTAAATTTTGTTCATTTCAAGTTAATGCCACAAATATTATATTCGTAATATTGGAATTTGGTCTAAACCAATACCTAATGTGCAAAGTCTTATTCTATCAACTCCACAAGGCCTGTTCATAAGAGAATTATCAGATATAAATCAAAGCATTCAGGAATCTATCCTCATGAAAGAAAAGGTGAAACAGCAGTCAATACTGAAGTTAAGCAGAAACGCACAGTGGAATCCTGCCATGCTGATTAGATTTAGCACAGAATTGCATCCAGGTTAATAGCTATATACAAACCAATTTTTTAACAACTTTTATTACCAATACTGCTAGAAATTAGCTAGCTAGCTACTAATTCTGATACTGAAAATGTAACTTGGTTGTCTGTGGTTTATGCCAATTCTACAAATACCACTTGAATGATATTGAGTCACTGAAATTCCTGTACAGTATGCCAGCATGTGATTAAGAAGCTTGAAAAATCAGTGGCTTCACTCCATGCAATATCAGTGTCGATTGCATAAAATTGGATAGAGTGAACCAATGGAAACGGCAACATACTGTTTTAAAGGAACTCCATTCCAGCCACCCCAGGATTCAATGGTTGAAATTCCTGGCTTGTAGTATCGTGTCCTGGCAAAGATTGTGATATTGAGAATATGTCACTATTTGGAATAAGATTGTTGCAACTTTTATAAGCATCTAAAAGTTAAATATTTTATATATACAATCTAGCACATCGTGTTTGGGAACTTGAACACTTCCTTCACTTTTTCAATGACTTCATTCCACTATATATTCCTGACCTCAGTCGTTGCCTTCAGCCCAGTTGCATGTATATAGGCAAAAGAATGTTAATGAACATTTTAATTGCCGTGACGTCACAGCTGGGTGGTTGCAAACTAAAATGTATTGCGATTGAGGACAATTAAAACTTCTGCCTCGCTCATGCAATAACTGCTATTCCAATTTAGCAAAAGTATAGTTGACTCCAGAACTCCAGCAACAACAAGTCTTCGTTTGAAGTCAAAAGGCCAAGCGGTTCCTGAGATACTTCGACTTTTGTTCAGAATTACTGGCCATAGATGCTGTATTTGTGGAAGCACAAGAGCAAGCGATCCAACTGCCTCTTTCCACAGGATACCGAAGGAATTAGCAAAGCAAGCTCTCTGGATGCAACTGTTTGACTTGAGTGTGGCGGAGATAACGGCAAGTATTCGTGTTTGTTTGAGACATTTTTCTGGTGGAGATGTAAGTCAGACACCTAGTTTAACTCTAGGGAAATGATTTGCATCTCCATTTAAGTTAGGACCAAGTTAGGACCAAGAGCAAAGCGAGCAAAGGAAAGGGATGAGCAGAGACTATTTAGAGAACATAGAATGACACCTGTAACTGCATCCAGTAGTAGATCAGTAACTCTAGCATTGCCCATATCTCCCCCTCAAGTACATACTGCAGTGATAGGAGAGCGGTTTTTAAGCGACTATAATGAACACGAATCACCTGGCTCCAGTGGTGCACAGAGTACTTCAGCTGAGAGTCTAGTTATTAACCATGCACTTTTGGCCCGTTTTGAGATGTTGGAGGCAGAAAATACAAGCCTGAAAAAGAAGCAGAATGTCAAAAACTACTTCAGAATAGAGAGAATACAGCATAATACATGGTTTCTCTCCTACGCTGTATAACCTGGCTTTCTTTGAATTCTTGGGACCAGTTGTCAATCAGCTTAATTATTCAAAGGAAGGTGGCCAAAATGGAAATCGTAGAAGAAAGATAGATCCGAATAATCAATTTTTTCTCACCTTATAAGTCTTAACCTTAAGCTTCACTGACTTAGCAGTTCGGTTTGGCCTTTCAGCTCCCCACACTTCACAGTACCTGACAACTTGGATATGTTTCCTGTATCATCACCTAAAGGAAATCAATTGGATGCCTTTAGTATTTGGAACATTACCTTCTGCTTTCAAGAAAAAGTTTCCAAGAACTTACGCTATTATTGATGTTAGTGAAATTTTCATGAAACGCCCTCAGACATACACATGCAGTCCTCAACATGGAGTCAGTACAAGTATCATTAACACAGTGAAATTTTTGGTTGCATGTACCCCAAATGGAGCAATATGCTCTTTATGTTGGCTCCATATAGGATGTTGAACTCACACATGTGAGTGGTTTTCTGACCACTCTACAAGATAAGCCTGGTATTTCCATAATGGCAGACAGAGGGTTCACTATTAAAGATATGCTAAAGGAACTTCATATTGAACTGAACATTCTACCAATTCTCGATGGACGAAGCCAGTTGCCAGCAGACAAGATTCATTCGGGAAGAAAAATTGCTTCTCTTTGAATCCACGTTGAGCGAGCTATTGGTAGAATGAAAACATACAGCATATTGAAGGGAACTATACCTTTATCTATGGCTCGTATATATAACCAACCAAATTGTCTTTGTTTGTGCATTCTTGACAAACTTCAAGCCAGCACTAGTAGCTACCACTTTCTGATGAACCCAACTAGAGTCACTTTGAGAGTTATACTTCGAACAGCTTTCTGACTGACTCAGATGAGTCAGATCGAGACTCAGATGAATGATCCATTTGGTTTAAATGGTATTTGTTTTTCATATAATTATATGTTTTGTTTTTTGTTTATGCATAACAGTAAAGTTTGAGACATTACACCCATGAAATTATTCCAGTTTGAAACACAGTGCCATGAAATTATTACAGTCAACATTATTACATCCGAGAAATATTTCTTACAGGTAATCCAAGAGAATGCATGGGACTTAGCTACAATTTCAGGAGCAACACAGTTGTCATAAAAAGAAACTAACTTTGGTAGTAACTCATAAAACCATTGAAAAGTACCCACAGTCCATTTTTGGTGTATATAACAAAGTCACACCAAGGCCGTTCACCAATGGCCATCTGTCCCTGCATTTGTGAATAGTACTGATGACGCTCCTTAATTCCAAGCTCTCCAGTAGCAGTATCCAACTTGCAGCAAAAACTAGAAGTGCAACATGCTTCTGCATGTGTACTATTTCTATGAAGATATGGACATTTGATCTCCAAAAATCCAAATGGCTGTCAGAGGCAGATCTAGAGTATCAGTAAGAGGGGGGTTTATTCTTGGACATGAGTTTGCAATTGAGGTAAATGTAACATGGCATCCATACATGTTACTATATATTGATAAAGAGAGAGAAATAGTTCTTGCCTTTCTGTCCACCTAGTTTTACATAGACCCTTCAGTTTATGCACTCTATTTTCTGGAGCAAAAGTGTACAAAATTAACTCAAGAATCAGATTAAAATAGAGATACACTTCATTTATGACATAAATTGTATTTCGAATATCAGGCACAGAGCATGATTTTGCTACAGCCAAATTTGAGTGACAATGAGTGTACAAAGCAAGTGCATTCTTCTTCTTGATAAAAGCCTGAGTCCCTCTTCTTGTGCCCTCTATTGCTGAAGCTCCATCATTTGACTGTCCTCTCATATCGTCAACTCAATCCATGCTTGAGAAGATTAATAATACCAGCAGCAATGTTTTCTCCAGTAGCCCTTTCGAGGTGGAGAAAGTCCAAAAATATTTCATGGATATGCGGCTGAGCTTGACCAAGATCAACAAATCGGATACATAAAGACAAAATTTCCTGATTTGCATGCTTGTGTCTGTGACCTCGTCAGCCATAACGCTGTAATATAGGTTTTTAATGGACTTAAAAGCTTTTCACGCAATAAATCTGCCATAATACTTATAATTGTCATTTTTTATTACTTTAGATGTGTATTGCTGGTTCTTCTCTCCTAGTTGAAGATGATCCCGTATTATTGGATCGTACTTGGCAACATATTCGAGAAAAGCTAGAAAGTTACCTCTCTTTCCAGAAGGATTTGATGTCATGCTCTCTATGGCCCTGCATAGGAAGCCCCTGCATGCTGCAAAATTTAACAGCATCAACAATAGCTGAGAGGATGTGTTTATTTCGGTTGGAGGTTGTGATAGACATTTTCTGGATTTGACGATCTATTCTGGTTTCTAGATTTTTGAATGTCGTCAGGAATAATTTTGCAGCATGTAAAGCATCTTGGTGATATTGAAAATCCCCATGATTAGTTAAATACTTACCCTTTGCTTTGCTGAAATTTTTGAAAGTTTTTTTCACTAGAATTCCCAAATAACCCTTCGTAATTTATCCAAACAGTGCACATATTTACAGTAACCTCCTTCATGTGAGGGTGAATATGACAACCATTCGAACTCTTTTAGCCATGACTTCTGAAATGTTAATGGTAGTTTCTTTCCCTTCTTTATCACTTCAACGGTTGCAAACTTTGAATGTTTGCCTTCACTCTTCAAAAATTCATGTTTGTCACTATCTGACAAGGAACTGATTGGTATACTACCAGAAGCATCAAGTCCTTGATACCTGTACTTCTACTTCCCGTTTCCATGAAAGCCGTTTGCAAAGAACTAGCATCATTAGAATCTGAAGGAATGGACTGGCACACAATGTCAGTTTCTTTAACACCTTCTTCAGGGTCTCATGATAACCTCACATCCCACTAAATCCAATTCAATATCTGAACTGGCATGAGCAGGGCCAGAAATGCTACTTTTTGTTAATGTGGTCCTGAAGTATCTCCAGAAGAAAAGAAAGAGCACTGATGTAGTCTCTTTTAAGTGACAAACTATCATTTCTGGAATGGTCATGTTCAGAGCCAGAAGTAACTCCAAAGGATGACAAGGAACACTGACGTAGTCTCTTCATTTTTAGCCTCATCTCATATTCAACCATGTGGTTGCCAATTGCCACAGCACATTCATCATGTGGTTGCTAGCCTAAGACCACCAACCACATTGCACTCTACCCAACTATATTATACAGATTTGCTAATCCTACATGCAAAAATGTTTTGTCCCTACACTAAAAAAGACCAAGAAAGTATTTAAGCTTAAGCACATGTAATGTGTTCATTAAAGAAAATAATTAATTTTATACTGAAGGGGGGGTTTAAACCCCCCCCAAAACCCCTGGATCTGCCCCTGGCTGTTGTGTAGTTGAAGGATCATAAACAGCTCCATCAGGTGATGCTCCTAAGCAGGGGTAGTCTTTGTTGATCAGGAAACCAGATGGACTCGCAGCTAAGTCAAGATGACCACGAGAGTGTATATATTCCTTCAGTGTAAGTTATTCATTTTTAATGCCATATCGTGTTGCTGCTGTTTGAGAAATTCTTCTGCTAAATAATACGGAGGACTAAACTATCAGGAGGAGTGTTTACTTTCCGAATTAAAACATGTCCAAAATTAGAAGTGATACGATATCTACGTACAGAATACTAAAGAGGAGACATTCGTTGTTCATGAGTGTTCCTTTCAATCTCTTGAGCCTCAGCCTCAGTAACTTGAAGGCTCTGCTTGAAAGCAGCAATTGTGTCCTTCAATCCTGCAAGATTTGGTACATTATGTGATGATGGTGGTGGGATGCATTCAGTTGATTGCTGGTATTGAGGATCAAAAAGTAGAGTAATGCACAACTGTTCCCCTATCAACTTATCTAAAAGTTCGGGAAGGAGACTTGCTGCAGTTCCTCTAAACTCATTCGGTCTTGGGCCAAACTCCTCTAACTGCTTAAATCTTTGCTTTTCAGGTCTTGCATAGTCATGCTTTTCAAAGTTAGCTTCAGACATTGGCAATGTACTCTCCTTTCACTTTTTTTAGGCTTCCATTGGCATGGTAGAGATGTAATAGGTGTCACATCCTCTTCACCATGCTGGGCAGGAAGGAGATTCGTTTTCAACTGAAATGTTGCAGGAGTCAAGGTGGTAAGGACATGGAGAACAGCAGAAACATGAGTACAACTTGCAGACTTCCTTTAAAAAAGATCATTAAAGCTACTGAGGGAGAGAAGACTTCCCAGCAGCACATTCACATGTAGCTGAACAAATCTTAGCCAGAGCTCCCTCACGGCCAAGAAGAATGTGCATACGATAGGTACTAGACCTCATTGAAGGTTTCATAACACAACACACATGATTGAGGATGTTTGGTGTTCACCTCAATTTTTTCTTCTAAGTCTACCTGAAGCCCAATGGTTATATCCACAAGTCAAAGCTCTGAAGGCACCCTGATCAGTGTGTCCAATATGACCCGCCAAGTAAGTATACACCAAACCTATGATTAAGCATAGATAAATCAAGTGATATTATTTGCTAGGTACTTAATATATGATGGACAAAAGAAATGGAAGGTGTACTTAATAAACCTAATGTGACAGGAAGTATGGAAGGTGCTATGGTCTGATACGTGTCATTTGTGACTGACATCCATCCAGCAATTGGAGAGGCACAAAAGGGCATCAGTACTTGTTGTCCTGCTTCTGTAAGAATACTATATTTTTCTGTACAGGTATGAGCCATCAACGTCCACAACACTGGTTCCTTCTTTCTGGGCCTGTTTCATTCTAGATAAATTTGTGCTAAATTTGTGCTAACTATGCTTATAGCTATATATGCCTGGTAATAAGCCTGTTCCTCTAAAAAGTAACCACCAAAAGTAGAGCAGAAATAGTATGTCCCTCGAATGGTTCTGAGAGCTTTGCTCCTGGAATATCTTCTGGAGAAAGATGTACCTCGCTATCCGTAAATTCTTAGTTAATAGCTACCTCTGTTGATAAAATACGATGTATCTCCCGAACCGCTTGGCCTTTTGTACTTAGAACGAAGACTTTTTTATTGCTGGAAACCTTTTTTATAATTTTTTTAATTTTTTTTTTATAAACGGAAAATAACAACAGAAACAAACTAATCTGGGACATCCCAGACAGGGTTCACAGGTAATGACATTAGGAAGTTCAGAATAAGTTTGGCATTGTAATGCCATAGTTGTACAGAGAGTTGTTGCATCAAGTTGTTGAATGCTGCTGACTCCGACAGGCCACTCTTTTTGGTGGTACATAGAGAAATGTTCCTTAATTCCCGTAATCCAAACGGAGTCCACACTCCCAACCTCTTGACTATAAGAGGGACAAAGACACCACCAGCATTGCTAACCATCCTGTCATTTTTCTTTTCCTACGCTTCTTCTGCGGCGGCGGCTGCCACTACTCTAGCGCAAGCGATGTCTGGTTATGAGGCTTGGCTAGAGTGTGTTTGTCACCGAGATGTCGAAGTATGTAGGACAGCCATTCTTAAATCTGGATGAAGAATGCCTCCTGGCCTTTGGAGGGAGTCACCATTTACTCTCTGTTCCCTTTTGGTGTTGGGGTTATCTGGCGCAGAGCATTGAACAAAACCTCCTGTAGGGCATCATGTCAACGTATCCTATAAGGACCACGTCCACACCCCAGCAAATGGTCACCAAACTGAACAATGTTTGAGGAGCAAGTGCAAGTAAGCATGGGGGAGGAAGGTAGAATCGGAATCCCCAGCCAGACATGACCACCACTAAGAACTCATCTCTCAGCATTGACAGGCCCAATGAACGGAACGGTATTGCGTTCAGCCATGCACTAGTGTATCATGAATGAGACACTGCTCGTAGCCTAGCCATATCTCTGATGTTTGCACTGTCCATGAGCTGTTTGAAACTTGCTGAATCTAGGCTTGCTAGGATAGAGGACTGGGAAATCCTAGTGGATGCTGTGATTTCTATACCATCACTCTGCAAAGAAGCTGTAGCTAGTGCCTCTCCTGGAAAGGCACTTAGGTTTATCGAGGAATAGTGTGAAATAACTAACAAAGTAGACACCAAAGGACGAGTATGGCAGCAAGCGGAAGCGAAAGCAGCTGGAGTGGTCGTGCAGGCTTTCGTCAGACCCAGTCCTACCAATCTGAATGGTAGAGTGGATTGAGACCAAGGGTTATCAGGGATGGAATGATGAATAAGCTACCCTAGACATAATCTCAGGTTATGGTCAAATTTGATCAGCGGAGAGTGGATATCTTCAAGGGGGACAGTGCATAGCAAGTGGTTCACTTTGCACACATTCAGGCAACTCCTTAGGAGATGTAGCTCAATCTGTGGGTCATCTATGGCAAGAATGGATTGTTGAAGATCAGCAATTTCATCTACAATCTTGTCTACACATGATGTCATGTAGTCCCAGGTGCTCCAAACTGGAGACCCCAGCAGAGAGACCCCTTCATGGAGGCGAATGATGTCTACATTGAAGTCAGGATGGGAATGATCACCTGGTGGCCAGTAGAGTTCGCACTTATTAGATGAAGACCAAACTGGTGGCCATGATAATTAATGAGATCAAAGTAAGCTGAGACTTGTGCAGGCCCTATTATCACTCCATCATCACTCCACATCAAGGTACCACAAATGGAAGATTGTGTTGTGAAGTGGCTCAATAGACTCCAGCAACTTGGCCAAACACAGCGAGAATAGTAAGGGGCCAAGGGGATCGATCTCCTTGTTGAACTCCTGACGTGGAGAGTAGTCTTTGTTGACCAAAATGCAATTCTTCTTGGGTATATACAATGACACCACTGAACCCAGCCATAGATGTCTGGGAAAAATTTGGCTGTTTGATCAAGGATAGTTGAACGGTCGCATACATTGAAAGCATTCTGAAAGTCTACTTTCAACAAACACATGTCTTCATCCTCACCAAATGAATTGATGATGGTTCTAGTTGAATGAATGGCTACCTCCAATCCGCCTTTGATTTCCACTCCAACTTGTCAGCGGGGAATGAAGAATTCTTCCAGGTGTGGTTTGATAGCTGCACAGCATATTTGGCTGGCAAGGCGGCGATAAATCTCTCCCACTGCTATTGGTCGCACACCCTCTCCACTTTTCTTGTTCAGAGCTATATATCAGAGGGGCTCCACATAGCCAGGGAGCTAACAAAGGATGGGCTTCACCAGTCAACAGATGATTTAGCCATTTGGTTAATTCCAACAAACACTCATGAGCTGCAGGGGCTGAAGTTCCACAGGTGCCTTCAACATACTTGCCAACTTTCCATAAGTTAATTCCGGGACATTAATTTATATACGGCGCGATTTTTCGACCACGCCCTCTAATTAGCGTGCGTCCCCATTAATTTTCTACGCGAATTTTCAACCGGTTCATTTCATCATCATACAGCTGTGAGGTAGTATTCTCTGTAGATTTCCGGAAGAGGCGGTTGAATTTATCCATTAAAAGAGCAACAGAGGTTTCGTCAGAGGATTCTCAAGCCTTGAAAGAATGCTATATACAGACCTTAGCTGTTTCAGCTTCCTCACAAGACAAGAAGAATGACTTCAAACCATCATACTGCCTGAGGTAACGATTCACACACTTCAGCAAGCTGAGCCATCGTGTGGGGCAATGCTTCAAAATCACCCCTGGCTCAGTGGTGAAAAGTGAACACCTTAGGATGACAAATTGCTGCTCTCTTGCTGCTATGGAAGTAGTAGAATATGTCGATGAAGAGCTGGTCAATGTTCACTGGGAGTACCTTCAAACCAGCTTTGACTGTTAAATCAGCCAAATGGCAGATGCAACCAACATCATACAAAGTTGGGATCTCATCCTTAATCAGCTTCTGCACACCTGACCTCACTCCTTTCATAACATTGGTGGTATCAGACATGAAAGACACTGCATTGTCAAAGCTGAGCCCATTCTTATTAGTCAGTGACTCCTTCAAGGCTTGAAACAAGTTGGTAGCTATATCAATGTTCACAACAGGCATATCCAAGAATCTCGTCCGTACTTCACCTACCTGTTGATCGAGAAGCCTCAAAAGAATTATGCAAGACTTATCCCTTGTCATGGGATTCATCAATCATCAAAGAGAATGGACAACTTGACATTGACTCCATAAATCTCTGTGTGAAGTAAGGAGCAAGAGCTTTCTTCACTATGGCGGTGGTTTTGGTGTGGGAACAGGATAATTTCTTTGCAATTTCAGAGTCTGGGAATATCTTGCTGAAAAGCTTGGTGGCATGGTCACTAGACAGAAAGGATATGTTGTGCTTAGCAACAAATGTAGCCCACCTGACCTCTGCTTCGATTACTTGATCACTTCTCTGATGTTGGAAGAAAGGAATAGTTGATAGCACAGCCTTTGACATATCCTTATGTTTCTTGTTCTTGAGGTGAGATGTGACATCATTACGGCCACCATGGGTAACACCAAAGTCGATTGCACACAGAGTACATCGGGCATACAAGTGACGGCAAGACTACTGACATTACTATTGCATTGAACACAAGCAGCACACTGTACCCATGATGTTATTATTTACCCTGTATTTGGTGTATTCCATGCTTACTTACTTTGTCATTATATATTTTTTATTTATACCTTTGAAACTCTTGCCTATCCCTATCCCCTGAAATTCTTTGATGCTCTGCAATTATCACTCAGAAGTTTCACGTGAGTGCCGCACCTCCAATCGAAACAAGGTCAAAGGTTGTTCGCTGGAGCCGTAATTGTTTTTATCTGAAGTTTTTCTCTGCTAAAAAGTGTCCTGTTTTTGTTGCTTTACGAGTGTTAAAGGACTAAACGACTAAACTGAACAAGCTTGAGACTGCAGTGGCCATCTAAGCGAGTGGAAGCGCAAGGTGCGCGTAGCTGTAAATTCCGGGACATTTCCGGGACAGGGACACCACCGGGACAAGGCTCAAAATTCCGGGACTGTCCCGGCCATTCCGGGACGGTTGGCAACTCTGCTTCAAGGAGGTGTTGAGCTCGGAGTTCGGAGCCACCAGGATTGGAGCCTTTGAGGAACTTCTTCAGGACTATTTCTAGCTCTGGTGTAGCCGTGAATGTCGGTGGAATTGATTCAGTGGTAGCAGTCATCTCTCCATGACTGCAGCTTTTTGGTGATGGTAGCGGTGGAGGAAAAGCGACGTCCTCGTCTCTTTGCCGGTGGAATACATAGCACACATTTAGGAAGCATCAAGAGGCGTATTGCCCCCCATATACACCCACTGTGAGCATGTCTCAGCTCACATGCCAAAATCTGGGCTCTTGAACCACAAGGAATATGGTTTATAGTGCAAGCTTGGCACACGAGGATCTGATTCTGGATGGCATCAACACATTGCTTTTCTATAGGTAGAAATTGAGCCTCTAAATATAGATTGTTAGCTGCATGAAGAGCAATGGTAACTAAATCCTCTGTGTCATAAGGGGGAAGTGTGGTAGTGTCATCACATGACACACTAAGGCCACAGGTGTGGTCTTAACATTAGGAAAAACCTGAATTTGTGTAGGTGGTGGAAGATCGAGTGACATTGAGTCCACTAAAGGTTGACCACAGTATCAGAATTGCCAACCCATCTGACAAACTGAATGCGCAAAGCACTTACAGGACACGTAGGTGTTGAGCAAATCAATGTTATAATGTTTGATGAACTGGTGTGGTGGAAATAGGTTACGGGAGGAGTGCACTCTGTTAATATGATACCAGAGGGTGTTCTGACCAGAGGTAGAAAATGCTTTCAGGCAAATTGGGCAATGGTTGTAATCATTATCACATTCTACACATTCTATCAGCTTACATTCATGGCAAATGTACTCCTCACCATCTGTGACTAGCTGGTTCGCCTTTTCAAAGGAAATCTCGACACAAACTCCATGGTACCATGTCTCACACCTGTCACAGCGGACAGCATTAATTGATCTCCACAAGGATGCCCACACGAGCCACAGCCCTCGGTATGTGCATTATTATTATTATTATTATTATTATTATTATTATTGCTTTACAGATTGGTGATACAGTACAGTTGTGGTAAAGTGTGTAAACATAAACAATATTATCACACTTAGCTCCATCATAAGTACCCCCTCCCTCTCCACAACCACAGATCTTATCACTGTGTCCACCATACTTCACTTTTTCTATCATTGTTAACCTGATCTGGACCATCAGGATGAATGAGCCTAGCAGGTGACATGATTCCAAATAGACCACACTTAACTGGAGCAGCCTTGGATATAAGCCAAGCTTTTGCGTGGTCTCTTCCTTCCTATCTGAAGAAATGACGTCGAAAGCGGCTGGCGCCTGAGCCTTGGAAGCCCTTGTGCGATCCTGTCCAACTGTCTATTTTGGAATAGCAGTTATGCAGTGCGCGAGGCGGGAGTTTTAAAAAGGTTTTGTCGTGAGAAAACCCAGCCGTGACGTCACAGCAATTAATTTTTAATGAATTCCTTATGCCTTTTATGCGTCCCGCGAACTAATAATTATTACTGGATGGGGCGAAGGAAGGGGGGGGGGGGGGGGGGGGGGGGGGGGGGGGGGGGGAGAAGGCGGGTAAATCAATCCTCGCTCCGCCCAGACCGAAACGAGATACAGAGAATCGTCTGCCAGTCTATCCGCCCCTGACCTAGCTACTTGCCTTATCTTTTTTAAGCTCTAGATTTGGCCCTGATCTTCTTTCATCAAAAACTGATCTGAGGTTATTACTTCTCAGAAACCACAAGGCTTGCTGTTGCGCTAAGATTTTTTATAGACTCCGCATGTTTTTTGTGTATTCAGTTCATTGGTTTAATGCATGAGATTTTTCATTGCATCGAATAACTAGAGAGATAGCTACTCGGGAGTTGATAGGATTATGAGCAAGTGTGACAAAGTGAAGAAAAGTTCTTCAACAATTCCAAAGTCTTCAATTGATAAAACAAAAACCTGGTTCTGTGCGGATATAGCTCTGAGTTGCCTGCTTATTATTGGAGTATGGAGTCTAGTATTCCTGCCAATACTACTTTACAATTTACCAAAATCAGAGGTAAGCTATTGTGTTCATTAATTTTTTTTTGTCATATAAGTTCTTGCCATTTTCTTATGTTATGACCAGTGGCCTAGTATGAGTATGAAATATATAAATATCCTGTAGTTTGGTCAGGTTTTGATGGTAGGAGTGTCTGGCATCTCATTGTGGCACCAAAAATTCTAAACAAAAGCTGGCAAAGGTGCCCTGAGTATTAGCTCTCTATTTTACACTTTAAATATATCCTATTACATCACGGACAACCACTTAGTAGAAGAGAGACATATCTATTGTTGCAATTATCATTATCATCATTTTATTTGATCCTAACTGGTTTATATACAAAGAAGCAGATCCGTATTATTTCCCCTTGATCTTTCAAATGTATTGAAATATTCATTAAAGGTCTTTTCTTTTCTTTTTGGCATGACCATTGAGTTTGTCCTTATAAAAAAATAATTCAGTGATGCATACTGAATCTGCCTACCAAATCCGGCAAGGATCTATCAAGCAAATTTTGGTCTGACCCTTGATCTCGAGTTTTCTAATTGTTCCATGGTTGACTATATATATACCCTGTTTGATAAAGATACTTCATGCCCTTATTGAGTATATTTGTCAATACACAGGTGAACAAACAAACAGTAGCAAAACAATCATTTATCTTATCTTTCTCAGGAAAATAATGATAATTTTGTAATCTACAAATTTATAATTCATTATTTAGATACTATCTAACACCAGTAGCAGTACTAAAGATTCTGATACTGCCACGGTCTGCTCAGCACCATTCGTCTTTGCCACAACCAGTGGTGTATGCTTAATAGAATTAGCCAACTTTCTGAAATCTTCCAACTGTTCACCTGATCCAGAAGGATATATGTTAGTTATGAAGAATGATGAGGTCACAGCCACACAATTGATTAATGGACTTACAACTCTTGGAGCAACTGCTGAATGCTTACGTAAAGCTGTTCCCTTTTTGTGCCTGCATCTGTTTGGGTTGTGTGGCGAGTCAGGCATCTCCATCCAGCCTACCTTTAGTCAGTGTGAAGAGTTAAGAGACACAGTATGCAAACAGCAATGGATGTACATTGAAAAAATTGACATTGGCCTTCCAGAATGTGAAATATTTCCTGCTGAATCATTGTCATGTCCAGCATTAAATGACAGCTCCTCTACAAATGGAACAGTCACCACCCATATGTTAGGTAAGGAGAATTCACACTAATGTGTAGATTTACATATCAGGTAGACATGCACCAGAATAATTTTTTGCTTTTAAGTTGGGAACAAGTCTGACTATGTCTGGAAAGTGACATTTGTGGTTAGGACTTTGGAGCTCCATAAATTCTGCACACTTCACTGTATGAAAATAATATATAGCTTATATGATAGATCTCTCAGTATGCTCTCGTTTGGTATTAAAAAAGTTGCAACCTTGCTATATAAAGTTACATGAGCCAAATTGGGTGTACCTCAAAACTTGAGTGCCTGAATTTCTGGTTTCTGAGATTGGAAGGCACTCGCCTTGTCTGTTACTAGAGGAAGCCATCCTACAATTTGACATGTTGGTTTAGGTGCTAAAAACATGAATCAGGCAAGATAGGGTGAAATTTCAGTTAGCCCGCACTTGCCTAATTAGTTGTGGTTTAGTGCCTAATGTGTAGAGTAGGGCTTCCGCTAGCCACGTTAACGAGGAACCACAACTACAAACTTGATGACTCCCACTTGGTTTGCATGTAACTTTGGGATATTTCTATATACCTATGCAACTTTTTTAATTTTAAAAGAGAGTACACAGAGAAATCTATCATTAAGTTTTTCTTGTAGAAAATGAATGGCATACTGATGTGCTTGCTTGCCTCAATTTATTTCAGTGTAATGGCAAAATCCACTGTTCTCTATGCCAGACATTAGCTACTTTATTATATAAATCCTCACTACTGTTTTGCATGTAAAGATGTGGCCAGTTGTAACATTGGACACTATGATCAACATTTGGGGTGGTTGTCTTTTATGTATTGTTTGAAGCCCAGTCTTCCCTTGAAAGGGATCATGGCTTCATCAATAGTGTAGTCCATAAAAAGGATTCCTAAAAAGCTTTCATCTTCTGTACTATCACATCTGTCCATGATAGGCATGTAAACTAATGCCACAAATCTGGATTAGTCTCTACTATACAGGGGGGAAAAATTTCATCAGAAAAAGTCTGGTAGAATATTTGAAGAGGAGAACTTTTCACCCTTAACTGAAGCATATACCTGTGTCTATGACTATAAAAAATAAGTAGTTGTTGCCAATAGAGCTATTAGAAAGACAAGTATGAGATCTAGACAGACCAGCAGTAGCTCGCAAAGATAGGCCAGCAGAAGCAGTATTGGAAGTTCTGCTTGTTCCTCAATTTCTATTTCTACAACCTCTACCTAGGGATTTACCTTATTATTTCTGCTTTTAGATCTACCACCTGATGTCTTGCATGTCATGATAATGCTGTGGAAAAGTGGGTATGAGTTCTGAGTCATAACAGAAGGAGTCATCAAAGGGCATGGAAGGTGTAAATGATGAAAGGGAAGTTGAGGAGACAGGAGATATTGAAGAGGAAGTGCCTGGAAGCATTGTCAAACACACCAATGAAGTGCCTAGAGGAGGAAGGGAGCTAGAAATGCTATAAACTAACAGGAGGAAAAACATACTGTGTGGGGACTGCACCAATCTAAATACTCAATGGAAACCCGTACACTCAAAGAAAACCAGCAACTACCCAGGATAAAAGCTACTTCCACTTTTTGGCAGACTCCAGAAAAGTGGGTTCTGACTCTTACCTTTATTCTACTTTACACATCTATACTCACCCTCAAAGTTCCCATAATTCTTCTTCCCTCATCATCACTGGAATTACCATCATCCTGGACAAAGCTAGCCTAGCCAGCTGCCAGTTCAAAATTTACAGCTCTCTTAAGAGCAGCAACCTCCGCAGGCTGAATGACTCATTGTCCCCTGTAGGCAGAGATCTCTTTTCCTTCATCACAGCTGGATTAAACATCGTTTAAACAATCATATATAAAATGGAAGAATTTTAATGGAAAATTCTCTAAGATAGCTATGAAATGTGAAATCAATGTATCAGTACTCGAACAAGACCATCTATAGAACATAGGCCCACCACAAAGTTTGCATGGTGTTCAGCATTGACTTAGAAAAGAAAGGCCAGCTACTTTTCCTTGACTGCTCACTGCATTGGAACAAAGAGGAGGCATATACTGGACTCCAGAATATACAGAAAAATAATGCACATGGATAGGTACTTTCAATAAAGCCTCTAGGATAGGCCAGGAAGTTTACCATCATGCAAGAGGAAATGGATAAGGAGATTAAACATCTTCCCCTAGTCATTGTCCCCTATATGATGGGCCTTGGCGAGTACATGAGAAATGCAGGGACATATCATTTCAAATATACGGTGAGAAAGTTCCTCCCTTCTAGCACTTACTCACCCTGAATTTGAGACAGATCAATTTAAATAAAGATAAGTTGTGGACTTCAGTAATTGTGAATGCCTTTAATTGTAGATGGTGTAATCTGTGCAGACTTAACTGTGTCTTTGATCTCTTTAACAGTACAAGTTGATAATATTATTATAATGCCATTCATCGGATGGCTTTCTGTTAAAAGTGAAAACAAGAAAAAACATATTTGAAATTTACTTTTGGGTAAAGTCTTGTCAAAGGCTAATCACAACCTTGACAAACTAAAAAGCTAAGCTCATCCCCTAATTTGGCACTTCAGGGGATGAGCTTGGCTTTCTAATTGGATAAGGTTGTGATGGAGCCTTTATCAGGACTTTACCCAAAAGTAAATTTCAAATTACTCCTCTTACTCAACAGTGTATGGTGGTCAGGGTGTCTTTGCTAAAAACATGTGTGTGATCAGCTATAATTTTATATCTTTATATGGATTTGTTCAATTATTATATAGTTTTAAGTGCACTACTATCAGGTTATATAGGGGTAAAATACGGTCCATTCACATTTTTCATCACCCCAAAATTACTAGTCAGCTAAGTCTAGCAAAACTCATTTTCTAGTGACATGAGGTGCTATTGCCTTGTCTGAGGATGACAACAATGAGGCAGACATCCTGCTTAATAAGATAAGCTTTCTTGCTACCATGTAGCTTTGATAAAAGGGAGATAACAGTTGAAACTAATGGAACATGTGCGCAGAAAATGATAGCTCAGTTTAGGACAAGAGCTTGGATGAATAAAGCTTCTTTGGTTTAGTATTACGGAGTGAGAGAAGCATATTTTACCAGTTAAAACATAGTAATAGCCTATAACTAGCTTTCCAGGTATTGATATTGTACACTGACTAAATTTTTATTGACCTGATGATGAGTTCCTCCTCCTAATCTCCACTCTCAACTAAAGTATAAGAAATATATTCATAAAAATATTTGGTTAAATAAGATTAATTTACAGATCCCTTCTTAATAATCAACTGGAAATATACTCTAACCTTTCAACTAGATACTCTAGCCTTCATCAGGAATATCAAATTTCTAAGACACATGTGAGCTTGTTATGTACCAGCTAGGTACCCATCATACTATGCAAACCAAAACTTGGAACACACAGCCAGAACGTGAACTGGATGTGGCAACAAAAAACAACAATAAAGATAATAATGATAATAAATAACCTAACAATAATTAAATAATTATATAATATAGAACAAGCTTGAATAATAATAATAATAAAAATAATAATAATATAACAAAAAAGCATGCCTGGTATTAAAAAATTAACTGAATACAGAAATATTACAATGGTCATGGTTTCAAAGTCAGGCTCTTAAGAGTAGCCACCCAGTAGCCAGGTTAGTCAATTTCACCGACTCAATTGAACCAAAAACACTTTGGTACTAGGGTGATATGCAATGCTAGCAGTTCCTCCCATATTCTGGCATGATCTAATTGGTAGCTACCTATCCTCCACAAGATGCAAACAATGGCCTGTCCACACGTGATACATGCAACCATATCTGTCAGCATTCTAAGGTGGAAAGCAATGGAAAAAATGTACAAGAATAAAAAATTATAATAGACAACATGCTATAGATAAGGAAATGAATGTTATCTTCTACTACTACTAGTGTTAACTTAATTCTACTAACAACTCGCTCAATAATAAACTCTCAACTAACATTCATTTGACATAACAAAATTACAATGACCTTCTCAATAATCAACTTGAATTTTACTCTCTTGACACTTCGACTAGAGAATACAAAATGATTATGGTGGTTATCTATCACATGATTGATAGCTGGCTAACTTACTTACCAATATCAATGGCATGTGAGTCCTAGCATCTCGATGAAGGCTAAACATCTAGCCAAATTATTATTATTTATTTATTATTGCATTTATTATTTAATTTTTTTAAAATATATACATTTTTAAATTTACATCTGGTGCAAGTGCTAGACATGTGTGCCAGTTCACATGTAGGATACATGAGCCAGTCCACTTGCTGGGTGTGTGTACTGTTAGCACGTGGTGGATAGTTAGCCACCTATAGCAGGCTCATGCGCGCCTTGGCATCTGTTATTCCTGATGAAGGCTAGAGAATCTATTAAAAAAATCAAAAGAATACAATTGAGAAGGTTATTGTAAGGTTATTATGTCAACTGAAAGTTCATTGAGACTCTGTAGATCAGTGGAAATATAGCCCAAAAAATTAATACATAATGACTTTCTCAATATTAAACTTAAATTTGCTCCTTGACATTGTGTTAATCTAGCAGTCATCATAGGTATTATTTACATATTATTCATGCTCCTTTTTAGGACCATTACATTGAAGAAAACATTCAGTAATGGCAAGCTATCTAGAGAGCACTGTACTTCTGGCAGCTGTAAAACTCAGTTGCACAACAACTCTCTGCAATTTTGTTTAGCTATATATAATCAAGAGGAAATTTGTAGCTATTACTGCAATTGATATCCAGAAAATTGGTTTGTTATAGCTCAAAAGTGCACGAACTATTTGTACACAAATGGTTACTAATGTCTGTGAGTATTCTTGTCATCATTCCCATTGCCGTCATAATTATTTGTGTGCTTATCCTTGTTTGCAAAAGGCACACCCATCTGCCTTTTTAAAAATGTGTTCTAATATATGATCTTTAGATCCTGAAGAAATCCATTCAAATTACACTAAAGCATCAGTTCTGGAATGCACTGGAGATTTTTATCAAGAAAATGGTTCAAGTTACTGTACAAGGAGTTGTAATTCCTGGGTACAACTTAGCCAAGGAGGAGTTTTGTTACTTTATGACATATTTGTAATCCTATTATTAAGCCTTTCAATTCTAGCAAGTGCAGCAGTGATCATACTGTCTTGTCTAGCATGGAAAAGAATGTGAGTTAACTATAAGATAAAATTTAGTCTGCAGTTTTACATGACAGGTGCCATATTTTCTTTGGAAGGGAAAAATAGCTGTCAACCCCTCTAACCTGCTCTCAGCCCTCCTTCCTCCCAAATCTAACAAACTTCCTTTATGTGATTTTATCCTCAAGTATTATATTGTTGAAATGGTTCTATACACCACTAGAATATATTACTTAGGACCTCTCTTTCTTTCACATGGCACCAAGTCAATACTTAAAAAATTTCATCTTAAACAGACTAGATATAATTGTGACACCCACGTTATATGATTGGTGATAGGTGAAAGAATGTCTTGTTAAGGAAAATTACAGGATTTTTTGTGTAGTATTAAGACTTAAAAGTCCATGAAAATGCTGGCATTATTATTACTATTATTTTACTACAGGCTTATTTTCCCTGCTATCTTTGTAGTGTATATGACGATTGGAGGTTTGGTTTTATGTAAGCATTATTATCTTTACATATATGAGTTATTGATATATTTCCATTAAATGTTTCAGATATATTTACAATAATTGGCTATATCGACAGTAGCCAGCTGTTCTGTGGGTCTCGGAGTCTGATTAAGAGTCTGACAGAAGTCACACCGCTTTGTATTACATTTGGTATGATATTCTATAGATAACTAAATAAAAATAATTGTATTGACATCTTTGTTTAACAGTTTGTTGGAGATGGAAAAATAATTAGGTTATTGGCGAGCTAAAAGAGCCTTCAGTGGGGAGGAAAACTTGGTACAACAGCACATAGTGTATCTATGTATATATGTTCCTTTTATGTATTAAACATGCATTTCCCATAAAAAATATGAATGTGTCACTGACATTAAATAATGTGGATGTTTGTAAATCGGTAGTGTTGGTCACAGTAAAAAGAATGATCGATAGAATGCCTGGCAGAAAATTGAACCTACAGTGGCCTTAGTTCACTGTGTGTAACTGAGAATGAGTTGCATGGTTAATAGCTGAAGTGACCCTTGACTAAATAGCAGAAATAGCCAGCAAGATATATAACAAACAACCAACTGAGACCATTGTAAACCCCTGCAAAGTTTCTAAAATACCTCTCCATGGTCTTCATACATTTTTTATGCACTGCAAGTGAGAACAGCCTGCATGGCGATCAGGAAAGTATGATGGACAAACCTAGTTTGTTCACCAACATGCTCTAGTTTTTTAACTTGCCACTCTATGCATAACATTCATTACTAGTTTTATATACTTTTCATAACCTTAGGTTCTATATTATCAGTGTTTACTTTATTTAACCTTACTTCATTGGTATACTAAATATGTTTTGTTTTAGCAAGTTAGATTATTTTGATCTTTTTGCAAAGAGAATAGTTATTTTCTATGATAAGAAAATTTAATGATGATAAATAAACAACAAATGGATTGATTTTGGAAAATAAAGACAAATATTCTGTTGTAAACCCCTTTACCACCAGTTTTATAGGTGACTATAAAATATTTTGGAGAAGCCTGTCATCTTATTGATTTACCCAGTATATCTATTTAACTAAGTTTTCAACTGTGTACTTGCATAGTGAAATCATCTAGTAGTCCCATTATTTATTCACATGCTAACTTAAATCCGAAAATATTACATGTAAGGACTGATCATCATAAATAGGCTGGGTGTGTTCTTACATGCAATGGAATCACACATAATTCAGAAATACAATTATTAGGGGGGAAAATACATAATGATATTGAGTGCCTGTTGGGTATGGGCCTGTTCCTTGTAGCACAAAAAGAATCATATGTCATGCCACAAAACTTCTATAGCTAGTGTCTTTTTCATTTCCAATTGCATAGCAGTAAAGATTTGAGCTGGGATGCAAACCCCTCATACAAGCCCTCACCCACATAAACCCATCACACCCCATCCCTTTCCCAGGATATGAGTATAATTATTGATATTCTGTTAAGTTGTATGATACTTGTGTGATAAAGCATAAATGGACATGATTATGCAAAACGTTAACCTTCCAAACAATTAAATTTAGATATGGTCAATGGTGGGTAAAATTTCATTTACTAATTCTTACAATATTTATTATTTTAAGCTCATGTGAGACCAATGAATAAAGTTATGCTACTAACCTGTACAAAAACTGCCGTCTATTTCACTGGGTCATCATAATTATATTACTGGGCAATGTACATTAGTATCACCACTGTATATTGACCTGTAAATAGCAACAACAAAAAGTCTTGATATGTTTGACATAGCTAGAATCAATCAGATGGATGTTTTTTGCTGCACTTATATGGTAAGAAATGTTTATAACTTCAATTTACGGTGGTGGGATTCATATGTATAGATAATAACACTTTACATTAAAGCAACAACCTTCTCATAACTGATTTTACTTTTTGTCGTTTTCCCCCATCATAACTCTCCTTTATTTTGCAATGCTACTATTGACCTTAATAAAGAGGATTCTGCCACTATCATGATGCCACCAGATTGTGGTTGGCATGGTAGGACAGTAATGGTGGGTACAAGCAAGAAAAGCAAAATATATGATATCAATACCCTTTATAATCCATTTGTATTTTGTTACTTTTCATGTGTATATATTTATACCACATTCGGCAGTTATGACAATTTATAATGCAATGTTATAGTACTTTAGAATAAGAGAAAATAAATATATAAGTGGTATAAATTTTACTGAGAGAATTCATAACATGTGGCATTTATAGCCTTTTTTCATTGACTTTTGAAATACTAATTTACATGATATAAATTCTACATAATTATCAAACATCTATGGACTCTTTTTGATTAACAAATGTGTATTAATCTAAAATTACCTCGCCGATCACTTGCACACACTCACAACCATCTAATTTCAGCAATGGTGTGTGTATCACATAATGGCACCCATGATCAGCATGTAATTATGTCCACAACATGATGCCACACCAAAGTTCTAGAAAGAAAGATTAGGCCTCTGAAACAAATAACTCACATCTGATAATGTCATTCACATAGTAAGTCATATATTATAGTAACTAAATGTGTAAATGTAAATGTAAGAGTAAATTACGTCAACAATGCTGAAAAAATAATTGAGTACAGGTTGATATGAGAGGGAATAGGTATTGGCACACAAACTCTGCTTAGCACTGAAAGGGACCTTAGACGATGTTCATGTGGGGTGGTGTTGTATAGTTGGGGTGGGAGGTATTGAATTGTCATATATATACTATATTATTTATGCTGGTTTCTGTCACAGAGTCCACACATAACATCAATCCTGGTGGAGCCATGGTCAGGAGCCATATAATTATGGGGGCTATATGAAGTTGGGGATAAATAATTTTCTTGGAGCATGAAGTTATTTAGGTTATCATTATTGATTTGGAGAGTGGTTTGTACTGCATTTTTAATGTTTGGGTGGTGTGTGCGTGTTTTTGGTCGTGGTGTAGGATTTATTTTCTTTTTCCTTCCAGAGGATGTGAATGTTTGTACATTCCCTGGAAGACGACACTTTCCATCACCTACCTTTCAGACAATGCCTCTAGCTAGATTCCAGACATATATTTAATACATTTTATTATTACTATTATTATATCTTTATTGTCTTTTCTTTTTGCCTCTTACCATGACTGCTTTGCACTACCATGCTCACAAACTGAGATATGTGATGTCCACTCTACAATTGTTTTCCTTGCTTTTATGTTTATGTTGGTTTATACCCAAAGATTATGGGTCCAATATCCATGTGAATCATTTCCAAATCTGACACTTTAAATATGGCTTCATTTTCTCAGATACTCAAATAATTTGAACTCAGTACTCAGTGAACTTCAAATTATATTATTCAATATTTCTTCACTTACTAAGACACTCGGATACTTCTAATTCAGATATTGTAATATAATAATAGTAGTAGTTAGGATAATAATACTGTAATACGTCTCCATCTACCCAAATAGGATTTACGTGTATGTTAGTGATACACATCAGTTGGTAAATATAACAATGTCTACAAAACATGGGTGAGAGTAAGTAATATGGAGATACTTTCCACTATGTGGATCTGTTCACTTATCCAGAAATTTGTTGGCACTGGAGAAAATGCTGCTAATAATGAGCAAATGCCAATTTCTTATTACAATGACCTTCTCTATAATCAACCTGAGTTCTACTCTCTTGGCATTTCGACTATATGCTCGAGCTTTCAAACAAAATTCTGGAAATTAGACTGAAAGAACACCAAGATACCTGTAAAAGGTTTGCTAAAGAGAAATTTTAAATTGTTGAACATGCATGGGTTAATGGACACCCTATTTTGTGATAGGAACCCACTATCTTAGACCACGCCATACAACAGAAAGAACTGCTAATGAAAGAGGCATACATCAGCCTAGCACCAAATTATGGGTGGTTCTATCGAAATTATGGATGGACTTGCCTGGCTGCTATGGGGCCACCCTCAAGAGCCTGAACTTGAAGTCACAACCACCATAATTTTCTGTATTCAGTTATCAAGCATGTTATTTTTATTTTTATTTATTTTAATATTATCATTATGTTGTTGTCATTATGTTGTTGTTGTTGTTGTTATTATTATTATTGTTGTTATTATTGTTGTTACTATTGTTGTTGTTGTTATTGTTGATATTAATGTTATTATTCTTATTCTTATTCTTCTTATCATTGTTATTGTTGTTGTTGTTATTATTATTATTACGACTTATCACTATTACTATTATATATTATATATTTATTATTATTATGATAAATAAAATATTAACTAGATTATATTGTTTTAGAGTTTATTTTACATCTATAGCTAATATTATTATCTTTTCCACATCTGATTCAAATGCTAGATGCCATGGTGTGCTTGTTTCACATGATGAATAGCTAGCTACCAATCTCACGGAAGTCTTAGCATCTCATTATTTCTGATGAAGGTTAGAGCAACTACTTGAAAGGTCGAGAAAGTAAAATTCAACTTGATTATTGAGAAAGTCATTGTAATTTCATTATGCCAACTGAGAGTCTATTTAGAGTATTAATTATATATATATATATAATGCTGAAGAATTGTTATAGCTAAACTTTATTACAGAATAATTATATTTGCATATAATTTATTCTGTAGGTATTTCGACCATATATTTCATCAGTCAACTTCAATTATGGTGGCTATTCTATATAGTTACTCTCTTTTGGAAAGTTGTATTTCCATTCCATGCTCAAGCCTTCGAAAGATCTGGCAAGAACAAATATATTCACATAACATGCTTTATAGTTGCAATTTTATATCCAGTAGTCCCCATTACAATTATAATGGTTGACACAGCAGAAAATCTTCAGAAACAAAATGCAAATTCCACCTCTCAATATAGAAGGAGTTTGTTGTTATCAGAAGGATTGGGTTTTGGATATACCAGATTTCCTAATTTCATCTGTACTTCAACAAATCCCGATGCATATTTCTATTCCTTTCTCCTTGTGAATGACATCATCTCGGGATGTGGGTGTACCTTGCTCATCATTATATTCCGGTCTATACATCAACTTTATATCAAAAGAAAGCAAGTGAGGTTACTAAACATTAAATTAGCTCGATATTATAAACTGTGAATAACTTCTTTTTTTTCTTCCCCCCATACAGAGAACTATTAACATTAACATCAATGGAAAACCAGTATCTCAATTTACCTTTGGAAAAGCTGAGAAGAAGCTACTAGTTGTGTTATGCTACTTCATTGTAGTTAATGGTATTTGTATAACAACAAATTCAGTGGAAACTAAAACTATTTCAGATTATATCAAGGATCTACAAAAGTTTTTATTTTGTGAACAGGGAATCCAAAATTCAAGCAAACAATGCATTTATTCTGATTATGACCAAATTGGCCTTTTATTTATTATTAGGTTGGGGGGATTTTTGCTGCACTTTTTCCCGATGGTTAACCTGCTGTACGTAGTGAACATTCAAGAGTTAAAGAAATTGTGGAAAGAGTCTCCATGTTCAACAGTTAGCAAGCAATAATATCATACCTTGTAAAAGGACAGACATGTGGCTATAATAATATGAACGTGTGTCTTATGTTTATTGCATTTCTTTTGTACACAATATGAGACCATTTTGTTTTACTTATTAATAGACATGAGAGGTGCTGGCTAAAAGAATTGTGACAGAAAAATTGTGTGACAATTTTTCAGAGTTCTTTCTAGGGTAGGCTACCGAGTTGAAGTAAATTAGAGGCAAGCCCTTTTCCTGTATTCGGTTAGCAAATAAACAAGGCTTGTATTACCACTGAAAGCCTTAAAAAAGTAGAAATAATTTGACCTCTGCAGAGCAAGAAATACCGGTTGGTTTAATCTTTATTTAACATGACATGAAGGCATTTCATGTTGTACAAAAATGTTTCGCTTATAATTACTTTAATAATATATGCTATATAAATTCTACTAACTACATTGCCATATACATGACTCGCAATACATTGATCGCCTCATGCATATAATTATGTGCAATAATTCATTTTAGCCGAGCTAAATTGGCAGCTTCATGTTAACCCTTTAAGCCCCCCGCCCATTGATTTTTGAGCCCATACGGGCGCACTTACCAATTTAATTATAATAAATAAACTCTGCATCCTGTGTTAACAGGATGCATATATTCAAATACAGGGGGAAATTACCTTTCATTTGAAATACTTGGTAAGGGATTTCCAATAAAAAAAAATTGTGCTTTGTTCAAACTTAGTTAGCTATCCTAACAAGATGGCAACTGGCTCAATGCCCACTACTCAGTCAGTAACAGCTGCTACCTTGGGTTTGGAAGAGGTTTTGAGACTTTTGGATAGCAGCAGCAGTGAGGACTCAGTATGTGACCTTTCTGATCCTGAAGATGGTTTTGATGGAGATACATTTACTGGGTAAGTCCAGATAGCTATAGTTACAGCTCTCTACTTGGATAGCTAGAGTTTAGCTATATATTTACCATAATTTAATTGTTATATAGATCCAATGCCACTGCTGTTGAATTTCCTCTGGAAGCAACTCCAGTACCCTCAGTTTCACCATCCTCTGAGGAAGAACAGCCTCTTAGAAGCAGAGCTGGAAGAGGTGTTCAAGGACACCGTTCTCGCGGACGACGTGGTCTACGGAGAAGTAGGGGTAGAATACGAGGAAATACCCGTCCTAGAGGTCAATATAACAGTGGAGGAAGTTCGGGTATTACATGCAGACAGAGTATCTCCCAATCACTTGTCAATACTCTTGAGAATCCTGATACTTCAGCATTGACTGTACACCCATTCAACCCAGTGCGTGAACCAGGTTCATATGTTTCCAGTTATGATGAATCTTTCACACCTCTTGATTTCTTCAAGCTTTTTTTTACTGAAGATATAATAAAACTAATATGCAAGAATTCTGATAAGTATGCTGAAAAGAATAAAGACAGATGACCATATAATTATTCTCGATACCCTGGAATGACAGCAGTTATGTTATTGAATTTGGTTGGCTTATTAATTTATTTCGGTTTGGAAAAATTGGCATACTACACTGATTATTGGACGACTACAGGAGATTCATTTAACCTTTATGGTAGAAGTTTTGCAGGGCGAAGTATTATCAGCAGAAATAAGTTTTTTAGTCTCTTACATGTGAGTGATATTGACACAGAAGATCTTAGTGACCGGTTGTGTAAAGTTCGACCAATGATGGAACACTTGAACGATTCAAGTCAGCGCTACTTTCAACCAGATCTAAATATTTCAATCGATGAACGCATGGTGAAATCAAAGGGGCGTTTTCCAATGCGCCAGTACATCAAGAGTAAGCCAGTCAAGTGGGGCTTCAAGCTGTGGTGTTTGTGTGACTCTGAAACTGGTTATACTTATCGCTTTACAGTGTACAGGGGAAAGCAAGGAGAAGTACGATCAAGTAATGGTTTAGCATATGATGTAGTAATTGATTTAGTAAAAGGATTGGAAAATCAAGGATATCGACTTTTCACTGACAATTTCTATTCTAGCCCTATCTTATTTGAGTACCTCAAAGCAAATGGGTTCGAAGCATGTGGTACAATTGATATAAAACGTCGTAATGTTCCTAAATGTCTCAAATCTTTGAAGACTGAACTAGCAAAATCGTGTACTGAATGGGGAGAAGGTCGATGGGTTCGGGACAAAAGCTTAGTGTATGTTATGTGGAAAGACACTAAAGTAGTAACTGTGGCTTCAACTATGCATACTGCCACAGGCAATGAGAAAGTGATACGGAAAATGAAAGATAAAGCTGGTCAATTATTGTGCAAGGAAGTCAAGATTCCTCCTCCTATAGTAGAGTACAACAAATATATGGGAGGTGTTGACCTTTCGGACCAGGCTATATCTTACTACAATATTCTACGCAAGACTCGAAAGTATTGGCGCACCCTTTTTTTGCATTTTTTGGACGTAATGGTGACCAATTCATATATTCTGTACAAACTCCACCTACCTGAAGAAGAACGCAAAAAATGTACTCACAAAGCATTTCGGGAGAATTTGGTAGCTCGGTTATGTGACCTAAGAGATGGTTCTGAAAAAACCTTATTATCTCCTTCACACAAACAGAGTATTAGGGCTCCTCACCAGCTTACACACACTCCTCGTGAAGAGCTACAATATTGTGATTTGTGCAAAATATTGAAGAAACCCCGACACCGCACCAGATTGAAGTGTGTTGCATGTGATATGTATCTTTGCTTTGAACCAAACAGAAACTGCTTCAAAGTTTGGCATTCTAGTCAATGTGACCATATGAGGAACTAAAACTTGTTGAAATAAATATCTGTTTTCTGCTAGAAATATAATTATTGTTATTGACAATCTACCATAATCGCAGATTGGTGTGGCTTTGTGGTCATTTGAGTAAGTATGATCTAACATTAGGTCTTAGTATACATATAATATTACATGTTTATTAGAGTTTAGTACATATCCATACTACACAATAAAACTACACATGTACATCTTTTTTGAGATCAAAATGAGAATCGTATATAGATTTTTATGCCAATACCGGCAATATAAAATAATGAAATTTATCATATTTCACACATCTTCAATGGGAAAAAAATTGTTCAGTGGTGATGATTGATGGTTGTGTAATAGTTTGAAGTCATAAAAAAGGAACTTTATTGTACAAAAATTTGAAGAAATCGGAACGAATATTGATCCTAAATTTTTATCTAAGTTCAAATTAATATAATTTGTTATGGGTGTGGTTTATTAATCTTTTGGAAGAAAAAAAATATAGTATGGCTCATTAGCTTTTAGATTATACCCATATTGCTTACCAATATTCCCTTTAGTTTTTAAGTTATAAATATTTTAAACAGGAAGGTAAAAAATGAGAAAAATTTGAAAAACGCGCGGGGGCTTAAAGGGTTAAGGGCAAAAAATTCGATTATCACAATAATTATATGCTTGGCAAACTAGAGTTTTTTGTTCTGTATATATATACACGAGATATATATATACAACACAGGAATGGCTGGTTGCTATAAAACCAATAATAATCTGCAATATCCTAATACTAAGGAAAGCATGATTGCACAACTACGGTATGTAATAGCAGGAGACTGTAGCAGATTTTGAATGGTCCGCCCAGGAAGTGGGTGTGGTTTCAATTGGTTGGTGAGGAATCGGATGTGGTTAACTATATTATTTCAAAGACTGAATCAAGATCGCATGTGTTCATCCTCCTTTTCTTTGTAACCATGAGGCAGACATGGCAAAACACAACATGTTTTATCACAACATAATGAAGGAATGGTCACTTAGCGGGCTGAAAGCTATGCAGAAATGTATTCCTTTTTGTCAAACGATCACTTGGGTAAATTAAATCACCATCACTGCTTAGATATATTTTCAGCTACTACCTCGCCCACTCATCAACTAGAGACTTTTAACCTGCCCAGTGGCTCAAATGCACTTATGCAAATATGTTTACGAAGTAGTAGTAGTGGTGGCCCAGGCTCGGCAGTATCAATATTAAATTATTAAACCCACGCTGGGGAAGCTGAATGCTGGTTTGCCATGTCACCAACCACAGTTAGTTTCCCACAACAGAGGAACTTGAAGACAACAACTCGACCTACTTGTGAAACTAGACATGCACAATTCTAGTGCATGAAGTTACAAAGCAAAAAGTAGATGACCATTCAGAAGTGGTTCAGAGGCCAAGAGAGCTTTCAGAGTGCAGTCTTACACTGACCAATTTTTGTGTGACTACACACACAAGCAGAGCAAACTTTTATATGGACATTTTCATGACTGTTACACAACTGTGTATATAAATAAATTTATACCTGGTACTACAAAATATATAATTATGTAAAAACATGAATGACAATTTCTCAAACCAACAGGTCGAAGAGCACCTTGAAAACTTCCAATAACTTCTAACCTATGCTCAGAATTAGTGAGAAATTTATTAGCTATCAATTTTAAAACTGTCCATAATTTCATTTTATGTGTGTAAAAGTAAGAAATGGTTGAGCCGATTCTGATTCATTGTACAAAGGTAAAGCTAGAAATCAATTCACCAGTCGATGTAACAGTCATGGCCACAAGATCACTCACTCAGTTCTAGACCCTTTTCCCCACCCCAAAAGGCAAGGTCGAACTGTTCGCATCTACATCTTTAAAAAGTGGAGTGACCATGGCCACTGTGGCTGCTGCAGTTCCTATGGCCCGGCAAAGGGGTCAAGGTCTGGAAAATGTAGTTTCATAATCTTCTTTTTATGACTTTTGAGCTCCATAGGTTCTGCACACTTCATCCTATGAACTTGATATATAGCTTAAATGAGAGATCTCGTTGTGTGATCTCTTTGGTATTAAAAAGCTGCACAGGTATAACTATGCTAAAGTTACATGCAGGCCAAAATCTGAGTGGCAAACAGGTTGAGTTTGTGGTTCTTGATTGAAGTGGTATTCAATTGAAAATGTTATCTGTGGCCAGAGGAACCACTTTACAACTTTCCAATTTGATGAAGTAGGCAGCCCGAAAAAAATTTATGTTGATTTTTTTCAGCACCTGCGATTGCCTAATTAGCCATTTTTTTAGCACCTAATGAATATGCTCTTTTATAACAATTACAATGTCTAGTCACGAATCACAACTGCAAACTGTTCAGGCACTCAGATTTTGAAGTTATCCCTTTTGGCTTCATGTAACTTTAGCATAGTTACACCATGCAACTTTTGATTCCACGAATAGGACTTAGGTCCTTGTCGGGTCACGGACAGGTTATCTCTTCTGAGCGTGCTTGGCAGGTACTGCTGCCACCAGAGGTCTACAGAGCTTGACAGTATAATTAGTCAAAGATTGAGCTACAATGTATCATATAGCAAAATAAGAAGTAGAACTAATCAGGCCTATTGGCCGAACAGCTTTTATAGTAAAATGTGATACAAGTGTAAAGGTTGGGTCTACCCGACCACTGTGTGGTGTATGCAATGACGACAAAGAGGTGTTGATGAAGTTCATGTATAGGTGTTGATGAAGTTCATCTTCTGTCTAGTCAGGGGTGTGCCGGGCGGGTCCCCCAGCCCTTGGAGGTGGGCCCAACATCCCCCCCTCGCATGAGTGAAGCCGTCCCTGGCGTAGAAGTAGAGGTAGAGGTAGACGTCTCCCACGACTGGCGAGACATTCCATCAGCATTCGCATTGTCTCGACCAGGCCTATACTTGATGGTGAATGAGAATCCCTGGAGTTGTAAGGCCCATCTGGTGAGACGTCGGTTATTTAGGTGGGCCGTCTGGAGATATTCCAAGGCTTTGTGGTTGTCTGAATCATAAACGTCCGTCCATCCAAATATGTCTCAAAGTGTCTCACACATGCAACAACAGCCAGGCACTCTAGTTCAGTCACTGTATAATTGGCCTCAGCAAGAGATAGTTGTCTGCTGAAAAAGGCAACGGCCAACTCTTTTCCTTCTCTGACTGCGCTCAGGCATCCTCCAATACCAGCATAAGACATAAGAGGCATCAGTCTGGAGGAGAATCTTGTCTGTTTCTTTGAGAATATTGAGTGTGCACATCGTGCTGAGAGTCTCCCTGAGATGGTGAAAACAGTCAAGACGTTCTTGGGTCCATTCAACGAGGTTGGGCATGGTCTGTCTTGTCGCATCATTGAGCTTTGTGGAATACGATGCAAAGTGGTGGATATACTTTCTATAATATCCAGCCAATCCCAGAAATGACTTCAGCTTGGCCTTGGTTTCTGGGCGGCGATACTCTTTGAGAGAGAGAACTTTCATTTCTGGCACGGTGACTTCATTGTTGCCTACAACGTGGCCTAGATGTTCGGGAGACCGCTGTGCCCAGGCGCATTTCCCTAACTTGACAGTTAGCCCGGCATCTTGAATGCGATCCAGAACCAGAGATAAATGTTGGAGGTGAAGGTCCCATGCAGTTGAGAACACCAGAATGTCAACGATGTAGGGCGCTGCATAGCCCTCCATTCCATCCAATACACGGTCCATCAACCTCTGGAAAGTGGTGGGAGCATTCCGGAGCCCAAATGGCATCTTTATGAATTGGAATTTCCCGATAGGGATGACTATGGCAGTCTTGGGTTGATCTGCTGGATGGATCCTCACCTGGTAAAAACCCTTAGATAAGTCCATCTTGGTGAGAAATACAGCAGCACCAACTATGTTAATAATGTCTTCTATCAGAGGCATGCAGTATGGGTCCGGCACCGTAACTGCGTTCAATTTTCTGTAGTCCACACAGACCCGTATGCTGCCATCTGGCTTCATCACCGGCACCAATGGAGAAGCCCATAGGCTGGTGGATGGAATGAGAATTCCCTGGTCGATCAGGCCTCGAAGCTCCTTGATCACTCCTTTGATCTTGGCAGCTGAGATAGAGTATGGTGCGGATCGAATTGGTTTGACACACTCGGTGTCAATGTGGTGAACACATAGCGACGTCACACCTGGGGCATCCGAGAAGATGTGGGGACGGTCTTTAATGATGTCCAAGATAATTTGTTTCTGGACTGCAGTGGTCTGGTCTCCACGAAGTGTTGTGGTGTCTCTTTCCGGCTCTGTTTCGTCCGAAACAACCATTACCCTCATGACTTTGCACTCTCTGATGTTGTAAGGCTTGGTGAGATTGATGTGAACAGTCCTTCGCTTCTTAGATGGTTTGCCAGGAATGCCAAGTTCGACGTCCACAGTTCCAATCTTTCGGAGAATTTCAAACGGTCCCGTCCAGGCTGACTCCAGCTTGCCGGCCATTCCAGGTGATCTTAGTAAGACCAGAGAACCAACAGTGATGGGGCGTTGCCATGCGCATGGTGGTCATAGTATGCCTTGGTCTGCTTCTGTGCTTCAGTACCGTTGATCAGACTCGCTTCTTGGAGAGCTTCCATCCTGGAATTCAATTGTTCCATCCATTCAGTGACTTTGAAAGGTGGTGAGTCAGCTCCCATCCACTGATCTATCAGTAGGTCTGCCGGAGTGCGCAGGGTGTGCCCATACATCAGCTCTGCAGGGGAGAATCCAGTGGAACGATTGGGTGCTGTCCTGATAGAAAATAAACATAGCTTGGTCTGTGTGGCCCAGTCCAGACCCCTGTTGATTGTCTTCCTGAGCATGGGCACCAATGTCCCGTGAAATCGCTCCACGCATCCATTGGCCTCTGGGTGGTATGGGGTGGTCCGTATCTTTTCGATCCCCAATCGTGAGCACAGCTGCGTCATGAGTTTCCCACAGAGTTGGGTCCCCTGGTCAGACAGGATCATTCGAGGGAGGCCATGACGACTGAATACTTCCAGTAAACCTTCAGCCACCTCCTCAGCAGTCGCTGTCTTGAGAGGGAGTGCATCTGGGTATCGGGTGGCCAGATCGATGGTGGTGAGGAGGAATCTGTAGCCATCCTTTGTCCTGGGGAAGGGGCCAACCAAATCTATGGCCACCTTCTCAAAGGGCATTGTCATAATCGGAATAGCCACCATCGCAGCCTTGGTGGCCTTGTGTTTTCTCTGGTACTGGCAGCTTTCACAGTTCTTGCACCATTCAGTCACATCAACGTGCAGTCCGGGCCAGCAGACCCTCTGCTGGAGTTGCTGCTTGACCTTCTTGGCCCCAAGATGTCCATTGAGATCGTGTGCAAGCCGAATGAGTCGAGGCCGCTGGGACATGGGTACCACAAATAAGGTCTTGATATTGTTAAGTTCATCGTTGGTAGAGAGGCAGAGCCATTTGTTATTCCAATGAAAGCCTGCTTCCTGGCCCTCTGCTTTCGCTCTCCAGGTACGAAGGGTATCATCCTCCAAAACTTCTCTCTGAAACTCTACCTGCTTTATCTCGCTCGGGAATGCAGGGGAGTATTCCTCCACAGGTTCAGGTGTGGAGTGGTCTGGAATCCCTTGAAGAAATGATTGTGGATCCTTGGGAGTGAACCTGTCTTCTGCCTCTTGGGCTGCAGTGGTCAACAGTGAGGCTTGCTTATTCCTCTCTTCAGCTCGAGTCACACAAACTGTGGACGTTGGCGTTTTGTCTGCGTATTGGATCGTCATGAAGTCACTGAGGGTCAGGTCCTTGATATTGCAACTGAGGATGACGTCTGACTGTAAGAGATGATCAGGCGCCACTGCTGCTTTGCTGTTGAAGGTCGTATCTCCAATCTTCACTTCAATGACGGCCATTGGAAGGGTTGTGGGGTTGAGGCCATTCCAGCCGACCACCTTGACATCTTCCTGCTGGTATGCCTCATTGGGAACCAGGGATTCCTTGATAATAGATATTCTGGCCCCAGTGTCCATCAGGACAGTGGTTGGCTTGTCCAGATATTGGCCCCATATGATTCCTTCCGGTGTGGGTTCATCAGGCAGGTGAACCAGATTCACAGGCTCCTTCTTGATCTGTTTGTTTTTGTTTGGGAACTCCCAGACTGCATGTCCCGGGTCATCACAGTTAAAACAACGGAACTCTCTTTTCTGCCGGGATCTGTCTTGGGGTGGAGGAGAACGAGGCTGCTTGCTGTATGACTTGTCACCAAAGCGTTTGTCGACCAAGGGTCGTGCAGGTCGCTCGTTGTACCAGGTCTGGTACCGTTTGTCCGTGTAGTCCCCATATCTGGATGGTTTACGTTGGTTTCTGAAGGCGTTTCCATAGACCCTTTCGTACTCCCAAATAGCTTTGATCAGAGTGGTCCTCTGTTTCGGAGCCTGTTTCTTTACTGCCATTGCACATTCTTCAGAGTAGTTGCGGAGGGCCCACATCATGTTGAGTTCCCAGAGAATCTCGGCTGCAGTTTTGTTGTGGAGATTGAGGCCTGCTATTATAGCCGCACCTCTGGTGACTACGTCGTCAGGATGAGAGGGAAGAGCCATGTTAGGGTGAAAGAATTGGTCCTCATATTCATGCTGTGTTAGTCCGATGGCCTCTAGCAGGGAAGTCTTGGTCGCCGCATACGAATCACGGTGTTCCATTGGGACCACAGTGACCATCAGTTCAGCTGCTTTTCCCTTCAGGGCACTTAGGAAGTAAGTAGGCCACTCCTTGACTGGAATGCCTTCTGAGGTTAGTACCTGCTCCAATCCCAAGAGATAGCACCCCATGTCGCAGGGTTCCGTGTACTTGGGTATAAGAGTGGTGAGTCTGGCATTCGTCTCCCGTCGTTCTCTGGATCGGTCGGCTGCTTCCAGTTTCAGATCCATTTCTTCTCGCATCCTAGCTTGATCTTCTCTGTGTCGTCTGTCAGCAGCTTCCATTGCTTGTGTTGCCAATTGTCCGTCCATCTTGCGGGTTGCTGCTGCCTCTGCTAAAGCTTGTTCTCGTTCTTCTCTTCGTTCCAATTCGTGTCGTTTCAATTCTTTCACGTGACGTATCGTAGTCTCCTGCATTTGTGCGTACATCAATGCGATCATCTGTTGCATGTCTTGACTGCCTTCCATTATTGCTGCTGCTCCCATCGGGGAGGGGGATTGTACTGCCTCGTCGGATTCTTCATCTTCTTGGTGCTTCTTGGCCTTGTGGACGATCTTGGGAGGCATTGTACTTCTCTCTTCGTCTTTATCAATAAATCTTCGCAGAGTATGGTAGGTAATTTCTTTCGATGGGTGGTTAAGTCCGACACCGCTGCCACCATATGTCCGGTCATGGACAGGTTATCTCTTCTGAGCGTGCTCGGCAGGTACTGCTGCCACCAGAGTTCTACAGAGCTTGACAGTAATTAGTCAAAGATTGAGCTACAATGTATCATATAGCAAAATAAGAAGTAGAACTAATCAGGCCTATTGGCCGAACAGCTTTTATAGTAAAATGTGATACAAGTGTAAAGGTCGGGTCTACCCGACCACTGTGTGGTGTATGCAATGACGACAAAGAGGTGTTGATGAAGTTCATGTATAGGTGTTGATGAAGTTCATCTTCTGTCTAGTCAGGGGTGTGCCGGGCTGGTCCCCCAGCCCTTGGAGGTGGGCCCGACAGTCCTGTTCGCTCCACTCTTTTACCAGGAGATTATCTTTCCGTTTCTCGATAATCTCTCGCCTAGATCTCTCACTTTGTCTGGCATTTCTTTTCTTTGATCTGGCTTGCCTATCAAAACTTTGCTTCTGCACCCTCTGTTTTTTCTTTTACTGTGTCTTTAAGGTCTAACCTAATTTAGTCATGTCTCCTTCTCTGAAGACCACTGTCCGATAGATTTCTTCAGGTGATCCCCAGAATTGATCATAGTTCTTGTTACAATTCTCTCTGCTGTGGTACTTTTCATATGACTTTGTTGAGTTCTAGATTTATGCGTTTTTTGTAAAATTACAAATCACTAATGTTTAGTTCTCATCTCTTTCAATAATTAGCTATCTTCTTTATAGATTTCATGAATGTTTGCACAAATCTCTTTACCAAACTATTCGATTTGGGATGCTATGGTGCTACTCTAATAGTTGATACCGTTGCTCTTACAAAGTTCCTGAATACTTCTCTTGTAAGTTGAGGACCATTGTCTTTTTCGGATAATCCCAAGCAAGCAAGAATTGACTATAGTTCTTGTTACAGTTCTCCCTGCTTTGGTAAGTTTCATATAACTAACTTCAAGCCATTTACAAAATGGCTTGCAAAGTAATTATGTATTCTCTGCCATGCCTTAGTAGGAAATTCCAATGGATGTAAAGGTGTTTTATGCTCATCATTAGTATTCTGCTGGAGTGTTTACTACACTCTTCAATGGCTTGATTACTACAAGCCCACCATACATAATCTCTTGCTAGTGTCTTCATTTCTACCACCCCTGTGTGTGATAGCTACATGCAACTGCTTAACCACAGGTTGTCGTACTGCATTTCTCTATGGAAACAGTTTGCTTCATTATAAGCTCATGTCAAGTAAGCCAATAATTCAGGTTCTCCTTTTTTAGGACAACTTGTCATAACATAATGCAGGTCTATTGAAAATACTGGGTTACTTTGGATGCTATAAGCCACATGTTTTGCAGTAACCTCTATTGGTACAGAGTTACACTTTTATTACATACTAGATCTTGCTAGTTTTGTGGTGGTCTAGACAGAGCATTGCAATTTGAATGCTTGGTGGTAGCACTAAACTGAATGTGCCCCACTCTGGACTCTCCAGTGGTCATTGTTGGGAATGGCTCTGTCTGGCCTAAACAAGAAGCTTGTGTTCTGAGACTACAACAAACTCATTCTGATAGAGGTAGCTAGTTGTGAAACAAATTGCTACAGCTAATTCACTTGCTTTAGCTAGTGAAGCTCTTTCCTCTTTCTCTAGAAAGATCTTTGCTTGGTAGATAAACCACAAAACAATCGGTCCCAAAATGCTTGCTCAAGGAATAACCCAAGCTGGCAGTCCATTGCTAAATGACATAATGATGTTAAAACAGCTTCATGTTGCAAATATCGCTGAAGAAATCTGCACCTTTCAGTGATAATTATCTGTTTTGATATTCTTGCCATTTCTTACGATTTCCTCAAAACTTTTTGAGTTTGGCTTTTCCAGTCTTCAGCAGCTCGTCGGTTTTGCTATGCACAATGCTTAACAGAACAGCCACTTTTCTCCTTACATCTCTGATGTCGTTAGTGAAAAACTTTCCATTCCCTTAGCTTACAAGGACCACTGCATGCTGGAGGCTCCTGGAACATCCACTATGCTCATTGCCTTGTATTGTCCCAAATAGAGGTCCAACTATCTAGGTCTTTATTATTGTTAACTCACAACACTTATATTACAGATAACAGAGTGAGAAACATAATTACACAGCACAGGATGCAATGGGTGCTAAAAAATAATAATTAACACTCTGCAACATTCTACTTCAAAGTAAACCTTGATTATTTAGTTTATACACTACGATCATCCTTTTTGCAAGCATTATAGAAATCATTTTATACTACAAAAATGGTGACTTGTTGAGATGCTTAAAAACTTAAAGGTTTATGGAGTTGAGCCCACCTTCTATATGCTGGGAAAGTTTAAAATGTTTTTTGTTGTTGCTTCCATTGAAGTTCATCTCCTTGCCTCTAACAATCCTCTACCGGAACAAATAAATAGGTGTGAAAACAAATGGTAGTGGAAATCCAAACAAAAATATTCAGTATACATTACTGCATAATATCTCTTACACTGCCTTCGTCACGGCGTTTGTGACACAACAATCCACCCCACGTATGCGTGTGTCACAGCTCCCGTGACAAGCAATTTACCGCTGGCAGCGCGTGTGTCACAGCCTCGTGACATGACATTTATAATCCAACTTGGGAATGCATCATCATCTCCATGAATAACATAAAAATAGGCGTTATATTTCGTGGTTCATTTCAAGCTGTGCAAATAAGAAACATGGTGTGTATTTTTTATCCAAAACAAACACAAATATGCAGTATTGGAGGCTCTTTCTGATATTGAGAATGACTTTGAAAGTGACAGTGAACTAGATGATGTGGAAGAAGATGAACTAGATGATATTGGAAGAAGATGAACTATAATTATGATGTGGAAGAATGGCCTGGAGGATGCGGTCCCTGAAGAAATGGAAGATGCTAATGGCAGCAGTAGTGTAGATGAGACTGATGGGGAAATGGATGTGGAAACTGGCCATACGAGTGGAAATTCTTCAAGTGGGCTTGTCAGTTGCAAAGAAGTTGACAACATTATGAGCGTTTGTACACAGAAACTCCTGGTTCAAATTTGCCAGATGATGATGTTGAGCCCAAGGATATTTCTTCACCTGTTCTTTGCAGACGAGGTTTTATGCACAAATGCTGATCGTAAACAGGCCACTTACGGTTCGCTCAGGCTCAGTGTACTACTGTCAGACTTGCTCTGACCACCCACCTCTACATCCAGAAGAGTGCTTCAAAGAGTACCACACAGCCAAGATCCTGAAGAAACCAAGAGCAACACAGTGAACTCATGACTATATTGTTATTCAATGACTATATTATTGTTATTCAATTATCTTCTTATAAAACATTGTACTTGATCTAGCAAGGTATTCAAGTGAACTTTTGCTGTTATTATTGCTGCACAATCTTGTTCTTGTAGCTAGATAGCTATATAGCCAGGTAAGTTTTAGTTCTACACAAATCGATGTAACTCCCACCAATCAAAATTGCCAATCATATAGCTACCACACAGCATACAGACAAATCTAGCATACTTTGCATAGTCTAAGCAGCCGACTAACATACCAAAATAGCGTAGAAGCTACCATGAGACTAGTTTCTAAACAAAGGTATAACAATAGCGTCAATACGATGGGTTTTTTTTAACAGGCTATCGAATACTTACAGTTTGCTGAGATAACCAATGTTCCCTGGATGTGTATCTGTTGTTTGGTCAATTTTGGAGTAGTAAATATGCCGTAGCAGCAACTAACAACAGATCATTTCTTCCCCATCCGATCGGTTTAAAAAAACAATGACGCACCCAGATGGTTGCTTCCGGTTTGAGTATAATAACGCACGTACGATTATTGTGACGTTTTCAATTGACGCCGCGTAAGTGCTAGGTTTAACGATAAGTACGAAGCCACAAATCATAAGCCCTGGGCTTTATTACAGTCCTACTTCATTATGTGATTAACTGCATAATTACGATTACATTTGCATTGGCTTAATTTATTTCATGTATACTTATCTTACGGTATTTTTTCTTCATAAGAATTCCCCCCCCCCCTCCTCCACAACCGTATTTAGCTAATTTTCTAGGACTACATACCTGCTCGGTATATTTGGTTAAAAATTCTGAAAGCAGCTCTGACATAGTTAAAGAAAGGCTATTTTGAGATTAATTTTCAAAACTATTATTAAGTATTCAGCAACATTCTTTTGAAATTGTGTAGTGACACCAGTGTGCCCCTGCAGTTAACATTGTCAGTCAATTAAGCTAAGCACTGCAGACATTATGAGGTTATTTGTCAATAGAGTTTTCTTCGATTTTGCAACTTGAAGCAAAACATAACCCAAAAGTTGAACACCCAGCTTTTAAGTAGGACTTTAATAAAGCCAAAGGCTTCTAATTTGTGGCTGCCGTCATGCTTATCGTTAAACATAATTATGCAGTAATGCACTGAATATTTCTTTCTTCATAGATTTTATGTACTTTTCATATGATGACCAATGTGTTGTAGAAATCATAATTACCTTCAGCTCAGAAAGGCCTCTCATCATGCTCTACCTCCTTCAATTTCTACTTTCACTTGGGAGAGTAGTGCAAGAATTTCTTCAAGGCTGTTAATGTTGTGTAAATGTGTTTGATGCCTATAGTATAATTAGAGGCTTTAAGACATTTGGCAAATGAACATAGCTACAGCATGAGGAAATTTCTTTTTCTGGTGGAAGGGGGTTGGGGGTGAGGGGGGGGGGGGGGGAATAACATCTTTGCGCAGTTGTTATAGCTTCTCAAGAGTTGATGCTGGAAACTAGCTATCAAAAAAGGAGTTTGAGGGGAGATTTTTCACTTTACATTCCAACCAGTATTTCCAATGGAAAACATTTATGGAAAAACAAAAATAACATTACCATCTAGTCTATGATACTACCAGTACAGCACGCAATGTAAAGTGATCTTGTTATTGAACTTACAATACATTATCAAAAACACTGCTCTGCATTGTAAATAAAAACATGGTATTTTATAGTGTACATTAAATACGAGTGACGCCATGGCAAATGATAAATATATAACCACAACAATGTTAATCATATAAATCCGATAAAGTCGCAGTCTATCACACCTTTCCCCCCTCAGGAATATGCTTTTACAGATCTTCATCACTGTCTTGATTGTCATTTTCGGCATTACAGTCCGCATCATTTTCGCAGTCACTTCCACACAAACAAAGGTCTGTGCAATCCAAGTTATGTCTCCTGCATGAACACCTCTGGGTTGTGCAATGAGATTTATACTTAAATCTGACTAACTCTACAATGGCATGTGGTGCAGATGGAACATTCGTGGTGGTAGGTACTATCGCACCATGGTCATTCTGATAATAGCCATGTTTGAGTGGCCGAACAGACATTGCCACATCACGGTGGCTTGGCGTCACACCCTACTCTGTATGCGCACACATTCAATGTGCTCCTCAAGGGCACCAACTGTAGGAGGCAACCTGCTGCTTTCTGCCAGATGTTTGCAAAACAGATGCCACCTTAGGTCAGGAATACTTGTTATATGGATGCCCTTTGGGCAGTACTGTAAGCATACAAAGTTGGCCAATGCATCACCTCCTGTGTTAGGTCGCCTTCCTATGTCAGTTTCATCAGTACTGAGATGATGTCCTGTCAACCTTCATGTACTGTTGAAACCACTTGGTTTTCCCTAGACCAGAGAATCTTCCAACATTGTCTGCTCCAGTGAATGCGTGGAATACCGGTAATGCTGTTGCCTTGTCTCGTCCCGGCTAACTCCAGATTGGCTCAATATCCAAAGTACCTGATACCACAGTGTTTTTGCAGAGCTTGTCATAGTGTGCAACAGCCAGAACCAAGACATTGGTATCTGGGCTGAACCAGACCATCCATGCTTCAGGAAAGCGCTGTGATGCAGCTGCTGCTAAGCAGATCATCAATGTATCAGCCTCCTCATGGTTATTTTCTTCAAACTGCATGTCGCAGTTGCTTTTTGTGTGGCCTGATACTGATGTGATGACTAACTTTTGGGAGTTTGCATTATTCTTGAGTACTACTTGTGAAAGGTATTCAGTTAGATCGGCTTTTGTCTTTTCATGAGATAGGAAGCATCCCATTGGTATGTGTTTTGATGTTTGTGTCATCAGCAATCTGGTATTGAATGGGATCTTTGCCTTGTCATCGTTTCTCCCTTGCTTTCTGCTTCAAAGAATTAGCTTTGTAGGTGTCAAAGACCAGAATAACCTCATCGAAATCTGTTGTCAACACCAGGAGCCTGTCATTGAAGTGCTGGCCGGGATATTTGACTGTGCTGATTGTCCCAGGTTTCTTTGCCATCTGTTGGACGAGCCATCCATAATGGCAATCTTTGTACTCTCAGAGGGTACTGAAGATGTTTCTGCTTCATCAACATGTTGCTCAGATGCTGGTGCTTGTGCATTCTGATGGGTTTCATTGATTTTTCCATGTTTTCCAGGCAATATATGAGCTTCGACTTGTCAGTACATGGAAGGATGGATCAATCTGGGGCAAACAAAGCCCTGGTAGTCAGAGTAAACTCATAGTTCCCGACTGCATTCTTCAGATCGATGTCCCGGTTCGATCTGGCTGGAACCATAAACCGACCAAATAGTTCTTTTATTTCTTTCAGATCCACCAATTGGTCACGGATCTGGAAAGTTTGCTTCTTGTTTCCTGACAGGAACATGGTGTTGTTCTGCTTCTTGACTGGTGCCCTCAGACTGACGTCTCCATTGAAACGTAATCTTCATACAGTTTCTGGCCATTGTCGTCGACATTCAAAATCTGTGGGATACTCTCTTGGGTAATATATGCATGTGTCATAAGTTGTAAAGCTGATTACCGTCCGCATTAAAGGCATTCCCGTGATTCAGTATGGCAGCCTTGATTTTGTTGACAGAATCATCCTCTTTCTTGCCAAAACTTGGTTGCACCTCATTGTGTTCTTGTGGTTTATGAGCAGTGCCACCAAATTGTCCTTTAAACTCAGTTGAGAGATGTGACTTCCCTGGTGTAGCCAAAAAGAACCGCGGCCGTACATTGGCATTATTGGAATTACCAATTAACCCAGAGTGTTTCTTCATCATCCTATTTAGTTGTTTGCATGCATGGTCTGCACCAATAGAGACAAACGGTATCTCACTCTTCGTGACAGATATATTCCCGTGCTGAAGTTCATGCCAGGTTTCTGGATGACTTCTCTTCAGCTCCTTTATGTCTGAGATGTACCGTGGCCAAACGTATTTGTCCTACCTAGGGCAAAGAAGAGCTTACTTAGTGCCTCTCCAGTTTGCAGGTGGAGAACTAGATCAGAATTTCTTGAAGCTTCGACGAAGAACAGGATGGTTTCAACATGATGGAGGTAATTTGTTATTGACCTGAACATTGCATTTGAGCATTTTTCTGCTTCTCATGTTTTCAGCTGCTCAATAACATGTTTGTCCATACAGGGAGAGTTCTCTTATAGTGTGCACACTTCAGGATCTGTCGTGTTGTGGCAGATCCATATACATCAGCCTCAATCCATGCATCATCTATCCCGCAATTTTCAATGGACATACCTAGTGCCCTCAGTGCAGCCATCACAGGGTGTAGCTCACACAGTCTGGGAAAAATTGTTCTTTTCAGATCATCCCTTGAATCCAGCAACTGCACCGCCTTCTTATATTATAAGGCCATTTCGAAGGTAATCACTGTTGGGTGTTCTTCACCAATGACCAAACTCTTCAACTTGTATACTTGTACAATCACAGTCAGCATTGTGGACCACTCGTGTGCAACTTCTGGCAGCAACGGTAGTGCACCAACTTGGGTCACGGTTTGGCCAGATGACACAAGTGACTAGAATCCAGCCCAACCAGGGATTTTCCTCTGTTCTCCATTATCCCCAGGGCAGATGTATGATCCAGCCTAGGGTGGTCAGTTGATAAGACTCAGTAACCCCTGTGGTTTCGACCTCGAATTATTGTGCTCTCTTGACCAGTCCAGGTTTTGGTTTGCTACATGGCTTGATAGGTACATGATATGGGGCAACTGATAGATTCTTTGCCTCACTAAGTTCCAGACTGGATGCGTTGACTTCCCCTGGAGCATTGGCCTTCTGATATACTGCACTGATTGTCCCATGAGTGGTGCCTTTTCCATCAGCTGTGTCCTTGGCGAAGTGTGTATTGTCAACCGCAAAGGTACCTTTTTTGAGGAAAGGTGGAACGTACAGGCCATCGAACTGTCTTGTGTTTTCCACAACAGCATTGGCTATAGCTGTTTCCAAGAGCAGTGACTGACCATATGTGTCAGGAAGTGGGGTTTCAAATAGAGGTAATTAACAATATTATATTTATTCGATAACAGATAGCAAGCAACAGTAGATAGACACGCACAGCATCAAGTCTAATGAACAACAGCACACAAAGAACTTCGAGTGCACACTCCTCCACACAAGTCACATGTCACAGCTATGAATAACATTACAAATGTGGTTATCATAAAGATAACCACAAATCACAAGCATGATACAGCAATAATTATCACTACTGAGCTACTTACAACACACATTAACATGAACTGTTCCGGCTGTTCATGACAATATGGTACACAATAGTTCTGTGAATGAGGGAAGTCTATTAGTTTCTTGTTCCTGCTGTCTTGATGAATGGTAAGTGCCAAACCCAGAACCTGTGGATTTTCTCGGGCAAGTTGTTCCGGAATGTATCTGTTGCTTGCTTGGGTCGGTGTTGCATCTGCCTTTTGGTTTTGAAAGCGTATATGACTGTACAAATCTGGTGCAACGACTTCTGCCGAGCTCACTACAGTAACCGTGTCTGACTGTTTCTTCCCATCAGTAAAGTTTGCAATACTTCTGCGTATTAGCTTAGCTGTATTGTATAACATCTTTGTGTTGTCGATTGCACTCGCATGGTCTTGAATAGAAATGTGGACCAATCTTCTTCACAGGCTTCAAGGCAGTAAAGAACTGATGGCTTTCGTCTGTCTTTCTGCCTCACGGACTTCACACTTGGTAAATGTTGAAGAATCTTATCCTTCAGCCATTGTCTTGTAAGCATTGGTTTGTGCTTGTGTGCCTGTTCGCTACCCCCAAGTATGGAGATGTATGTTGTTGTTTCCATGAAATCCATGGGGAGATATGCTTTGTTTTGAGTTTTTATGTCAATGAGATTGATCAACTCGATCAAGCATGACATCTGCATTGGCAGGTCTGCAATCGAGGATTTGGCTTCATCACTGGTATGATCCCTGAGAACATGGAATACATGTTCTGTCCAGCGCAGCTTGTGTTATCTGACATCTATTGCATGGGCATCACTTGGCAATATTGCATTGCTTAATCTTGTCATCAACACTGGATTTGGGAAATTTCTACTGCTTGCCTGAGTGCCTTCCCCGAGTTCCCGGTTCTAACTTTGATGAGAGCTTGACCATTATCCAACTGACACAGAAGAAGCACTGGTCTTTTGACAAAGGTTGTGTCGCAGATCTTGTGAATGGCATTGATATTCCTGGTGTATCTTTTTCCATTTCTGATCTTGATCTTTTATAGCCACATTTTTTATGGCATATAGTCCTGAGGACATCAAATGTTCGAAGTGGTCTCTGGCTCACAGCAACTGTGTCTGTTTTGTGGTAGAAGAATAGCAGCTTCGATGCCATATTGTTTCCATGTCGTGCAGCATTTCTTTGGTACATCCTTGGAGACGTCTTTGAATTGCAACAAATTGTCCATCATGTACGCCGGCTCGCTCCATCACCACGTCAAGTAGTTTCTGGTAAGATTCAGACCTGGTGGGATTCAGAACAACTGCCCCTTTACTAGTGTTAGACTCCTGACAGAAGTTGCATAGTTTCCAGTCAACAGGCTCCTTGGAGTTGTTGTCATCAGGGCTTTCATCCATCATGAGTTATGCCCTGAGAGTACAGAATGACATGTGGGTTACTTAGGAAGCAAGTGTGGGGTTCAAACTTATAGCCACGCAAGAGACATGCTCAAAAACATGGCTTTCAAGGGAAATGTAAATATGTTATCCCACCCAAAACATGGCTTTCATAGAAAGTGAGTCACATATAATCTAAAAGCAAGCTGTAATAATCATGAACTCACTGAGCAGCATGTGCTTTCTAGAAACTTTTACTATAACAAAAGTATGCCAGCATGCTAATAAGTAGCTTGAGAAATCATTAGCTTCACTCCATCCAATACCAGTCAGCAAACAGCCCATGGTGGTATTGAATTGAAATTTGACTCAAGAATTCAGGAAACTCATAATACAAGTTGGACGCCGAAAAGATTCTGGGTAGAGTTTATTTTATGGGTGGGATTGTTCCAGCATGTCTACATAAACATGTCATGCACTGGGAATCAATACTACTGTTCTATAGTTATTTCATGCGCTCAATACCCTGCGAACAATCGCTTCGCATATCCGTCCCGCCCAAATCGATCACCTGATAGCTCGCGAACCTAGTCCCTCTCTGCCTACGTACACACCTACTAGCCTCGTCTTTTTGTTTGGCTTTGATCTTCAATTACAAACTGATTGCAGTCAATCTAGCTATTACTTCTCAGAAACACAGAGCTGTTGCTCTACTGAGCTGTCAAGCTGAGCTAAGATTTTTTGTAGACTTATTTAGTTGGCGCATGATTTTTAGTTGCCGTTATTGTTGTATGCTTTTTAGTTGCGTTATTGTTGAATGTTTTTTTGTCATTGGTGTAATGCATGAGATTTTTCATTGCATCGAATAACGAGCTGATAGGAGCTGATAGGATTATGAAAGTGTGACCAAATGAAGAAAAGATCTTCTACAATACCAAAGTCTTCAATTGACAACACAAAAACCTGCTCCTATGCGGATGTAGCTCTGAGTTGCCTGCTTATTATTGGAGTATGGAGTCTAGTATCCCTGCCAACAGTACTTTACAATTTGCCAAAATCAGAGGTAAGCATTTATTTTGGGGGCCAAATATAATTCTTGTATTTTCTTAGGTCATGACCAGTGGCCTAGTATGAGTATGAAAATATCCTGTAGTTTGGTCAGGTTTTCATGGTAGGAGTGTCTGGCTTATCACAAACATAAATCACAAACATAAATCATCACATCACATATCATTGTGGCATCAGGATTCTAAACATAATCTTGGAGACCTGACAAAGGTCATATGAGTATTGTTTCTCCACTTTCCATTTTATATTTTAAAGATATCCTGGTAAACAAGGATATCTCATGATGTACAACCATTTGGTAGAAGAGAGATACGTTAAATAATAATGGATCAAAGCAACTGTAGCCATCATCATTATCATCATTTTATTAGAAAATAATTATCCAAACTAGTTTACAAAGAAGCAGATCCTCACTTTGATCTTTTAAAATGTAATAAATTGCTCCTTGGTACTTACCTAACCTGCCTGCCAAGTAGCTACATTAAAGAACCTTCATCACATATTTTCGGCATGACCATTGACTTTGTCCTGTGGTGCTAACTGAATTTGCCTACCAAATTCGGCAAAGACTTATCAAGCCCTGAATTTTGATCTTGACTTTTAATTGTTCCATGCTGTATACATAACCTGCCTACCTAGTTTGATAAACATATAATATAATGCCCTCACTAAGTACAGTTGTCAAGACATAGATGAACAAATAAAGAGTAACAAGATAATAACATGCCTATCTGATAATATTGTTATCTCTATTATTTATAATTCATTATTTAGATATTATCTAATAGCAGTGGCAATACTAATGATTATGATGATGACACTGCATGCTCATCACCACTTGTATATGCCACGACCAGTGGTTTATGCTTAAAAGAATTAGCCAACTTTCTGAGATCCTCCCACTGTGCACCTGACCAGAAGGATATTTGTTGGTTATGAAGAATGATGAGGTCACAGCCACACAATTGATTAATGGACTTGCATCTCTTGGAGCAAGTGCTGAATGCTTACGTAAAGCTGTTCCCTTTTTGTGCCTGCATCTGTTTGGGTTGTGTGGTGAGTCAGGCATCTCCATCCAGCCTACATCTAATCAGTGTGAAGAGATAAGAGACACGGTATGCAAACAGCAATGGATGTACATTGAAAAACTTGACATTGGCCTCCCTGAATGTGAAATATTTCCTGCTGAATCATTGTCATGTTCTGCACTAAATGACAGCTTCTCTACAAATGGAACAGTCACCACCCACATGTTAGGTAAAGTAAGGAGAATCCATACTAACTGTTACTATGTGTAGATTTACTTCTGTAACATATCAGGTACACATGAACCTGAATATGTTTTTGTTTAAGTGAGGTTGCATATACCTCTTTGCTATCCTCTTAATTTATTGAAGAACTCAGTGGTATTGATATGCTAGCTTAGCTAACAAGAACAAATACCATAAAATATCGTTGTGTGGCAGATGCACTTACAACACAAATTTGGTAAGACATCCTCCACCTAGCATAAAGCATGTGTCTAACTAAGAACAAGCACTTAACAAATCCATGAAAGCATACTTGCCATCACTTCATTAGCAAGGTTTAATGAAGGCTCACAAACTATAACAGTTCTAATGGACTATAATTTGGAAGTGGAGTGCCATTTAATGGCAGAAAAGTTACATGTATTAGGAAATGTATTTTGATAGACTTACTATTGATATTTAGCTCAAAATGGACATCATTACCATTATTTCTTAACGGTTTTGCCATCTGGCCTACAAACAGCTTACTTCAATGCGAGAGTCTGCAAAAAGATTCATGCTTGCTGGGTCATTCAAATAATTATGCACCTAATGGAATAAACATTAGATTTTGTGCCTAGCAAAAAATGTGTACCTATGGTAATATTCCACAACAAGCTTTTATGGTGTAGCTAAATACGTATATTCATGAAGTAAACACTATTTAGGTCATTTTAGTTTTTAGCAAACTATTATATTCATCAACTAGCTGTAGTATAGCATGCTAGAAAGTTTTGTGCAGGTACTTCCAGGGTTTTTTCATTTGCTGCCTTCATTAATATTGATGGCTGCACACATTTTTTTCCAATCTTCTTGATGACTATGCTCGCATCAATTGTCATTCCTTCGCTCTTTATTTCCTTGTAGAATACACCTAAATAAGACTTACTTGCACAAACATCTTGTGTAAAATTCATTCCAGAGCTACAGTGCAGCTTTTGGTTGGTATCATGCATTCTTGGATATATCTGTTGAGGTTGGGAATGTCAAAATTCGTATGCAGATATATCTACTTCTGTTTCTAAAGTGAACCATTTTTTGTATTTATTTTCCTGCATGAATTTGTCTGAGCTGTGATTATTACTTGAGGATATATACACAATACATTAGAATAATAATTTCATGCAGTATATAGCCTATCATTTGAAAACATAAACATATAGCATAGAGAGGACAATAGTGCATGACAGTGTTAATTGATCCACTTCTGGTGACAGCTGTTTTAGTAACACCCAATATCATTGTCCATCCAAACAACAGTGCATTGTTATAATGCTATTATGTATTAGATTAGATGGCTTCCTTGATAACTTCTAACCATCTAATATCCTTTACACCACCATTCATTGAGTGGAAAAAATGCATGCCTTTGATTCAATCAAGCCTATTATTCCATTGCCATGAACTTGCTCATAATGAAACTTAGACTGCATGAGTGCAATCACAAAAACTTACCTGAACAAAAATACATATTGGCATCTACTTAGCAGTGTAAATGGTGAACGTTTTCGTAAAGACTCCTAGAGTACCTTGAAATATTCGCTAAGGTAAATAAGTTGTTGGTCTCGAAACTATAGGAAGTGTGAAAATGACTTGCTAAATCAGTGTATCTATATTATTTCATGACTTGCATAGGTTGAGTACAATAGACTCCTAAGACATGGCTACAACCTCTCTGATTCTTAATGTTGGATAATGATCAAAAGGCATGATTTCTATTATAGGAATGAATGACTGAATTGTTGTTAGGTTTGAGGAGTTCATGCTAGGAAACTGGCCAAATCAGAACAAATCGGAAATGTACCAAAAGTTATGCTACTTCATTGGTAAAGTATTCCTGTGGAACTGTTACTATATCCTTAAAGGACGCTCTAGTTTTCTCCATTTTGGTTTGGCCAAGAATAACAACAAAAATTGTGTAGTGAATTATGTAGTGATCATGGGAACAGAACAGTATCAAAGAGACATACCATGTACTAAGAACAATAGCAACAAGATTTTTGTGTAGTGAAGAAACGAGAGTACATGGGTACAGAATTAATAGCAAGAAGACATGGCATATGCTGTTACAACAATAAACCAGTTAGAAAAAGTGTTTAAAACCCCATAAAGGCCCAGAATCTTTGAGTTCAACTTTGTAGCATTCCAACTTTGTGTATATAGTCTCTCTCTTTCTCCTCAGTATGATGTGTTTAAATATATTAAAACGGTAAACAGTCACCTAAATGGCTGTGCAGTAATGGTTAAAGTCTGGTTTCCTTTCAATACTCTTGGATTAGATTGAATTAACAAACAAAAAAGTACTCGTTATATATAGTTCTCAGCATTTAGACAATATCATATAGGTTTTACAAATCTGTGATTTTTTGGTGCACGATTGAAAGGTAATGGTCTAATTGTCCATTTATTTTTACCTCTCTTTCCTTTGCCTTGCATTGCTTGCATATAATAGGTCCATTTAATTTTAGTTGCAGAACAAAAAAAATTGTAATACCTTTCTTCCTACTGAATTATAAACTGTTAAAATAGCATACTAATATTTAAACCTGTTTTACTCTAGGTATAATTAATATTTAATTAAAGTCATGTACACAAACTTTATTGAGCAAGTAGTAAGTTTCAGGGGGAAATTCCTTGCCAATTAAAATTTTTATTATTTAAAAAAATCGATCGTGGGCGATCAAAATTTATATGGTGAATTAGAAAGAGGGTTAAGTGAACCACTCTAATTTTATATGACAGTAATCTTTCAATAAAGTATTCTAGTTCAATTTAAAAGCTAAAGCTAAAAATAATAGCTGTAGCTGTACTATATAGCTGCTAAAGGTCTAGGCTTGATTCACAAAATTAAGCCATAGTTAAAAACCTATGTACATAGCTGATTAACTGTTATGGTCAAAGTATGGGTTAGCTGCACTAATTATTGTGCTGTTTCAATGGGATGCTAGTATACCATGTAAAATACATTCCATAAATCTGGAAAATATTTGTTGTAAATATATTTTCATATTCTAAAAATGGGATATTAAAAGTGATAGTTAGCTATGATTCATGGAGACACATAATGTGTGATAGAGAAGTGAATTAGCTTCTAGAAGTGCAGGAAATATTTTTCTTCTGGGATATTTGAAGTTCACAGAATTGATCACAGCTTTGCCAATTTTCGAAGTATGAGTCTATTATTGACGCATAGCAATCTCTTATCAAATGGCTCTCTTTTACAATCACTCAACTATAGGTTCCCAAATAGCTCCATATGATAATATGATAACCTCTTTCAAGAATGGCCAAGCAATTGATCCATAGCTTTTCAGCTGTTTTTTCTTTCAGAAATCAATTGTTTCATGGTCTGTCGCATCCATCAAAAATAATTTGTAGACCAGCATTCTATGAAAATATATTGACTTGAAACTTTTTCATATGGACACATGCATTTCAGATTTATGGTAGATACAACTATCCTGGATGGGCTAATTCCTCAAACTGTGGAATACAGAAATTAGTCTCTATTAAAAGTAAACAAAAAAAACTTGAATCAAGAGTTGACGAGGAGAATTTTCATAATAACTGAAGCATATGGAATTACCATCCTGAACAAGGCAGGCTTAACCAGCTTCCAGTTCATAAATAACAGCTCTAAGGGCAGCCACCTCCTTAGTTATTTGGCATAAACCACTTCTCCTTCATCACAGCTGGATTCAACAACTTTAAGGAGACAAAATTGTTGTAGAGCACTTAACCAGTAAACTTTGAGAAACAATCTCACAATTATAACTTCAAAAGACTTAAAATTTTCTAACTCTGTGAAACAACTACTGATAATAAAAATATGCAAGTTGTAGAGAATTTAAGTTGTAAAAGTATCATTGGATCGATCTAGCTAATTTGCATGCTGTAATTCACAAAATAGAGCAATTTCAGTTCAGTTGTTTAATTCTTTCATGGATAGATGTGTAAAATATATGTGACAATGACACTACTAACAAAAGGAATTCTCAAAAATTTGAACATCTAGAAACATGTCAACATGCACGCAGAAAGTTAATCTAGGTAGAGAAAAATTATTGAAGTTAAAATGTACGGCAAACCATAGTAGCTGTGAAATAAGTCTGACCTTGTCAATCACATTTACATCTCTTTGCCAATGTGCTACAGATGTGTTATGGAAAAGATAAACATCTGAGATGTACTTGTGATCGACAAGGTCAGACTTATTTATACCTATAGGAAATCAAAGGATAGAGGGTATATTGCAGTAGTGATAAAGAGTGATTCAACTGCAGGAGGTGGCTGCTTTGGGGAAGCTGATAGCTTAGCCATCTTTATCAAATATGGTGATACTAGCGTTGATGAGGAGAATTAAGGGAACTTGGAAGTTGATGAGATATTTTGAAATTGGGTCAACTTATATTTATGGATGGAGTTAGAAACTGGGTATTCAAAAAGACAGCTTATTCCTTGGTAGTTGGTGGGTGTTTGGGTGAATATGGGTTCCGGTGAGATTTAGACTTGTATAGTCCCCATACAGTTTGTTTTTCTTCTAGTTAGTCTACAGCTTACCAAGCTCTCTTTCTTAAAATAATCAACCTCTCTCAATAGATGCTCAAGTATCTATTGAGGGAGGTTGATTATTTTAGAAGGTCATTGTAATTTCATTATGTCTACTGAGAATTTCTTGAAAGATCAAATTGTGTCATACATTATGACAAAGAGTAAGAATGGTTGAAAGTTGAAAAGTGACAGAATAGATGTGATCAATATGTAATAAAAAAATTAACAACAATGCTTTGTGTAGGAGGAAATACAAAATTCTACTTTGTGAATCAAATATTGAGAGTAGCAATGAAGTGCACATAATAATGCCTCTTCTTTCTCCAATATTTTATTGCATTTGTATAAAACTACAATAATAACTTTATCAATTCAATTGAAGTTTAAGCTAGATAATCTAGCCTTCATCGCCATAATGTGATATTAGTTACTCACAGTAAATTGGTGGCTACCTCTCCTGCATAAGATGAAAAAAATGGCCTAGCCCACATGTGTCATGTGTCAGCATTGAAAGAATGGAAAAATTATACAAGTGGACACCATGGTAGAGATAAAGGAAATGAATGTTTTTTCTATAAGCATTTACTGCTATTAATACTACGAACAACTCCCAAATAAATAATAACTAAATAACGACATACTAATAAAACACAGAAAAAATTATGGTAATTTTCTTTAATTAACGACATACTAATAAAACACAGAAAAAATTAGGTAATTTTCTATAACTATATCAATCTCACATGGGTCATAGCATCTCAATTTCTTGATGAAGGTTAAAACATATAGAAAAAACATTGAGTGAGCAAATTTAAGTTGGAATCGTTGAATCTAGCTATTTATTATTGTAGCTGTTGGAGCTAGCTAAGTGGAGCTACTTGTATATTTAATTAATATTTTTGGGGTTTGTAAAACTCTGACCAGTCAAGATTATTGTGTACACTTACATATTATGACATATAACTACAAATATGCACTACAGGAAATGCAACACCAGAACTTATATAATATGAAAAACATTTCAGTGCTTGTAGTCCATACTACACTTCCTTGTGACACTGGAGTACAAGGCCATCTTGTAGACCATCTAGGTTTACTAGTTACTTGGTTGTTGGAAAATCCATTTCCTGCTTGTGTTGGGAAGGTTGCAGAGCATGACTTGGAAAAGTATCAATCCAGTCATCAATAATAACTTCCGTCATCAGATGAGGTGATTTGTTTCGAATATGGTTAATGATTATCTTTGAGGTTGATGAGGTAATACTTTGAGGTAATACTTTGAGGTAATGCGTTGGTAATACTTTGGATCACCAAAATTGATGATATTATAATACTATTATATAAATCACAAATATGTATTCATCAAATAAAACTTATAAACAAGCCAGGAAAAATTAGCATGAATAATTGTAAAATCATATATTACAACTATGTCAACCGAAACTTTGTTGAGATAAATATAATAGGTTCCGTATTATACAGAAATGACTAGGTTCATACATTGATAAAATAGAGAAGTATTTTGTTGTCAGTGAGGGATAACAAACACCCACAACTTTATCAAAATTGACAAAGTCCAGAGCATCTAGTCGAAACATTGAGAGAGTAAAATTCTAAGTTGATTATTTAGATAATGGACTAGTAGATTTTCATCTTAATACAGATGTTTGCCATAATGCGGGTGTGTAAAATAACTATCAGGATTGTTTTAAGGTCAGCATGGTTTAAATCATAGCTACCCAGGACCAAGATAATTTAACAATCACTATTAACACTCATCTTTTGTATATCATATTCCATAAAATAGTGGCAGGAATTGCATATAATTATATATAGTAGAGATGAGTTTGGGACACAGACCAAGAAACACAGTGATACCTTCAGAAAGGCTGAACATGAAAAGTCTGCCAACACTGAGCATGCTTGAAACCAATACCAGCAAATCTTATCTTGTGACTTGTGACCTATGTAATCAATAAAACCAGAAGGAGGAAACTACTTATTCATCGATCACATTAGGATCGGTTGTTCAAAAGAGGCTTGGAGTACATCATTAGTGTCAAGAATGCTCTTCATCATCTGCCTGATAAGTTGGTGTGCTTATAGACTCTGAACATTCAGACAAGTCATCAATCATGTGATTTCTTTTGATACTTTATTGCAATTATACATTTTTTTTGTAAATTTTTCATTGAATTTGGAGAAAACCTAAGTAGTTCAGTTGAAAAATTAATACATAATAACTTTCAAACTTAAATTTGCTCCTTGACATCGAGTTAATTCTCTAGCCATCAGCATGAGTAGAAATGATTTATTTGCATATTGGTCATGCACTTTATTAATATCATATCAATTATTAGTATGATATTTAGAGATCACCGCACTTGTTGCATATGTGGAATAGCTCAGCAGCAGAAAATTACGAAAATAAATAAGCAGTAGCTAGAATGTAGTGGTGTAAATTGTACACTTCCTATTGTTTATAGCAATCAAATCTTTATTTTCAAATCTTCATTTTCAGAATAAATCCATGTTCTTATTGAGGTTACATTAACTTTTGGACCCGGTGCCATTTATGACTCAGTCAAATCATTCTAGGAAATTTGTAGCTCTCGCTGCAATTGATATCCAATAAATTTTGTTTGTTCTAGCTCAAAAGTGCATGAATTATTAACACCCAAATGGTTAGTTAGACTTTCAACACTTATCATGTGCATGTGTTATTCTTGCATCATTACTATTGCCATCATGATTGTTTGTATATTTGTTTGAAAATGGCATCCACAGCTGCTAAATGTTTATTTTATTTTATGATATCTGATCCTTAGATCCTGAGCAAGTGAATTTAAATGGCACTAATGCATCAGTTCTGGAATGCACTGGAGATTTTTACCATGAAAAGGGTTCAAGTTACTGTACAAGAAGTTGTAATACCTGGGTACAACTTAACCAAGATGGAGTTTGGTTATTGGTTGATATATTGGTAGTCCTATTATTAATCCTTTCGATTCTAGCAAATGCAGCAATAATCATAATATCTTGTCTAGTGCGGAAGAGAATGTAAGTTAATTATAATATATAATATAGATATATGCAAATTGCCATCTTTTCCTGGACCAATAATTATTATTCCAGAACATTTTCCCAATCCTTTATCCATACTCTCATCCCTCACTCCTCCCAAACTTACCAAACCTCCATTATGTAATTTTATCCTCTAGCTTTATATTTTTGAAATTGCTCCATATACCACTAGAACATATTATTTTATGACCTCTCTTCTTTTCACATGGCACCGAGTCAATACTGTGGAACAGTTATGTGTCACTTAAGGCATTTATTCCATAGTAAAGACTTAAAATCTCATGTAAATACTGACATTATTATTATTATTATATTACCGCAGGCTTATTTTCCCTGCTATCTTTGTAGTATACATGACGATTGGCTCTTTGGTTTTAAGTAAGCATTGTTATGTTTACATAATGTGAATTATTGATATATTTCCATTAAACTTTCAGGTATATTTATAATAATTGGTTATATGGACCGTAGCCAGCTGTTTTGTGTGTCTCGGAGTCTGATCAAAAGTCTGACAGAAGTCACTCCCCTTTGTGTCATATTTGGTATGATTATCTGTAGCTATCTATACTAAAATATTGTATTGGCATCTTTGTTTAATCTTTCATTGGATATCAAAATGAAAGTAGATTATTAGCGATATAAGGTGCCTTCAGTGAGAAGTTCGATAGAAAACTTGGTAATACAGTGAGTAGTATATCTAAGTATGTATGTTTCTATATAATGTATTAACGATACATTGGGTCACCGACCTTAAATAATGAGGGATTATGTAAATCAGGAATATAGTCATAGTGAAAAGTGTGACTGAGAGAATGCCTGGCAGCAGATCTAAGCTACAGTGACCTGGACACACTGCATAACTGAGAATGAGATCCATGTTTAATAACTGAAGCGTTTCTTCACCAAATAGCAGAACTAGCCTGCCCAAAATAAAACAAACAACAAACTAAGACCATTATAAATGCCTGCAAGTTCTCTAAAACCACTACTCCATAGACCCAGATAGAATGTTTTTGGCTGCACAGATAAGTGAGTACGCTTGCTCGGAGTCAGGAAAGGATGATGGATAAAGTTACTCTATTCATCAGCATGATCTAACTTTTTTATCCTGCTTCTCTATGCCTACTAGTTTTACTAACATTTCTTGACATTTGGTTCTTCAAAGTGTGCTGTTGATTATTATTATTATTGCTTATTTTAGTTACCCTTACTTCAAGAGTATATAATAATATAGTTATATAACATCATCCTTTTTTTGTCATTAAGAGGACATTTCAATTCATGATATGAAAAATTAATAACGATAAGTAAATAAGAATTGGATGGATTAGAGAGAAGGGTACAAAATATTCACCAGAAACAGTTGGAATCTGCTTTACCACCAATCATATAGGAGACTATAAAATAAATTGGAGATATAATCATGTTAATTTCTCTAATATCTATTTCACTAATTTTTCAACTGTGCACTTGCATAGTGATATCAAGCCTAGTATTCCTCTCATTATTGTGCCTTTGGTAACATGCAAACTTCAATCCCAAAATATTAGATGTAGGAAGGACCATCATAAATCAGCTGTAGCATCCTTACATGCAATGGACTTATTCTTAACCACCACACGCAATTCCTAAATACAATTATTAGTGCAAAATAATAATGAGTGCATGTTCGGTAACAATGGCCATGTGGCTGTTCCGTGTACACAAAAACAGTCATATATCATGCCACTTAACTTCTATAGCTAGTGCATTTACAATTTCAGAGTAGTAAATAATTAAGATTTGAGCTGGAATGCACACTCCTCATGCATCCCCCCCCATACACATACACACTCACCCCCTCACCCACCAAAAAGCAAGTTATAAATCATTATTCTATGCTCATGTGAGACCAATAAATGGAAATGTGCTACCACCTACAAAAAGTGAAATTTTCCGTCAAGATTACTGCCAATGTACATTAGCATCACCACTGCCCTGTAAATAGCAAATAATGTCATGGGATATTTGAACAGAGCCAGAATGAGTTGAAGCTGTATGCCAAGAAACATTTTATAGCATGGTGATGGGATTTATGTTCACATGCTAGATTTTAATATTTGGCATTTTTTCCCTAGAAGTGATCATAACTCTCTTTTATTTTACAATCCTACCATCAACTTTGATGAAGAGAGTTTTGCCACTATCATGATGGTATCAGGTTGTGGTTCCGTTGGTGGGATAATAATGGTGGAAATAAGCAAGAAAAGCAAAATAATCACATTTGACGATTACTATTCTTCTCCAAGGTATTATATATAACTAGCTAGCCCTCTATCCCCTGTAGAGACATGCGTAAGATCTATGCAATCGGTGTCCTGTCATTTTTCATCTGGATATATTTATGCCACATTTTCAGTTATGACAATTTCAGTTACTCAAAATATTAATAGGCTTCACATTAAATGCTTCAATGCTTGTGATACACACTGGTGAGTCAAGATTATTAAAATGTCTATAGAAAGCATGCAATATCTGTTAAACTTTTAAACTAAGTCCGTTCTTGGACTACCTGCTGAAAATGTGACTTACAAGATACACATAATTATAGAAAACAAATTTGAATAATGATGACCAATAAGATGTATACAAGGTGTTGAGGGATCTCTTGAGCTTAGGAGGAGTGTATATCTGCTATAGAGATTTTTTAACCCTAAAATAAAAGTTAAATAAATAAATGTAGCAAATAGTTTTAACTTCACTATTTACCAAAAAAAAGTCACAAGAACTTTCATGAAGGATATAAACTACCTAATTTATCCAGAAATTTGTTAGTACTGAAGACAATACTGCTTGTAATGAGCATATGCCTATAATTACTAATTCCTTGCTATTCAAATATAAGCTCATTTAATTTATTTGTCTTTTTGGAGGAGGAGATGGAGTGCCTCTAATATATTATATATATTTAAATCTGTCTATGTATAATGCTAAAGCACTGATTCATCAAAGCCAAGTTTTAATACATATTAAGTCTGATTTTCTTTTCATTTATTCTGTAGGTATTTTGACTACTTATTTCTTCAGTCAATTTCATTTATGGTGGCTTTTCCATACAGCAACTCTATTTTGGAAAGTTGTATTTCCATTCCATGCTCAAGCCTTCGAAAGATCTGGCAAGAACAAATACATTCACATAACATGCATCATAGTTGGAATTCTATATCCACTAATCCCCATTACAATTACAATGGTTGACACTGCTGAAGATCTTCAGAAACAAAATGCAAATTCCACCTCTCAATATAGAATGAGTTTGATCTCATCAGAAGGATTGGGTTTTGGATATACCAGATTTCCTACTGGTTTCTGTACTTCAACAAATCCAGATGCATATTTCTACTCCCTTCTCCTTATGAACGACATCATCTCGGGATGTGGGTGTACCTTGCTCGTCATTGTATTCCGGTCTATACATAAAGTTTACATCAAGAGAAAGCAAGTGAGGTTACTAAACATAAAATTAGCTTGATAGTATACTGTGAACAACCTTTTTGTGATTTTTCTTATAGAGGACTGTTAACTTAAACATCAATGGAAAACCAGTACCTCAATTCATCTTTGGACCAGCTGAGAAGAAGCTACTAGTTGTACTATGCTACTACATTGTAGTTAATTGTATTTCTATAACAGCATATTCGTTGGAAACTAAAACTATATCGGAATTTATCAAGAATCTACAAAAGTTCTTATTTTGTGAGCTGGGAAGCCAAAATTCAAGCAAATGCATTTATTCTAATTATGACCACATTGGCATTATATTTCTTATTATCTTGGCGGGATTTTTGCTGACCCTTTTCCCAATGATTAACCTGATATATGTATTGAACTTTCAAGAGCTAAAGAAATTGTGGGAAAGGTCACCAATGTCAACACTCAGCAAACATTAATATCATACCTTGTAAAAGGACAAACATTTTGCTATGATAAATTGTTTTATATTTATTGCATTTATTTTGTTTAATATTTAGCAAAATATAATATTAAGATTTTAGAGACCATTTCCGTTTACTTATAAATGGATATGAGAGTTAATGATTAAAACAAGTCTGAGAGGTATATAACAAGTTTTCAAAGTTAATTCATTGATTACTAAGATAAAGTAAATGGCAAACACTTCTTTTCCTGCATTTGAGAAACAAAGCCTATATTACCAATGAATGTCATAAAAAATAAAGACCTCTGCAAAGAAATATTGATTGGTGTATATATATAGCTCTTTATTTAATCTGAAATAAAGGCATTTCATTTTGTACAAAAAAGTTGTACTCTATTATTATGCTATATAAGTAATAATTAATTTAACTACCTATATACATGTTAGTATAGAAATAGAGCATTCATTGTTGGTAATATACAGAGTATCCATATAAAACTTTAAAAAATTATTATTTGTACAACTAACTCATTCTGAGGATTGGTATATAGAAGAATGTATATGCTGTAAGAACTGTATGAATTAACATTCTGACTCAGTACTTGGTTGGAGAGAGGACTGAATTGTATATGTTATATTATGGAAAAAAGAGTTTACTAAGAAACTTATACTATTGGTAATATAACTAAGAAATTATGTCCTCAAAAAGTGATATCATTGAATTAGTGGAAAGTGGGTGTGTGGATAAAATTGGGTAAGTGACTCTTGAACTGAAGCTACAGGGCATTTGTAGTTGATGTGAAATTATTGGTTGTAATACCAAAAATAATCAAATATAAATGCAAAATTATATACTCAATGAATTACTTCTAATTACTAGCAGATAACTGTGACTCAGTTTCATTTAAAGGCGGTAGAAGAGTATTTTTCCACTTTTTTCCTCTTTTTTCCCTTTTTTCCCTTCTTCCCATCATTCTATACCTTCACTATTAAACTAGCTGTATTTCAAGTTTCAACATTTTATTGTCAACCATTCTTGAGTTATGATACTTTTTATCCTCCCATTTCATTGCACAACTCTGCGCGATGAACAAGAAGAAGCCTGAACAAACGCAGTAAGTTGGATCGTTCATAATATAATAACCGTTCATGGCCAATACTTGAAACTTGGCGCTCAGTACTATTCCGTCATTTCTGTGCTCTCTGCGCAAAGGGGGGTATAAAGGTCTGCTCCTGAGCACGCCACATTGTTCTTTCTCAGTTTCCAACTTTGATCGAACCTCCGAGTGATTCTAGTGCGATTCTAAAGCTACTATCATGCAGCGTTCCAGTTGTCGTCGGAAGAAGAGACCCAAAGTCTTCACTGGGGTACGACCGGTGAAGAAGATGAGAATAGAAGCTGAAGACGACACGAGTGATGCTGGCTCTTCTTCACCGTCAAACCCTCCGGTTCGGACTAGTAGTGAGTCCATAGTAGGTCCTCCCCGAGTACTAGCTAGAACAGGTCAGTTGGTTGTTGAGGCTGGCCTTTTGCATGCGAGCGCTGAACTTGTTGGTTTGGGGCAGGCTGCTGGGGAGCCTGTGTCAAGCATGAGGCAGATTGCTGGGGAGTGTGCTTCAAGTGTGGGGCAGATTACTGGAGAGTCTGCTTCAAGCGTGGGGCAGATTTCTGGGGAGTCTGCTTCAACCTTGGGACAGATTGCTGGTGAATCTGCTTCAAGAGTGGGGCAGATTGCTGGAGAGTCTGCTTCTATCTTGGTACAGATTGTTGGTGAGTCTGCATCAAGACTGGGGCAGATTCGTAGGGAATCTGCTCCAATTTTGAGGCAGACTGCTGTGGAATCCGTTTCAACCTCGGTGGAATCTGTTCTTGTTACCATGCACTCTCAGACTGCTAGTCAACGTAAATTGAAAAAGGTTGCTAGTTGGGCTGGTAAAGCCAAGCTACTCGATGAAGATTGTATGGGTACAGGCAATCGCATTGTCAACATTTCTATACTTTGTCCCACATTGCTGACTTTGTGAGATGTCCAACCTGCAATTCATGTGTTAGTATTTCTGAAGCCGAAGAGGGTTAGTCACAATGTTGTCTCTGGACTGTAATGGGTGTAGCTGGAACTATAACATTACTGATCCATACAGCAGTGAGGCTAAGTGTTTGAACAGCAAATCAGTGTTCGGAGCTAGGTTGATGGGAAAGGGGAGGACAGGACCTGCCACATTGTCTGCAGCTCTAGATTTGCCCCCTCCAGTGACTGGCAACTCAGAACACACCCAGCATATCTGTTGTGTTCTGGGTGAGAGTGTCCGTCAAAATCAATTAGGTGCTGTGGCACGTTTACATGCTGAGTACAATGTCGGCCCCAGTGAGCTTTTGGATACCGTCACTTATGACGGTACTTGGTCAAAACGTGGTTTCTCTGCGTTGTATGGTGTTGGTGTTGTCATGTCCTGGGTAACGGGGGAAATCCTCGATATGGAGTTACTTAGTAAGCACTGTTCGGGTTGCAATTATACAAAGGGCCTGAAGAGGGTCCCGAGTATGAGCAGTGGTATGAGGGGCATAAGGATCACTGCACCCTTACACATACAGGTTCGTCTCCAGCAATGGAGGTCGCCTGTGCTAAGAAACTCTTTTCGAGGTCTATTTCGAAGTACAACCTTAGGTATAAAACGGTCATCAGTGATGGCGACACCAAAACTGTTAGGACATTGAATGCTGAAAGGGTTTATGGAGAAATCCAGATTGTGTAAAACACGAGTGTGTGGGACATGTTCAGAAGCGCATAGGCACGCACCTTCGTAAGCTAAGGACTCGATTTGCATCCCTTCTGAAAGATGCTAGGGCAGCTATTAAAGCTGCCAAAGATGAACTTGCAACAGCTAAAAGCAAGCTAGCTGCACAGAGACGTCGGAGTTCTAGAGGGGACTCCCAAAGGGGTGTTCAGCGACGCTAACAAGGGGGTACTCTTGAGGACTCTGGTGAAATCTCTGAGTTGCAGCATGAAGTCGATACAAAATTGGGTGTTTTGCGTTCTGCTGAAGCTAAGCCGAAAGATCTGCCTGCTCTTAGGGGGCGTCTTACTGATGCGTTGATATGTAAGCTTCAGAAATATTATGGAAATAATATTAGGCGCAATGTCGGCAATTTAGATGAGATGGTGCGTGCCTGCTGGGCTTCTTTTTATCACTCGTGCTCACATGACGGTCATCCACAGCATGATTACTGCCCTACTGACCCAGGTACCTGGTGTTGGTATAATCGTGCTGTACTTGAGGACAATTTGGATAATATGCCTGACAAAGTACCACTCATACCCCCTGATCTCGTACCGATCGTAAAAATCGAGTGGGGCACGTTTTGTGAACGTGTCTTTCTAGCTCGTTGTGTGCATGGTGCTACACAGAACCAAAATGAGTCCTTCAATGCACTCATTTGGAACCGTTGTAGCAAAGCTGACTTTTGTTCTCCCACCTCGGTACAGGTGGCTATTCACCTGGCTGTGCCTACGTTCAATGAGGGTAGGTGCTCGCTACTGCCCATATTTGAACAACTAGGGCAAGCACAGCCTAGTCCATTCTGTGCCCGAGTGCTTGCAAGTGATGATAGATAGCTCAAGGCTATATAAGTCTAAGCTATAATTATGATTATCAGTGGGAGAAGGAAAGGAGGCATAAACAGAGAATTGCTAGGTTGAAATATGAGAGTGAACTTATAAATGTCGAGGGGGTAACTTATGAACCTGGAGGGTTTGATTGAGCGAGCTCTACCCCATGGAGGACTTTGGCGTCTTTTGGTGTTTGGGGTGATGATGATGCTTGTACTTACAGTGCTGAACCCCAAACTGAAATTCATATACTCAATTTATCATAAAATAACTCTTTCATCAATATTTCCATGTTATTTTATTGTTGTACGTTTCAAACTGATTTATTATGAAATGTAATTTTCATGTAGTGACATCACATGATACCGTGTAACTCATTCAATTTTTGTCTGTAGTAAATAATTTTTATATAATTGAAAGTTTTTGCATTATTCCTTGTTTTGTACACATTTATAACCAATCCAGTCATTTTCAGTCTGACATCATAAAAATGAAATTGGGGGTGTTGGGGGGAATAAAAATAAATAAATAAAACAAACTGTTCAAAACACGTATGATGTTTTTATCCATTCAAAATGCAAAATGCATGTCTGTGGGTTTTGTAAGTGGTTATGTCACACAGGTGTTGAGTATAATAATTGATTCTACCCAAGCTAAATCAGCAGCTGCATGTTAAGAGCAAAGAAATTGTATTTTCTCAATACAGGTTTGGACAACAATCTCTTTATAAGAGTCTTTGTTCTTGTTAATTTACAACAGGATGCAGTGGGTGTTACAAAACCAATTAACACTCTGCAATGTCCTACTACTAAGTAAACCATGATTGCACAACTAAAGTATGTCATTAGTACATCTGCACCATATTCAGACTCCGTGCTGGTACATAATAGGTGAGTCTGTTAGGAGGTTCAACTTGTCGCTGTGGTCGTATGTTACTTGTTCTCTGTGGTACTTCATATGGTTTCACAACTTCTTCTGGTGTTTCCGTTGTACCTGTAGTTCCTGATCAAAATTGCTCTCTTCTTCTCTAATAGATGTATCGGTTGATCTAGCTTCTGGTGCTTCTCCAGATTTTTAGCGTAAGGGTTCAAAATACCTTCTCCAGATATGTCCTGGTATCCACTGTATAGGATGCTGTTCCTATTTACTCCACTACTTCACCAGGTGACTGACCATCTTTTGTTCCTGGATAATAAATTAAAGATTATTTGCATTTGCGAAGAAAAACTAGGATTTCAACATCCCACACAACCGTAAATGCAGAAGTAACTCTAGAAAAGGGTCAAATAAGTCAAGCTAGAGGAAGAAGTAAGAGGTTCATTTACTAAAATGTTGTTAAAGAAAAAGGAAAGCAAAGTTTTACAGTTTCTGTATGCTGAGTGAGATGTGAAAATGACCAGTTAAAGAAATGGAGTACAAATGCTTCCATGCGACAAGGCTATATAGATGTACACAAGATAAATAAATAAACCCAAAACAATAAAAAAACCTGATTGAAACAACCAACTTTTATATCCTCTAAGAGTAGTTTATCGATTACACTAGCATGTTTGTTCTTACTGCGTAACAACCCTTGGAGTAGTTCATAAATCAGCATTGGCTGACATTTATGATCTCACCACATTATTTGTAACCTGCACATCAAACCCGCAAAAAGATTCAAGATAGGAACTACTGCACCACTAAACCAGTGATGAAGATTGCGACTTACTTTTAGTTTATGTCATAATTATTTGTAACACTACACTTATTCATGGGATATTTCGTACAGCCCCAGTTACCTTTTCTCATCCATTCTATAGCTGAAGCTCAAATAACTTCACCAAACTGTAATAAAGTGCTCAAGTCGTTCAAAGAATATATAATGAAATATATATTAGCCAAGTTATGTTTTACATCAGTTGAGCACAATGCTCACTGATATTATGCATACCGTTATTTCTGCTAAACATTCGAATAACACTGGCTCACCCTCATAACCATCAACAGAGAAGCTATGGAGGCATCCAGGGCTGAAATAGCTCATCATCGAGCCTAGGATAGGCTGGATGATGCCAAAAGAAAAAGCGAATGTGAACAGAAGAGAGCAGCTAGAGATGCCCCTAGATTCACTCTACTAACAAAGGTGGGTGACATTGATTTGAGTTCAAACATTTATGAAGTCCATATGACCATAATTATATGAAGTCCCCCTGGCATACTGGACAGCAACCTACTCCCACTCCTCACCCCGTCTTTCTCAAATTCCATGGTCGGATGTCAACTAACGAGAAGGTAGTGTTCCTAACCTCAGATCTGACCTCATCAACCTCTATGGGATCACATCAACCACTATCGGTTCCAGCTGAGATGCCTGACACAGATGCTTGGTGAGCCCCACCAACAGTTTATACTGAGAGTTGGATCCCTCAGAAAACTTCTTGGTCAAGGATGATCCATATACTGGTTAGATGTTATTGTCCCAGACCATTGACAAAGCCATCTTTCACTTCTTGGACCCCAAGGTCCAGGCCTGGTTCAGGACCCAGAACACCACCTCAGCCAAGGAGGCAGGCAGGATGGATGATGACTATGTTCACAGCCAACCAAAAGGTGAGGACCCAAAGAAGTGAACCAGACCATCCTTCCATAGTAACCCCATCCAGTTCGACCGTAATATACCACATCCTTTCATCTCTCTTCTGGAATCAGAATCCACCTCAATGTAACTCAAAGAACTGCTCCTCCCTAACTCTGACCCGGCGAAGGGATCCCACTGCTACGACTGCCATAAATGGACATGTGGCAGCAAAGTGAAATCCAGGTTTAATCAACGGACAAGCCATTGGCCACCTCCTGCTGGACTCTTGGTGGTCCATCACAAATAGCTCCTGAAAATCTACAGGTGTGAGGGCAACATTATCCTCTCAGGATACTCTGGGTTTTCTTCCACCCTTCTTACCACCACTGTTCAGCTGACCATAGGAAAGATCAACCGAATGAGGATGGCATTGAACTCCAAACTGAAGTTTGATGGCCTCTTGGGATTTGATTTCACTGCCTTCCCTGTTTTTCTATACACAGATTCGGATGTACAGAACCCCAATACTCCCTCCAGAACCATTAGAAGACGCAGACACTGATTCAACTACAAGGACAAGACGTTTCTTTCACTGACTCTGAGAGGTGCACCTCCCCCCCCCCCCCACCCCCACCACAAACTCCCAGAACCCAACCACAACTGGCCACAGAAACGTAGTCATCTCCATCCATTACCTCAGCCTCAGACTCGTACCCACTCACATCAAATGAGGAAGGCCAGTCCCTTCCCACCCACCCCCCTCCCCTCTACCCATGCCTGGGTGTGCAGTTGGAGGACCTATTACCTAGCCCACATCCTCAATGCCAGCCCCTATCATACATACCAGATTTGCAACCAGAAGCAGCTGGAGAGACATAGATACACTGTAATATGGTCAATATGGGGACAGGTGGTCACCCTTAATGGACGCTCAACACAGCTGAAACAAGCACGGTCAGCTGATCCCTCTCTCAAATATTTTTTAGCAGGAAGTGAATGGACTACACTGCCCCATTCTTCCAAGATAATATAATACTGTGAAGCTGGACAACCCCACATCAGACAGACCATATACACCAGGCCCTTCTACCACTCTGCTTCCAGGAGGGTGAGCTATGGATAGCAGCACACATGGCTCTATGGGACGGTCACTTTAGTTGAAGGAGGAGTATCGATCGAATCCTCCACATATTTTTCTGGTCATGGGTAAGACATGATGTCACTGATCTTTGTAGCAGGTTCAGACCAGCCAGAGGGTCCCAAGGAACTACAAGTAAATTCTACTGGTCCCTCTACCCGTCATCTCAACCCCCTTCTCATGCATTGCAATGGATATTGGTGGGACCTCTGCCAGTGACCAGTGAGGTTCACACATATATTCTCACCATCGTAGATGGTGCATCCTGGTATCCAGATGCCATCCCCTTCCAATGAATCACCAGTGCAGATATTGCCGATGCACTGGTGGAGTACTTCTCATGTGTCAGCCTGTTCGATCAGTATACTGACTGAGGAGCAAATTTCAACAGCCAGCTGATGGACTGCTTCTGCTACCTGTATGGTATCTTGTCCATCACCACCTCAGTGTATCACCCTGAATCAGATGCATAGTGGAAAGATATAATGCCACATTTAAAGCGGGAGTGTGCAACTTTAGAGCTCTGTAGATTCTGCAAACTTCATGGTATTCTGCAAACTTCATGGTATGGACTTGATATATTTTCAACGCCCTCAATTTTGCACCCACGCGCTTGACCACATAATAAATTTTTACCATCCCGGACTGCTGACCACAGCCCGCCAACTCCTCTGTATGATGCATCTGTGTGAAGCATAAAGTGGTCGTCATCTCGTGGAAGCCACAGCACTCGGTCGGAACATAGAACAGAAATCAAATGTTCAAAATTAGATAACATTTTGTCATCCCACTGTATGATGTGTGGAGCCTTCTTACAAAGGGCATTATTAAGGGAACAAGCCCATAAGGCATAGTCTGGGATGAACCGTCAGTAATAACCAACCGTACCAAGGAAGGCACGCAAGTCTTTCTTATTGACAGGTCTCTTAATGTTAGTAAGGGCTTTCACTCATGCCTCAGGCACTTCTACTTTCATGGCCTCCAGTGGCCCATGGAGTGGTCTGCCATTGACTAACCGAAAGGGGGAGTAACCTGTGGCGGCATGGGGTGTAGCCCGATAGGTGAGCAAACAATACTTTAAAAGTTTGTCCCATTGCTCCAACCTATCCTCCATCTTTCTCAACATGCTTTTTGGCACCCGTGCCACCATTCTAACACACCATTAGATTGTGGATGGTAGGTTAACCCCTAATAGCTTGCACAGTTCAGGGCAAAGTCTACCCATAAACACACTACCTTGGTCTGTCAGAATCTCCTGGGGTATACCAGTGTGCGAGAAAATGTTCATTAATCCCTCATCAACTGAAACTGCATCAATCCTCTTCAAGGGTATACAGTAAGGATATCTGGTTCCCATACAAATAGCAGTTAAAACATGGCCATAGCCACGCTTCGTTCTTTGTAAAGGTCCGACCATGTCAAAGGACATCCTGTGGTATGGTGTAGAGATAATGGGTGTGGCCACCATAGTGTGTAGATTCTACTCCCTTACTTCGAGCACAACCCACTATGTCAAGGAATAGGATATAAAATATGTATCATCAATCACAACTTACAATCCAACTCGGTCGTGCCCTTAGCCCCAAGGCTGGTGCCTTTAAATAGGCTGCCAGGCCAGGGCCAAGTCAGACTTTAAAAGGTAATATACCTACATTCACACTACATAATGTCCAATCAGGTTCTAGTCCACTAACTCTTTGATGTTTGACAGTTGTTTCTGAGCTCGTACACTCTCTCTTGTCAGGATCTCTTTGTTCTACCATAAGTGCAGGCAGGAGATCCATGACATTCCCCCCCATCTCCTCATGCAGTGAAGTTACTGTGTCGGCTCCTTCTTTCCAGCCTGATGGGACAGACCATCAGCATTGCCATTGGCGGATCCTGGTCTGTGCCGGATGGTGAGAGAAAACGGTTGTAGATGTAGCGACTACCTCGTGAGCCGACCTCCGACATCCTTCATCTTGTCCAGGAAACGGAGGCAGCTGTGGTCTGTGATCACAGTGAACGGTACTCCGGTTAAATATACTTCGAAATGTCTGATGCTGTCTACAATGGCGAGGCACTCCTTCTGAACTGCCGCATAGTTCTTCTCCGGGCCGTTCAACTTCCGGGAAAAGTATGCCACGGGGCAGTCTCCCTGTGCCTCGCTGGTCTGGCTAAGGATGGCCCCAATGCCCACGTCCGAGGCATCCGTCTATAGAATGAACTCTTTGCTGTTGTCAGGTCCCTACAAAATTGGGTTGGAGACAAGGGTGGTCTTGAGGGTGGTGAAGGCTTGCTCGTGGATGGACGTCCACTGCACCATGTCTGGCTTCTCCTTCTTAGTTAAGTCTGTCAGGGTAGTGGCAATGGTAGCATAGTTCGGTACGAATCGGCGATAGTAGACGGCAAGGCCAAGGAAGGAGCGGACATCCTTCTTCTTTTTGGGTGTTGTGAAGTCCTGCACAGCAGCCACCTTGGCTGTGAGGGGCTTCACCTGATCCCTCCCGACTACATGTTCCAAATAGATGCACTCGGTCATGGCGAACTGACACTTTGCCATCTTCACTGTGAGCCCTGCCTCCTCCAGTCTAGTCAGAATCTCATTGATGTGTTCCAGGTGTTGATTCCATTCTCTGCTGAAAATTACAACGTCGTCCATATAGGCCGAGACGTAGTGTGGCACATCTCCGAACAACGAGTTCATCATCCTCTGGAACGTGGACGGAGCCCCCACAAGTCCAAATGACATCACTAAAAACTCATATTTACCAAATGGAGTTGTGAAGGTGGTTTTCTCTTTGGCCTCCTGGGCTACTGGCACCTGTCAGTAGCCTTTGGTCAAGTCCAATGTGGTGATGTAGCTGGCCCCTGCCAAGCCATCGATCAAATCTTCCACTCTTGGTATTGGTAAGGGGTTGGACGGGTCACAGCATTCAACTTGCAATAGTCCACACAGAGGCGAAGTGACCCATCCTTCTTGGGGACCAGAACTATCGGGGCTGCCCATGGGCTTCTACTCACTCGGATGAGGTCTACTCGCAGGAGGTCTCCAATTTCTTTTTTGTCCGTGGCCATTCGAGCTTGGGGCAAGCGGTAGGAGGGAGAACTGATGGGTTTGCATCACCCGTGTTAATGTCTATTGCTGCAACAGTGGTTCTCCCTGGCTGGTCCTGGAACACTCGGCTGTGTGCATCCAAGAGTCTGCTCATGTCATTGTGCTGCTTCTGTGAGAGTTCGTCATTGATGTGGGGTTGGTGGGTAGTAGGTTGATCATTCCAGGTCGTGATCTCCTCGAACTCAGTCAGTGGTGGTTGGGATGTCTCACTGAGAAGACAGACCTCTGATGGTGACTCCCACCTTGCCAACATATTCACATGAAATGTTCTGCTGCTCCTACCTGTCTTGACCTTATATGTAGTACGGCTTAGTTTTTCTGAGATAGGATACGGCCCTTGCCACTTGGCCAGCAACTTGTTGGATGGCGAGGGCAGTAGTACCACGATAGGTCATCCACCTGGAAGCAGCGTTCACGATCATACCAGGTCTTCATTTTGTCCAACTGAGTGGTGCAGGCCAGGTCTCGACCTGCCGACCTGCCTCCAACTTCTCGTAGGTGTCGAGTAGGAAGGAGACAACACTCTCCTTACACTTGGTTGGCTCCCTCCGCTGTTCTCCTGCAGTGGCCCTCGGGGATTCCTCCCATACATCAGTTCAAATGGGATGAACCCTGTGCTCTGGTGGGGAAGCTCACGGAATGCAAAAAGGAAGTAGGGAATACTCTTGTGCCACTGCCCTCCAAACCTCTCAATATACTTACGGAGTCCACTCTTTAGGGTTGCATTGTAGTGCTCTACTATTCCGTCCGTCTCTGGATGATAGGCTGCAGTCTTGATGTGGGACACCCCGAACATCCGTAGGAATTGCTCCATCAGTTTGCTGCCGAAGTTGGAGTCCCTGTCAGTGAGAATCTTGTCAGGGAACCCCACTCTGGAGAACATCTCCACCAGAGCATCTGCAACATCTCGGCTTGTTGTGGTCTTCAGCGGGAAGGCTTCTGGATAGCGTGTCCCATAGTCGCACACGGTCAGAATATATCCATGGCCCCCCTCTGTCTGCGGCAGTGGACCGACTATGTCCATTGCCAGTCTGCTGAAAGGTTGTGAAACAACTGAGGGAAAGGAATGAGGGGTGCCTTACGTACTATTTCCTTGGCTGTGTGCTGGCAGGTCTGGCATCTCTTGCAGAGGTCTGCTACTTCTCTTCGGATGCCTGGCCAGAAGAACCGTCTCAGTAATCTGTTAACGGTCTTGGTTCTCCCGAAGTGGCCGGCCCATGGTGCCAAGTGTGCCATATGCAGAGCCGTCTCTCTGTATACCTCGGGAAGTACAATCTGCTGCACCATCTCTGTCTGTTTTGGGGGCTTCCATTCTCTCCACAGGATGTCATCCTGATAGAAAAAGGGTGAGGTGGGGACAGCACTTCTCCTCCAGCAGATCTCCAGAGTGGGGTCGCTCTCCTGGGCTTCTATTAACTGATGTTCCCCCCCCTCTAGTGGCACCCGCTGACCCCATCTCTTGGCATATCTCTGGCGAGCCTGTCGCTTATGCACCTTTGCTGCCCTGTTTCTCTCAGATGCTTTCTTGAACAGGTCATCACTGAAGTCTGGTAGGTCGTCCAGTCCTGTGCTGGGGGTGTGTTCCTGCTCGGCTGCCAACTCGATCTCATCCTCATCTGTCTTGTCAGTCAAACTCGGTTCTCCCTCAGTGTTGGAGTGAGATGAAGACGGGTGGGCACTCTCATCACTGTCTGATAGGTGGTGGCTAGACCCACTGTTTCCTGACTCAGTAGAGGTACTTATTTCTTTATAATTAATCACTCTACGGAACGTACGTCTCGGCTGATTTCTCTTAAGTTTATTCCTCGGCTGAGGGGTTGTCTCTATCCATGGTATGGTGTGGGGTACCAGGGCATGCAGATTGGGGATGTCCACTACCAGGATGGCATCATACCCCAGGTTGGCATTGACTGCCATGGGTAGTTTGATCATCTTTCCCTCGACCACCAGGGTAATCATCGTCCTCGGGTATCGGGTTGTCCTCTGGTTCGGTCCCTGAACCTGCACCGCTCCTTGCTTGGTGTAATTCTCTGAGAGCCATCTAGGGTGCACCTGCGAGATATTGCAAGCAGTGTCCACCAAGAGGTTGCCCATTAATCTTCCCTGGATAAACAATAAAATTTGGGTTAGGGGTAACCACACTTACCAGGCATGTCTTTTTCGGTCACTTGGCTGCGACATGCCCAAAGTCCTGGCAGTGGTAACAGCGGGGTCCCTTCACTGGATCAAAGCTGGGCAGTCTGGGCATCTCTGGCTTGGTGGTGGGGTCACTTAGGTAGGATAGTCCCAGTCCTGTGTTCTTGGACTGCTCTGGTCTGTTTGAGTTCCACTTCTTTGGTTCTGTCTGCTTGGGCTGCTGAGGATGTACTCATCACCCAGTCGGGCTGCCTTTGCTGCTATGTCAGGGTTCTGAGTTCTGACCCAGCTCTGGACTGCTAGGGGCAATAATCCTAGGAGCTTCTCCTTAATCATCAAGTCTTCCAACTCTTCTTTGCTCGCTGTTTCCTTTGTCCACGCTTTGAATGTCAGTGCCAGTCTCTGCCACAACTGCTGACACGTCTCCTTTACTTGCATCTCCATGTCCCGCCATCGCACTCGGTAGTGGCTGCGGGTGATACCATGGAAGTCCAGCAGCGCAGTCCTGACGGAGCGGAAGTCAGATTTTGTGACGACTGACATTCCTTCCTGGAAGCTGAGAGAGGCTGGGGGGAGCAGGTTGGCCAGCCAGTAGTCAGGATGCACCTCGAACAGTTGCATCTGCCCCTCGAAACTATTGAGGTAGGATTCCAAGTCACTGACGTCTGTCAGAGCTGCCAGCTTGGGGACGTCCCTTCCCACTCTCCTCCTATCCCTGGCCTCCATCCGGGAGGTGTCCTCTTCTCTTTCCCGGCGTCTCTCTTCTTGTGAGGCTTGGAACAGTGCGGTCCAGCTCTCCTTTTCCTGCTGTCTAACATATTCCATCTGAGCCAGGTTCTGGGTTGCTGATGCTTGGCTTACCTTGAACATGGTCATCCAGTGCTCCTCGTCATGCATCTCTTCTCCTCCTCGCGCTTTTCTCTCTGCTCCTCACGCTTTTCTCTCTCAACTGCTAGTTCTCTGGCCTCTGCTTTGTCTCGTCTTTCTCGCTCCTCTGCTCTCTCTCAGGCCTCTGCTTTCTCTCATTTCTCGGCCTTTTCCCTGCGCAGTTCCATGGAATCCATCATCATCAGGATTTGCCCCATATCACACACTGAAGGTAGAGAGGTTGCTGTGACAGTGGACTCATCACATGAAAAGTCAGTAGTTCTGTCCTGCGTTTCATACTCGGATAAGTCAGCCTCAGCTTTGGAGCCCTTGGTTGTTTTACTTCTCGTTGCTGACATCTCTGGTTAGCTTCTAGAGATAGAGTCTGTTGTGATTAGGGAACGTCTCCTTGCCGCTGCCACCAGTGTTGTAGATTCTACTCCCTTACTTCGAGCAGAACCCAGGAATAGGATATAAAATATGTATCATCAATCACAACTTACAATCCAACTCGGTCACACCAAGGCTGGTGCCTTTAAATAGGCTGCCAGCCCAAGGCCAAGTCAGACCTTAAAAGGTAATATACATACATTCACACTACATAATGTCCAATCAAGTTCTAGTCCACTAACGCTTTGATGTTTCACAGTTGGTTTCTGAGCTCGTACACTCTCTTTTGTCAGGATCTCTTTGTTCTACCATAAGTGCAGGTGGGAGATCCATGACACATAGGGACCTTGGGCAAGAGAGGTCAACCAGCCTTTTGGCATTCGGGACAAGCAGGGCAATATCGCCTCACATCTTTATCAAGTCCAGGCCAAGTAAAAGAGTCTTAATATAGGCTGCCATCTTATTATTGGGAAAAATGCCCTCCGATTAGCCCTCTATGCCCTGCATTCATAACATCTGAACGCCTAATCAGGGGTACTACAATCCTAGCATTTTCTTCCCCCTGATCTGCCAACTTGGTGTGCTAAACTCCACCACTATAGTAATATTACCCATTCTCCTCCTGTTCAGCCTAATTCCTCATCTCAAACCATAGGCGTAACTAGAGAATACTGGACATTTAGGAACTCTATTCATGCCTAATTACAGTCAATTAGGATAATGACTATGCATGCACACGCCAATTTATATCATGTCATGTCATTAGTGTATTGTACGAATGCGCATGCGCAGACTGAATAATGCCAGTCTGCGTGTGCATTGTTATACTTGAATACTATTCGACGTTGAGTTTGATCTTGTGCAAATAGGGAGAGCCCCTTATTCTTTATGCACACGCAGACTGGCTGGCAGTCACTCAGGAAGACCAGGAAGACTTGACAGGGTCGAACAAGAGTCGAAGCAGCTGCAAACAGCAACGCTCCATTTAGAGCCCACTTTCTCATGGCTGGGATCGAATGTCCTCACGAAGGCTGCACCTATATGGTGCCTGAGGGCTACGGTGATGCAACAACGGGAGCACTCATCATGGCACACTCCAAGACCCACGATAGCAGGAGAGCGACTGGAGAGAAGGCTGAGAAAGTCAGAAGGCCCACCATTTCGTCAGAAGGCACGACAGAGGCCTGGACCTACTTCTTGTCCAGATGGGGGCACTACATCAAGGCCACCAAAATTGCAGCCGAGGAGCAAGTGCTTCAGCTACTGGAGTGTTGCGATGAACGACTCCGACACGACCTCACCCGCAACGCGAGGGTGGACCTCTCTGAGGAGACAGTAGAGATTGTGCTGGCCGCCATCAAGAAACTAGCGGTCAGAGGCGAGAACGTGAAAGTCGCCAGGGTGACACTTCACGGCATGTGTCAGGAACATGAGGAGTCTGTACGGGCGTTTGGAGCCAGACTGAGAGGCCAGGCAAGCATATGTAAATACAATGTGAGCCAGACGTGCGTATGTGGCCTCGAAGTGACCATAGACTACTCCGAACACAACGTATCCGACCTCCTGTGCATCGGACTGGCGGACCCGACCATCAAGCAGGCGCTCCTGAGCGACGAAAATCAGGACAGGGACGTGGAACAGACCCTCACGTTCGTGGAGGCCAGAGAAGAGGGGCGGAGGTCAGCACCAAAGCTATCTACCACCCAGGCAGTCGAGGCAGTTAACAGCAGTTATCGCAGACTCAAGAAGCCCACACAGCAGCGAGATCACTCATACAGGAATGAGCCTGCACAGAGAGACCACACCTCCAAGGATGACAAATGCTCGTATTGTGGGGGCACTGGGCACGGCGGAAGTGCCCCAGCCAGAATTCGGAGGACCAGGTGCCCCGCGTTCGGAAAGGAATGCAAGCACTGTGGCAGAGAGAACCACCTGGCAAAGGTGTGCAGGAGTGAGGCGATACAGGACGACACTCAGCAGGAGAACGCGGTGTTCAACGAGGCCTGCACGCTCACAGCACTCGGCGACCACGACACCTCGACCATGAGCCACCACGTGTACGATCGGTCCACCAGAGCGCTGGTTCGTCGCCCGTCACAGCCTCAGCCGTTCGTACGGTTGCAGGCGGAGATCAACCCAGTCGACTATGCCTCAGCGGGTTATCAACTGAACGGGGGCCCTCGCCAGATCTCAACCCAAGCCTTGGCCGACACAGGATGCCAAAGCTGCCTCGCGGGCACCGCAATCCTGGCCGAGCTACGCCTACCCGTTACTGACCTGATCCCGGTCAACCAGAAGATGCGGACAGCCAACGGGGGCCAGATCAACGTCCAGGGAGCCATCATCGTGCGGCTCACCAAGCCACGGATGACAAGGACCACGACGCAGATGGTCTATGTTACCGCCAACGTTGACGCCCACAAGCTGTACATCAGTCGAGAAGCTTGTGCTGACTTGGGGGTCGTCGAGCCCTCCTTCCCTGACTCGGCAGCCGCCATCAGCAACACAGGAGGCACACCCAGGGCCACCCCTGACCAGGGCATCGCGCGCACGAAGAAGTGCAGCTGCCCGAAACGTGAGAAGCCGCCATCAAGGCCCACACCCCCACCGTTCCCCATCACCGAGGAGAACAGAGAAAAGCTGGAGGAGCACCTCCTCCACGTCTACGGCACTAGCACGTTTAACACGTGCGAGCACCAGCCGCTCCCACTCATGACCGGAAAACCTCTCCGGCTGATGATCGCCCCCGACGCCATCCCTGCCATACACCACAAGCCCATCCCGGTGCCCTTGCACTGGCAAGAGGAGGTCAAGGCGGGACTGGACAGAGATGTCAGGCTGGGCGTGCTGGAGCAGGTGCCAGTCGGAACCGCAGTCACGTGGTGCCATCGCATGATAGTGTGCCCCAAGAAGAACGGCTCACTCCGACGGACCATCGATTTTCAGGCCCTCAACTGGCACGCCACCAGGGAGACTCATCACACGCAGTCTCCCTTCCACCAGGCGAGATCGGTCCCGCACCACACCAAGAAAACGATCTTTGATGCGTGGAATGGATACCACTCCGTCGCTCTCGACCCAGCTGACCGCCACTACACCACATTCATCACTCCATGGGGGAGATATCGATACTGCTCCGCCCCCCAGGGATACATCGCGTCAGGAGACGGGTACACCAGTCGATACGATGACATCGTGGCTCATATACAACACAAGACGAAATGCATCGACGACACCCTGCTGTGGTCGCAGTCCGTGGAGGACGCCTACAGTCAGGCTGTCGAGTGGCTCGACATCTGTGGCAACAACGGCATCACGCTCAATCCTACCAAATTCAGATTTGCCAGAGACGAGGTGGAGTTCGCGGGTTTCGTCATCACCCCCACCACCGTGAGACCGTGCGAGAAATACGTGAGGGCCATCTCTGACTTCCCCACCCCCAGGAACTTGACAGACGTCAGATCCTGGTTCGGCCTGGTCAACCAGGTCGCCTACACTTTCAGCATGACTGAAGCCATGGCCCCATTCCGGGAGCTACTGAAGCCAACCCGGAAATTCGAGTGGACTGCGTCCCACGACGCCGCATTCCAAGAGTCCAGGCTGAGGATCGCCCAGGAGATCAAGCACGGGGTCGAGATCTTTGACAAGTCGAAGCCCACCTGCCTCGCCACGGATTGGTCTAGGGTCGGTGTGGGCTACTGGCTGTTTCAAAAACACTGTGGCTGCCCGTCCAGGGACATCTTCTGTTGCAAAACAGGCTGGAGGGTCACACTCGTGGGGTCTCGATTTACACACTCTGCAGAATCTCGCTACGCCCCCATCGAGGGGGAAGCACTGGCAGTGGCTGACGCCCTCGACAAGGCTCGCCACTTTGTCCTCGGATGCAAGGACCTCACGATCGCAGTCGATCACAAACCCTTGCTAAAGGTATTCGGCGATCGCGCCATCGACCAGATCGGGAACACCCGACTGCGAAATCTCAAGGAGAGGACACTCCGGTATCGGTTCAGGATGCTCCACATCCCCGGTGTCCGTAACAAGACACCGGATGCCCTGTCCCGATACCCCACTGGTACCTCTACCCCAGCCAAAATGGTGCTACCGGATGATGTCCACGCCATCACCAGCCACCAGACTCAGATCCGGCCGTCCATCCCATCCATGCTCATGTCCGGCGTCTCCACAGACGACTGCGACGAGGAGGCAGACATGATGGAGCAGGTCATCCAGGACTCCCTGATCCACGCACTGTCATCCACCCAGCCAACCACCTGGGAGCAAATACAGACGGCCACAGCTGCCGACGCAGACATGCAGATCCTCCTGGAGGCCATTGATGAGGGATTCCCGGATCAGCGGTGCTCCCTCAAACCATGCCTCAAGGCATACCACACTCACCGGCGTCACCTGTCCACCACGGACGGGGTGGCAGTGTATAAGGACCGGATCATCGTCCCTCAGGCATTGAGGAGGACATGCCTATCCTCCTGACACGCAGCCCACCAGGGCACCTCACAAATGACAGCCAGGGCTGAATCCTCCATATTTTGGCCTGGTATCACGGCAGACATCCACGCCACCAGAGCTGCCTGCGAACACTGCAACAGGATGGCTCCTTCACAGGCTGCCATGCCTCCAGTCCCACCGACCATGGCTGACTACCCATTCCAATGCCTGTGCGCGGATTGCTTCCACCACCAGGGCAGGCAATACCTTGTCATGGTAGACCGATACTCAAACTGGCCGATTGTGCACCACGCAGAAGACGGCGCCAAGGGAGTGGTCAAGGAATTGAGGCGCATCTTCTCCACATTCGGCATCCCCGACGAGCTGGCGACGGACGGCGGACCAGAGTTCACATCCTCCACAACGAAACAGTTCTTGCGAGACTGGGGAGTTCACCACTGCCTTAGCTCGGTGGCCTTCCCCCACAGTAACTGCCGGGCCGAGGTGGGAGTCAAGACGATGAAGCGCCTGATTACAGGCAACGTCACAGCAAGCGGCAACCTGGTTCGGACGCCTTTCAGAGGGCTGTTCTACAATACCGAAACACCCCTGACCCAGTCACACGGATGTCGCCTGCCATGTGTGTGTTCGGTAGACCAGTGAAAGACCTGATCCCAAACCTACCGGACAGATTTGATCTCCACACCATGTGGAAGCAGAATTTGGACATCCGGGAGAGGGCACTCCGCTCCAAGCACGCCATGGCTGACAAGCGCTGGAGAGAGCACACCAAGCTTCTCCCTCCACTGACGGTTGGCACCAGGGTACACATTCAAAATCAGACAGGGCCTCGCCCCAACAAATGGGACAGGACGGGAGTCGTGGTGGAGGTCCTAAAGTTCATCAGAGTAGACGGCTCGGGCAGGCTGACCCTACGCAACCGCCGCTTCCTCAGAAGCTATGTCCCGACCAGGCAGCCGCAGCCCAGACACACAGCACGGGAGGACATGCAGACCCGGACACCAGTCACGGCAGTGCCATCGGGATCTCTCACATCCACCCACGTCATGGCTCACCCGCTGCCACCACTTCCCCCAGCAATACCAGACCCGACAGCTACAGCGACATGCAGCCCGACACCCTCGAGCGGTTTGGATGCTGCCAACATCCCCACCCCACCTCGGATCAGAAGATCCACCCGCACCAGACGCAGGCCAAACAGGCTAGGCTTCCGTACTGCCCCGACCTTGTCCTCTGCATCGTCTACTCCGAGTTACGAAACGTCCTCTTCTCAGTCTTCGACGGAGTCATAGACTTGGGGGGAGGTAGAGAATACTGGACATTTAGGAACTCTATTCATGCCTAATTACAGTCAATTAGGATAATGACTATGCATGCACACGCCAATTTATATCATGTCATGTCATTAGTGTATTGTACGAATGCGCATGCGCAGACTGAATAATGCCAGTCTGCGTGTGCATTGTTATACTTGAATACTATTCGACGTTGAGTTTGATCTTGTGCAAATAGGGAGAGCCCCTTATTCTTTAGTAACAAGGGGTGAGGCAGAGAGGCGCTCGCCTCACCAATATTTTCCACTAACCACACCCCTATAATCAACCCATACCCACAAATTTACACCCTAAATCAAATGATGCACCCAAAAATCGCACGTTCTTTATGTCAATTTTGTAATGAGCACAATATTCCCCTAAAGTCACCTTTTGTTCTTTGGAATTTAGAGGGTAATGTGGTGATGGAACGATCTCATCCAGACACATTACTGAGGAGAATGTGCAAATAGGACAGTTAGTAAACTAACAACAGTGTTAATCTATTTTTACATAGAGTGTTGCTAATCACTTTTTACATGTGCACTATTGACCCCAAGCCATGTGCAGCATGAAGCCAGGTGCCCACTAAAAAAATCAACCTTGAAGCAGTATGGCTACTTCAAATAGCTCTCATCCCAATCAACCAAAGAAGTTTTGCTTTCCTTCAAGATCATTTGGCAGTAAAGGAGAAACGAGAAAATTTAAACCTGCTTGGTTTAAAGAATGGCCATGGCTTGATTATCAAGAAGACAATGACTCTGTGCTGTGCTTTTATTGTTCTGAAGCACACAAAAAGAATTTGATGCCTAAAGGTCTTTCTAGCAAGAGAGAAGATGCTTACATTTCTCAAGGATACTCCAACTGGAAAGATGCCAGCTCAAGATTAAGGTAAACAAAACATTTGAACTAATAAAATAGTGCGTCTTAAACTGTAAACAGGAAGCATCAAATCTCTAAATATCATCTTGATGCTGTTCAAGCAGTCACAGGATCAGGATCAAGCAAGAATGTCGGTGATATGCTAGATCAGGCACACAAACAAGAAAAGAAACTAAATGGGAAAATGTTGATGACTATTCTTGAGAATATGCAATTTTTAGGTAGGCAAGGATTAACCTTCAGAGGACACGATGAGAAGGAGAGCAATTTCATTCAACTGTTGAAATTGAGAAGTTGTGATCAGCAGGTAAGTTTGTTTACATAGCTATAAATATTAGACTAAATGTATCATTAGACTATATGTACTGTACTTCTTTCAGGATATTCTTGATTGGCTGGAAAAGAAAATTGACAAATATACAAGTCCAGAGATCCAAAATGAAATTTTGCAAGTAATGTCACATACCATTCTTCGTAAGGTCATTAAATGTATTCAGCAAGTTGACTATTACACTATTTTGGCAGACGAATGCATGGATGTGTCCAACAAGGAGCAGTTGGTAATATGCTTTAGCCCAGATCTTGAAGTTCATGAAGATTTTGTAGGCTTACATCACTGCCCAGATAACTCTAGTGCATATTATAAAGGATGCCTTACTGAGATTTAATCTTAGTCTATCACGTTGTCGAGGACAGTGTTACGATGGTGCTGGCAATATGGCTGGAAGCAGAAAAGGAGTAAAGTCACAGATACTCCAAGTTGAACCACATGCTTTGTATACCCATTGTTATGGTCACACTTTAAGCCTTGGAATAGGTGACTCTATTAAAAGTGTGAAGCTTTTACAATCAAGTATGGACACCACCTACGAAATTAGCAAGCTTTTTCAATATTCATCCAAGCGGCACTCTCTTTTTGAAAATCTTAAAAGTGAACTTTCTCCAGCCACAGTTGGGTTTTGTGTTTTATGTCCAACATGATGGACTGTGCGTAATGACACTTTTAAAAGTATACTAGACAATTATAATGTCATTTTGAAATTGTGGGAAACAATTTTGGATAGTAAACCTGATTCTGAGGTTAGAGCACGTGTAAATGGTGTTGCAAGCCAAATGCAAACATTTAATTATTTTTATGGAGCTTTCTTACTTCGAAGCATTCTTAGGCATTCTGATAATTTGAGCAAGACCATTCAGCACACAAGAATGAGTGCTGGCCAAGATGACTGTAACTACATTGAAGGTTAGTTTATGATAGCTCATAATTATTATGTACTTAGACCCTTATGACAATCCTTTTTTTTTTCTATCGTCAATGAGATCTGATGAAAATTACAAGTTATTTTGGAAGTGTGTAACAAGGGAAGCAGATAATTGTGGCGTTGAGGAGCCTGTGTTACCTAGGAGACGAAAAACTCCACAGCGTTTTGACCCAAAACAACAGTGGAACTGCATCTGCTACACCTGAAGAATACTACCGAGCCATATACTTTGAAGCTCTTGATACAGTAACCAATTGTATCACTGACAGATTTGAGCAAGAAGGATATCAGATCTATAAGACCCTAGAGCAGTTACTATTAAAAGGTGGAGGCAGAGAGTGTTTTGATGGAGATCAAGGTAGTGTTGCTTCAGGTAGTGGAAGTGGTAATGCACTGTGTGAAGAGTACGATCAATTATTTCAGTTGTATGAAGACGATTTAGTGAAAGATGAACTTTTGACACAGCTCCAGACATTTCATCTAAATAACAAGGTCGAGCCTTCGAATGTGTATTCACTTGTCAACGTGCTGAAAGCTATGTCAGGTGCAGAGAGAAGCTTATACTCGCAAATTGTTCGAGCTGTCCATTTACTGTTGGTTGCACCTGCAACCAATGCAGCTAGTGAACGTTCATTTTCAGCCATGCGACGTATAAAGACATACTTACGCTCCACTATGAAGCAAGAACGATTAAATGCTGTCATGGTTATGAATGTCCATAAAGACTTAACTGACACTTTAGATTTAACCTCTGTAGCTAATGAGTTTTGTGGCAGGAATGAACGTAGGAAGTCCAAATTTCCAAAATTTTAAGCCTTATTGTAAATTGTATGCACAATTTCAAATTTAATACAGTGTATTTGTATGTGTGTGTGTGGGGGGGGGGGGGGGGGGGGGAGGGTGGTTAATAATGGTTGTGGTTAGCATGTTTTGAGTGTGGTTTAGATGTTGTTGCGCCTCACCAACCCCAAATTCATTGCTACACCCCTGCAAACAGCGACGCATCTTCTCTCTGCTGCCTTATCAGCTCGCTCACTCCTTCCCTGTCATTGGACAAGTCAGGTAGGAGAGGTTCGCCTTCAAGTTCCACACACTCGAACCCCACAAGAACATCTGCCTCTTCCACTCTTTCCGCAAGATCTTCTTCCACCTCTTCCACAACTACCACCTCTACCTCAGTCTCTACCTCTCTCCGAGGGGTGACACTAGGACTAACCACCGTTTCCCCCTCCTTGCCATTATCACTACTCTCCAATGATGGGGTACAAGGACTAGCCTTAGTCCTCTTGGGTCCATTTAGTGGAGTAGGGACAGCTCCATCCATAGCATTAGCAAGGGCATTCTGGGTTATCTCTTCGTGGTCTGCCTGGCTCATGGCCCTAGTAATTGCACACACGGTTGGGGAACCACGAGACTATTCCCCGTGTGGTACCTTAGTTCCACCAGTATCAACCTTGGGTGTGGGGTCAACAGTAACCTCTGTTTCCACCGGTAACGGGTCGGGTTTGGTTCTGAATCCAACATTTTTTTAATAACAGGGTGGTCTGCTCCAAGTAATCCACACTTTTCCCCTTACAAACTAGAACTTTACACAACATTTCAATCCCATCCACCGCTATTTTAACCTTAGCAATTTTCATGAAAGTCTTAGACCCATCTCCTAAGTGTATGGAGCATTTCTCCCCAGCTGGGCTTCATTTAGGGTGTGGCGAGGTGGGGCGTGCCCCACCTGAGCGCAATCTTGCTTCACCCGAGAAGTTCACTAGTCATGTAAAATAATGATTAGTGAGCTTCCGATTTTTTTAAAGTGTAGAGATAAATCAATGTGTAAGTAATAATAATATGTAATATAATGAGTATATAATAATGAGTATATAATTATAATATAGATAAATCAATGTCTAAGTAACAATAATAAGTAAGTAAGTAATAATATGCAAGTTCATGTTACAATTCTTCTGTTTTTTCTTGGCCAAACTTTGACTATTTCGTCAAGATTACCATCTGTTAGTTGGTCCGGTGACTCAATAGCGATTTTCATCAGATGTGACAAGCTAGTGTCGTTCAAACTGCTGCGTAGCCTTGTCTCAATAAGCTTCATCTGAGAGAAGCTCCTCTCTACGGAGGCAGTAGCCACTGGGATAGACAAACTGATCTTTGCAATAGTGTGCAGGTTTGGAAACATGTTTGCCAACATGTCGTTCGAAACCAAATCTTCAAGCTGTGACTTCATATTATCTTTGTGTTGTTTCGCCATATGTCGTCGATATGTTATCCACTCAGTGTGGATCTCAGAGGAGATAAGTGCTTTCTTAACGGTTTGGGTTACCAAGTAATGTCTGGCAAGGTTTGTCTGTCCCGTAGTGAGAGAGAAGTGTTCCAATGGAGGTTTTGCCATACTGAGGAAGATCAGGCGAATCAAAACTAGGCATTTTCTTTGGATCAAAGATGCTCATTGCTGACACAAGATCACTAGACGAGGCAAATTGAGAGGAAATGTTGTCTTTCAAATGTACGATGAATGGCTTAGCTACATTCGCCTGGAAGGTGGTGATGTCTTCAAAAGAAACTTCAATGTCAGCTGTTTTTTCTAGATTTTCAGCTTCATCTAACAACTCGAGTACCCAATTTGCAGCTGGTAAAACTGTGTCATCAAGTGCATCAAAAGGGTGGAATCGACTAAGCTAGGTATGATGGACAAGTCGAGATGCTCGGTTTGGAGTGTTTTGCTGAGTTTAGCAACTTGTGGGAGGTTGTAGTCAAGCATGTACATAGCTGCGACTGTGGAGACCTTGCTGAGAGCTTTGCTAAGTCCGAGTGCTTCTGGCTCATGTGTAGTCTCATGGATGTTGTTGAGAGCCACTACGATCGCACCATAGCTTGCCTTCACTGCTTTTACACATCGCTCATGTGCCAGCCAGCGTGTATCGGATGGTTTAGCAATTTTCAACTCTGGTAAGTCGAGCACACTCTGGACCGCCTTGAGAGATTCTGCTCTCTTTGGGGAGTAGTGGAAGCCATCAGGGTCTCATACACATGTTTGATTCCTTTAGCAGAGTTTGCAGCCTGAACACAAGCTAGCTGTAGCAAGTGGCAGTGGCAGTGCACAAACAAAGCATGGGGTGCAAGCATCTTCATTCGAGTTTGGACTCCAGTTTTTCCCCCTGAAAATGTACTCGCTCCATCAAAGCCCATCCCGACAATTCTGTTGATCTGAAGTTTCTTCTCCTTCAAACACTCAACGAGAGCAGATAAAATACTCTCTGCATTTGCTTGACATAAATGAACAATCTCCAAGTAATGCTCCTCAGGTATACCCTTTTCCTCCCAGCGACAAAATACTAACATCTCTTCCACTGTAGTGATATCTGTACACTCATCTGCCATTATGCTGTAATGGGAGGCTTGTTGAAGGCATTTCAGAATGGACTCTTCAACCCATGTTCCTAAAGCTTGGACAAATTCAACTACGGCTACGTGAGATGTGTACAGTGCATTCCTCCCCGTCTTCTCCATGAAGTACTTCAAATCTTCACCACCACAAGATACAACTAAGTCAACCAACTTGCTAAAATTGGTAGTATGAGCAATGTGTTGGCGGGCGAGGAAGTGAGTACAACATATCAAAGATTTGATATCAGCCCTATTCCTCATTCTCTCTTGTGTTCCCACTTTTTGAAGTTGTTGAACGATGGATCCTCCTAGTTGGGTAGCCAAAACCGCTTGACTTGCTATATGACCATCACTCTTAGCATGAGCATTCATCCGGGCAGCAGCATTTTTCCAGTTAGTGAATGGCTTTGTTGTCCAAACGCCACCTGCTTGTTGAACTGACCTCCCAGAAACTTTGCAAATTTTGCAAAATGCACCTTCAGCATCTGCATCATATTGTAGCCAAGGATAATCTTCTTCCCAAGTCTTGTGGTATTTTCTAGTACTTGAGTATGGCGTAGAACTGGTACGTTTCTTGGGTAGTGTTGGTGAACTAGTAGAAGGTGTCTTGCTTGGAATAACCTCTATTTCCTCTTCAGACTCAGCTTCACTACTACTTATGTTACTAGTACTAGCAGCTGCTTTACTAGAGCTCCCCCCAAAAGATCGAATATCCATTATAAACTTAATGCTCAATGCATAATTGAGAGCATCATTATATAGAGCTATTAGGAGTGTGCTATTTGTAGATATAATAGCACACTCCTTAGAGCACATTCTTGTCAAAATGGGCACATTAGCTTCCTTTTCAACATGATGGAACTGTTTCTACTCTTTAAAAGACAGAAAACTTAATTAAGTGCTACTGGCAGCAATTGTGGATTGCAATTTAAAGTGCTGACAGATGACCACAATTGCTGCCAGTAGCACTTTATCAATAGAGTATTGCTGTAGAGGCACTTGAGCTTAGTTAGTCAGCACTTCCTGTGATGTAGGTGCTAAAATAATGTGATATTCTAAAAAACAAAATACCCTTTCATTTTAAAAGTGACTGAAAATGCACCAGAAGTGACCTCGTACAATACAATTATAAAAAATTTCTGGGGGGGTGCACCCAGACCCCCCTTCGGGTTGTGCTTACGCACACGTGCCAGGGCTTCGCCTCACCACTTCTTTATATTAATTACATTTGCCACACCTGAGAACAATTCCTAAATTAAGGCCTGCCCAGTATACTGTGCTTTTTCCACGTAGGAGGGTGGCACTGCCGACATGTCTGCCCCTGTATCCAGGTGAAATTCACAAGGAATACCATTAACTGAGCCTATTTTCTTTAGCTTGTTGGTTAGGAGTTGGTGACGTAATCCTATTCAACCGTTTTGAAGGACAGTCCCGTTTAATGTGACCAGTTTGCCTACATACAAACAACATTAGAGTTCTGGCTAAGGGTTTTTGTCTGGTTAGGCTTGCCATCCCTGGTGTACTTTCGGCTTTCCCTAGGCCCACCCCTGGATGCTCATTCCCATCCTTATGTACAGAAGGCTCACCTTTCTTCCTGGGAGTCTGATAGCTGCTTCCAGATACTTGGCTCTGTGAATTCCATCTATCCTGGCTTCAATGTTGTTGATACTGCTGCCCCTCGTTGGGCTGGTGTCTTAGTAGCTTCTTCTTCTCATGGAATCCTTTGGCTTCCCACAGCTCCTGCAAGGCTTCCACTTTGTGATAACGTGAAGAATTTGGGTGCTGATTGATGTGGAGAAGGGCTTCATTTGAGTAATTCCTGAGTATCACTCCAGCAAACATTTCGTTCAAGACTTCTTCGACTTCGTTCAGCATAGGTTTCATCCTGTTGAGAGCTTTACAAGTCTGCTGTAGAAAACTGCGAGGATCTTGGTCTGGCTTAAGTCTGTCGAGCCATATGGCGCATCTGGTTTGTTGAGAGTTGTTCCCAAACGTTCAACTAGATCATTCTTCACGGTCTGGTACGGTGTCTCCTCAGTAGGAGACAATTCCCGGAAAATTGACAATGCCTTACCTGCGAGTTGTTTCCGCAGGGGGACAGCCAGTCGACATTAGGAATGTCTGCCTCCATAGCTTCAAAGGTCTCCAGGTAACCCTCAGCTCTAGTTGTATCGTTCCAGGTCTCGAGGGCTTGCTTCCTGTCTTGCTTCTCGCGGTGGTACTGCTCTTCCCGCCTACGTGGGAGTTGAACTCTGCTTCTAGCCTTTTCTCCTCCAGCCTAGTTCTGGCTTCCTCCATTAGGACCCTGGTTTTCCTGTCCTCATCCTGCCGCTCTTTGTCGAGCAAGAGACGATCTGCTTCCCTTTTTGTTTGCTCCTTCATAAATTAAATGAAGAAATCTGTCAACTGTTCGCTACGACTACTCGTCAGCGTGTACTCTGAGCTGCTCGTCAAATTTGCTGCATCGTCATTCTCCTCCATCGTTCCGTAGAGCGTAGACTGCGGCTTCGTCCTTGACCTTAGCTCCCTTGAATCCTTCAACATGAAGTCGATATAAGTAGCTTTCGATGGCTGTGTTGCTGGTCCATGCTTCTTCCATCGACACCCACTGGATGCCAAGAGAGCATGATATCCCACATCCTGCCACATATGCAAGGCTGTAGGTGACCAAGGTCATTGCACCCACTAGTGAGAAAGTGAGAAAGTATGCAAAGCCAACATGAAGAATTTGTACGACCAAAATACCCGGAAGAGGAAATTCATGGTGGACAACCTTGTTCTGGCCCTTCTCCTGGCCAAGTTGCAGGACCCCTTCCCCATCATCGAAGTCCTGAGTCAGAATGTCAGGTTGGAGGAAGCCATTAAGAACATAACATGTTAACATGCTTGCCAGGTGGGAGTCTCCACCAGCTCTCTGCCTCCACAGCATCACCACATAGCCACACATCCACACATCCAACCACACGAGGATATTCTCACCCAGTCCACCACTCACATGTCCAAGCCACCCAAGATGAACACAGAATTGTTACAGATCCAGATGGTGGAGCTACTCTCCCTCCAAATGACCAGGCAACATTTTTTCCCAATCAACCAGGCCTAACAACAATGGCCACCATTAACATTGACAAGGGTTAATCTCTTCCCCACATCACCACCCCATTACTGCCTCCCACAAGCAAGAATCCAGAGAGTCATCAAAGAGGAGATAGCATCCATGCTCAGGGCAGGACTGGTTGAAGTTAGATGCGAACACAGCCTCTCCAATAGTCCTTGTACCCAAGTCGGAAGGGTCACTGTGCTTGTGTGTTGACTATCGCAAGCTAAACGGAATGACCCACCTGGATCTCTTTCCCATGCCCCATGTGGAGGACCTACCAGTGGCCTCACTGTTGCCAAGGTCATGATGATGGTGGACTTAATCAAGGAGTTCTTTGCAGATGCCCATGGCGGACGGCTCCTGAGAGAGAAGACATCATTCACAACTACCCTTGGATACCAGTTCTGTGATCCCTTTCGGTCTGGTCGGGACACCTGCAACCTTCCGGCGCCTGATGTATGTGCTGTTTGGCAACCTATCCTCACATGTTGCATCATATGTAGATTATGTTGTGATATTTAGCACCACCTGGGAGGACCACCTCCTTCACATCAGATAGACCCTGGAGGCTGGAGAGGCTAGCTGGTGCCAGGCCTAACCATCAAGTCAAGTAAATGTCAATTCACAATGTCAGAATGTTTGTATCTTGGCCACACTAGGTATGGCCAGGTCACTGCTGTTCTCCAGTTTGAATGGTCTGTCATAACTGTGAGGTAAACCTGAAAATGCTATCAATGATGGCCTGATATTCTCGCTCCACAGCCGGTGTAATTCCTTTCTTCACTGTAGAGTTTCCAGGAATAAAAGGCCATGGAATGGTTACCATCTTCATGGGAGCGTTAGCTGAGTATACTCCAATGCCGATGTCAGATTCATCTCCTGTGGAGAGAGAAAAAAGTAAAGTGTAATCTGGACCCTGCTGGATTGGGTGCGATGATAGAGCACTCTTGAGATATGGAATGCCTTGGTGGATGGATATTCATCCATTGTACTTCGCTGAGAGGTGCTGGCAGGTGGCAGGTGTGGTCTGACAGGGGAGCTGTGATCTCTGCATATTGGGGAACAAAAATTAATGATGGTAGTAGCCAGTGAGTCCAAGAAAGGACCTGATGTTCTTCTTTGTCCTAGGGCACAGCTGTTTGCAAATTTATCAACTCCATGAAGGACGTAAAAGGCTGGCTCACTAGTTGGTCACGCTGCCTACAACCATTTTCTTCACAGTCCATCACTGCCCAGGTGCAGAAATGGCAATGCTGATGACCATTTGCGACAGGCCTGGATGGACGACGACCCAGAAGACCCCTTACCCAGGCACACAGCAGATGGGAGAGATGAGGTGTGTTAGGTATGTCCAATCCATGTAGAACCCTAACAACTATCAAAAGTGTAAACATTACACAATAAAAGTAGAACATGCATAAATCCGAAACAACTACTGTAGGTGGGATCCTACATGTCTAATTAGTATACATATTATATTACCTTATAAGGGAATACTGGGATCACTGGCCAGTAGCCTATTTAAAGGAGCTGGCCTAGGAGATCCTGGCAGAACCCAGCTGAGTGTACAGCCATTATTTTACTATTCCTCCCTCTTGTCTATATACCCAACCAACGACATCCTAACTCCCCACCACAGTGCTTAACGATCAAGTATAAGTAATGTAACTTACCCAGTGCTTAGAAATCAAGCATAACTAGTACTACTTACCCAGTGCTGAACAATGAAGCATAAGTAGTGTAGCTTACCCAGTCTGAACAATCAAGTATAACTATAGTCTTACTTACCCTGTGTTTAACATCACTAGTGGTTCACCGATAGAACCTTTCTGGTATGTTAAACAGGTTTTTTTTCCACCCATGTAAATGCCTATGTTGTCCTTCACATGGATATTGGCTCAATCTACCAAAAAAAGTACAAACCCACATTAATTGATTTATACTTAAAATAAAGCGAGCTATTGCACAGATGTCTAAGAAAGTAAGTGTAAAACACTCTGGTTGGTTATGCTTACATCAAATAATCTCTCAATAATGGACAGACTTAAGCGAAAGATTAACTGGTGAACTGCTGGTGTCTTGTTGTTGTTTATGACAATAATATTCATTGAAGTGACAATTTTTACAGTGTGTGTCCATTTTTAATCACATCATAAAAGAAATGGCTCAAATACAGCATTAGTTATTATAATGAAGATAGCCCCCTGTCACTCACATAACATTCAAGACATGTTTCCTATTTGTATATGGAGAGAGGTGACAACAATATCCCATTACTCAGTTCGCAACTTGTACTACCTTATTAACCAGAACAGCCAGGGCTGACCTCCCGAGAAGATCAAGGTGCTTATCACCAGGAAAGTTTGATACTCTCATTACAGTCTCCCAACTAGTTGTAGCTACATCACCCTTTGATCAGTTTCATATTAGTATATTAACAATTCCACCTTGCCCAAATCCGAGAAAGAAGGACGAGATTGTCATTCTGAACTCAAGAAGTGCAGGACAGCATCTTCTATAGCATGTAAGTCATTACTTGGTTTAAAGACTGACCACTGGAAACAGAAGCATATCTAAAAGTTGTTCAAAAAGTTGTTTGTGGATATTTTACCTGAATGCAACGTTGTTCACAGTCAAATCAGCATGACTAGTTTCTATTCTGTGTTTTCTGCTTAATTTCAATATTAATTTACTGCTTAACTTTTCTTTCAAAGAATATAGAATAGGATATACTTAAATTAGATTTTTTTCCTTTTTTCTATAGAGCTTTTGTCAACAGCACCTGTATGATGCTAGATTCCAAATTGGAGAAGGTTTGGATGCTCCATTCTGCACTTATAGTGACATTTGTAAACACAATTCCAATCAAAGAAATGCAATGAAAACAATCCCAGAGGGTGAGTTTGAATGGCTGCAGAGAGACTGATAACTGACGTTCCTAGTACTCCACAAAAAAAAGCCTATTTCATTCCTAGCTTGTCAGAGCTTCTGTGCAGGGCAACTTAGTACATGCTAGGCATGAGCTCACCAATTTCTCACTGTACCTGTGTGCCGCTGGATATGAAAAATTCAAGTTGGAAGCCTGTTGTGAGTTATCAGAGTAAGAGTTTGTCTAATAGTTGTCAAATTCTGGATTCCATTCTCCATACACAGCATAAACACGTCATTTTTATCCCCAACTTAATATTTCATTTTGAGGCTCTGTTATTGCTCTGTACTTAGAAATATCAATTCAAGTTATGTTACTTAAAGTGTGTACATATATATGAGCTCAACATAGGGAGGGGAATAAATTTAAAAAAATTATCATCTAAACAGAATAAATTAGTAGTCATACGAACCAATTTCCAAGATGGGAAGCTGTGAGTGGTAATTTTTGGAGGGCTTATCGCTGCAGAAACCTAGATGGAAACAAACTAGCAAATACATAGCTAATTATACTTATCATTTGAAGCACACAGAAAGAACTATCTTTTAACACTACAGTTATGATTGTAGGGATAGAAATAAAAAATATTGTGATCATTTTTATTCTAGGCCTTTCCGCCCCGGTGATTTGTTGCATAGCCACCACTCCCCCCCGCTCCCCCCACCACACACACAACCTCCGCTGAACCCCCCTTTATCGTGTACTATGTTACTATGTGCGAGGTAATTAATTAGTACAAACAATACAGCATTTTTTGTGGGGTGGGGTGGGGGTGATGGGAGGGAGGGAGTTCAAATAGGTTAATTGGAAAATGATTATTTTTCTGAAAGAGAGCAATTTATCATTCTTCCCTTGTTTAAATCACATTCTCTTGTGTGCTAGGTAAGATATAAAGATTAGTGCTCGAGATCCTAGAATTGATATAGCAGTAAATCAAAATTTTCCATTTTGGAATAATTGTGCCTAAAGCAACTTCTTGTAAGATAACTGAACCATTTTGTTGGTAAAAACCTCCTGTGCATTCCGGAATCGATGTTGTCATAAAAGCATTTGCTGGACATAAATCACATTAACAGCTACAAAATATCCTCTGCATATTAATAAGGGTGATTTATGTTACAGATAATATTAGGATGTTCAAGTTAGTGTGACTTCAAATAAATGTGAAATTATTCTGAAACTGTACAAACAGCTAGGAAATTATAGCTTCCAGCTGCTGCATATTTTTGTTGAATATCAGAGAACTGTTCTATTGGCCAGCTGTAGTCTCAATATTTGCAAGTAGTATTTTTATGTCTGTCAAATTTTATTTAATATAAACAGATATCACAAATTTTAAGAATATGACTAACATTCAAATACTATTTCTGATTAAGGTTAGAGCATTGAGCAAGAAGCAAATTTTAGTGAAAAAACAACACCTATTTTAGCCTAAGATGTTTTTTTTACCAACACTTCAACTGAACTACTTTGGTCTTTTCCTACTACAATTTAAAAATGAACAAAAGAATTGCATATTCATTAGCAAAGCATTCATTCTCAAGAAATCACATGATTTATGGCTTGTCTGAAGGTTTTGAGTTTTATGCTAGTAGCAACTTATCAGACAGATGATAATGGCTTTGGTTTCAGATGAAGAGGGTTTAGAATTAATAAGTTAGTTCCAGTCATACACCGGGTTTGAAGGGCTGATTCTTAGGTATAAGAGATGGATATTAAGTGCTTTCTTCACAAGCAGTTCCCACCATTTTGGCTCTATTGATCACCTAGATCACATGTCACAAGATTGGATGTGGTCAGTTCCAAGCATAGCAGACTCCCCAAGTTCTCCATTTCTGAAGACATGATCATCATCTTGATCCATGTCTCTAATCTCATTTCTTCTATGCAATACTTGCCATAGAATCATGGAATACAATACATAACAGATTAATTCATGCCATTCATTATTTTAACATTGGTCAGGGTCAGCCATGATTTTAGAATCATGCCAGATCTGAGAATAACCGCTATTTAGAGAATGTTAACTATGCAAACATTGTTTCTCTTACCATCCATTTCTCCTCATATGGTGGTAAACTTGCTAGCACTTTTATGGAAGCTTTAGATAGTTGCTTTTCTGGATGGACTGGGTGCTATGAACCATTGTGAAACTATATTTCTGGTGGAGAAATGGGCGACAGGTCTACCCTCACCCCTAATCTTGAAAGGAAAGTAAACACTTCCCCCAATTACATATTACCCATCTGAAGTAGAATCGAATGACTGTATGTGTGTGGGTGGGGTGACTGGGTGTGGGGGGTGGGGGGATGAGAGAGTGAAGGGCTGGTCATGACTGGGCATTTTAATTGATCCATTACCGTGCCTGCTTGCAGATTGTGATCAGAGAGCTTTCTTCCACATAGATATCAGGGTTTAAAAAAAAATGATTTTACCTCATGAAGACAGAAGCATTTCAATTGAAACATTGGCTCTCAAAAAAAGAAGCTTATTTAAAGAGAATATTAATTTTGTTGTCAGCTGAAAGTAATTGTAACCAATACGTAAAACCTCTCTCTAGAAATTTGTAACGTAGATTTTGACTAGATGGTTGACTTTTACCACTGAGCACCAAAGCGAAGAAACACAGCAGCATGGATTACAGGTGGATATGACCATTACCATAGTTTTGCAACTCAACTGCTTACTGCGTGCAGCCAACAGAATGAAGGTGGATGAGGTGTGGGTGGGTTGGATTTAGGCATATTTTATTTCTGGATGTTTGCTGATGCAAAATTGTGTGATTAGTTTAGGGCTTGGAAACATCTATCATCCCCAAAGTTAAATGAAACCACACCTTTCTGTTTGCCAAAATACATAATTATATAATACATAGTAATGGATTCAAGGCACAGTGATAGTCTTTTTGGAGCTAATAGCAGATAAAATCTCATTTAGGAGCTGCCAATGTGATTTGTGAGATATGAGCTCTTACAAATGTGTTTGGATATCTTCATTTTTTAAATTACAGATTACTGTAGATATCAACATTCATCAGCAAATGTTTTCACTATCAGGTATATAGATTATGCCGGGACACACTTTGGATACCTTGAAGAAGGATATGAAAACTCTTTAATTTTTATCATTAGTAGGGCATATTTGAATGAATAGATGAACACTGTTTTTTTGTATCAAATCTTGGTCATATTCAGGTATACTAGACTGTTATCTGGAGGTTTTTATCAATTTCCTCATCTATACTGCAGAGAAACATAACCATGAATATCTGGTACTAGGTAATACTTAAAAATGAAAGTAATTTACTAAACCATTTCTTACATCCACTAAACAGTCTAGAGAGTAACACCACATGGTGGCAGTGGTGTTTCTAACCTAGCCATGGCCCGACACAACCTCGCACCGCCTGACTCGTTCAACTTTAGGAACCCAGATGACTGGCCTAGATGGAAGCGCCGCTTTGAGCATCGTGTTGCCTCAGGACTAACTGAAGACAGCCCAGATAAGCAATTAACACACTGCTTTACTGCCTGGGAGAACAAGCAGAGGCTGTTGTCACATCCACGAATGCCAGTACAGAGGACAGGAAGGTGTACGATACAGTCGTCACGATGCTCGATGGATTCTTCAAAGTTAGGAAGAACGTATCTTTGAGCAGGCACGCTTCAACAGAAGGAACCAGCAGCAGGGTGAGAGTGCTGAACAATATATAATGGTATTGTATGATTTATCTGAGAATTGTGAGTATGGAGCATTACATTCTGAATTGGTAAGAGATAGACTGGTAGTCGGTATTAGAGATGTCACACCATCTGAACAGCTCCAGACAAATGCTGAACTCACCCTTGATAAAGCAAAAAAGCTATCCATCAGCAACATTGTCTGCTCAAAGGAGCAGAGCTACAGAGCATTGAGGCTCTACAACATGGCAACTACAGAAGCAATTGGAGACAGGGAGGTAGCCAGCAACAAAGATGATTAAAAAGTGACATACTTTACCGGAAAGAAGTGCACATGTTGTGGTAGAGGGGCACATCCATGGGACAGGTGCCCTGCCAAGGATGATGAGTGCCACCGCTGCAGAAAGAAAGGTCACTATGGAAATATGTGCTTTTCCAAGACCACTGCAGATTCAGTTGAAGCAGCGGCTGAGTCCATGGACACTGCATTCTTGGACAACTTGACACCTACAAAACCTGATATCGTTAAATAGCAAGCAGACACCTTTTAAGCTGGACACAGGTGCTGAGGTCACAGCTATCAGTGGTGCCACGTACCAACACCTTGGCAAGCCTAAGCTATCTCACCCTGATAAGCTTTTGTATGGACCTTCCAGACAGCTCCTAAAGGTGATCGGCAAGTTCAAAGGAACATTTAGACACAAAGGTAGACAGTGACATCAACACGTGTATGTAGTCACAGGACTTAAGACTAACCTGTTTGGTCTGCCAGCCATTACTGCACTGAACCTCGCAGCTCCTATCGATACTACTGCACACTAGGAGATCAACAAAGACATACGCAGTTCCCAAGGGTTTTAAAGGGCTAGGAAACCTTGGTGAAGAGTTTGTCATTAAGCTCAAGCTAGAGGCTAACCCCATGCACTCTTTACTCCCCGCCATGTACCACTACATGTCTGACCACAAGTGGAAGAAGAACTCCAACGAATGGAATCCCTGGGAGTAATCTCAAAAGTGGATGAACCTACACAATGGTGCATAGGAATGGTTGGGTACCCAAATAGAATGGCAAAGTTCACATCTGCGTTGACCTCAAACCCCTTAACAATAATGTGCTCCGTGAAGTCCACCCTATGCCTAAAGTCGATGAGACACTTGCCCAGCTGACTGGAGCAAAAGTCTTTTCCAAACTGGATGCCAACAGCGGGTTTTGGCTTTCAGAGTCATCCCGTCCACTCACAACATTTATCACCCCAATTGGTCGTTAATATTTCCATAAACTACCGTTTGGAATTTCTAGTGCTCCTGAGCACTTCCAAAAGAGGATGTCTGCAATTCTCAGTGGCCTAGAAGGAGTTGTGTGTCAAATGGACGATGTATTAGTGTTTGGCAGAGTCCAAACAGAACATGACACAAGGCTCACAGCCATACTCAAGTGCATTGAGTCTGCTGGTGCTACTTTAAACCCCGATAAGTGCGAATTTTCATGAAAGACACTGAAGTTCCTAGGACACATCCTAGATGGTATTCGAGTAGACCCTGAGATGACTATATACCGCAATCTGAGAGATGAAACCCCCTACAAATATCTCAGAGATATGGAGGTTTATGGGGATGGTTAACCAGCTAGGGAAATTTTCCCAAAAAACTTATTAATCTGACACAAACCTTACGCAAGGTGTTAAACAAGAAACAAGCTTGGAGTTGGTGCCCAAGTCAAGAACAAGCCTTCACAGAAGAAGTGAAAGAGGAGTTATCCAAGGCAACTACCCTTGCCCTGTTTGATGTCCAAAAGGAGTCAAAGATCTCGGCAGATGCTTCATCCTGCAGTTCTCCTACAAAGGACTGATTCAGATTGGAAGTCGCTTATGCTTCTCGATCCTTATCTGAGACGGAATGCAGGTATGCACAAATAGAGAAGGAGGCACTTGCCATTACATGGGCCTGCGAGAAATTCTCTATGTATCTGCTTGGCAAACGATTTTCAATCGAAACTGACCACAAACCTCTCGTACCACTTCTTGGATTGAAATACTTAGACAGCCTCCCTCCTAGAATTCTCCGCTTCAGACTACGTCTCACACGGTTTGATTACTAGATCGAACACATTCCAGGGAAGCACTTATACACTGCAGACACCTTGTCATGAGCACCAGTCCCTTCCTATGTAGACTCAACCTTGGGAGAGCTAGCTGAACTAGCATGTATTGTCCACCTACCAGCTGGACAGAATCGACTCAATGATTGAGTATCAAGAAGCTCAAGCCTCAGATCTCCTATGATCACTGGTGATCATCTATTGCTGTACAAGTTGGCCTGTCAAGGGAAAAGTAGACGAGGCACTCGCTCCCTACTGGGAAGCCCAAGGAGCTCTTACCCTACATAAGAACCTTCTTCTACATGGGACTAGAATTGTCATGCCTTCATCAATGCAGCGAGAGACGTTTGCCAAACTTCATGAGGGACATCAGGGAATTGAGAGATGTAAACAAAGAGCCCGAATTTCAGTATGGTTGCCTGGACTGTCCAATAAAATTAGAAAGTTGGTGGACAACTGTACACATTGTACGAAAGAGAGCACACCTCGAAAGGAGCCTCTGATGCCAACTGCTCTTCCTGGCAAAAGATAGGGACTGACCTGTTTTCACTGGATGCAACCACTTATATGATTGTGGTTGATTACTTCTCCAGATGATAAAACTGATGTCTACAACATCATCAGGGGTCATATCTGTCCTCAAGTCTCTCTTCCAAAGATATGGCATTCCTGAAGAAGTGATAAGTGACAATGGGCCTCAATATGTATCTCAAGAATTCTGTGATTTTGCAATTGTTTTTTGTTTGCTAGCATACTACTAGCAGCCCTCATTTTCCTTAAAGCAATGGACATGCTGAAAGAGCCGTCCAGATCACAAACAAGCTGTTGAAAGGATCAACTGATCCCCACATGTCAATACTGTCCTACCGGTCAACACCTCTAGCCTGGTGTGGATTATCTCCAGCCGAGCTACTTGATGGGAAGGCAACTTCGACAATATTCCCCAGACAACCGAGTCTCTCATACCACAGTGGCCATACCTGAATGACTTCCGACTGGCAAACAGCAAGCTCAAACAGAAACAGAGAATGAACTATGATGCTCGTCAAGGTACCCGACCACTTGCTGACATTCCTGAGGACACCAGAGTCTGGATGACAACCTCCAACACCCTAATTACCAGGATGTGTCACTCGTGCAGAGACCCCGAGGTCCTACCTGGTGGAGACACCAACTGGAGATGTTCGATGCAATCGAGTTCACCTGACACTGAGACCGGATCCACAGCCATCTGGAGTCATGGATGCAACAACATCTCGTAAACGGTGTCCAATAATGACTAGATCTCGCACGGGCACATGCATCAATCCTCCCCAAAGACTTTGACTGTCATCCTGGGAAAGGGAGATGTGGTGTCAGGGAAACCTTCCCTGACTGTTGACAAAGGAACCACCATGAACAAAGGAACCACCATGAACAAAGAAACCACCATGGACAAAGGAACCACCATGAACAAAGAAACCACCATGGACAAAGAAACCACCATGGACAAAGAAACCACCATGGACAAAGAAACCACCAGAGACTGGTGACCTCAAACTGAGTGCTATAAAAGAACATTGTAATTTAAATAAGGGAGAGAAAAACACTAAGAGAAGAACTGGAACTGAACTTGTGTAAGGAGGGATAGACTGTAAAGCTAGGCTTGTATGGTTATCTCTGTGTAATCTCTGTGTATGATTGGTGATTGAGTATATCACTTATCTTATTAATATATATACCATTCTATTAATAAGAGGGATACAGCGACTACTGGAGTTGGCTGATTTCGGGTTGGATCGAGGATCACTAGTGAGGAGAGACTGGTGACAAGGATCTAGCCGTCGTATAAAATAGTGTCTCATGCCAATTAGTTAAAGGTTCTAATTGGATGAGAACTGATTTTATCACATGTGGCATAACTGTAATGTACTATAATTATAGTGCTATATAGTACATTACAGTTATGCCACATTACCTATGGCAAACCCAAAAAATATATCATACAACATTCCCTTTGTGTTCTTAAAAATTGAATATGTTGTTATGGAGTGCTGTAGGTGAAAAAATTCATGCAGAAGTCGTAGGATATTAAGCTAACTTCTAGCAGTAACAACAGCCCAACCAACTTTACATGTGCCTTCCCAAACTATATCTAGAACCTGAAATAAAATATGAGGATAAAAACATATATTCAAGAATATTCTATTCCCAGGAGCTTGTAATCAAAAAGCTATCGGTCCAAAAAGGAACTGCTAACACACACGGTATTTGCTGAGACTTTAAAATAAATTTTGGGCTGTGTATATTCTTTACAAGAACAAAACTGTTTTTTGTTTTCTAGCAAATGATTGACTTGTCAAAGAATATGGAAAACAATACTCTACTAAAGTCAGCACGTATGACACATTATCTTTTGCTTTTTGTTGGCATGTTATTTGAGTCGTCTAGTAAAATATCAGCTACATCTTTCACACAGGCCTTATAATAGGTGCACTGAAGAACTCCACAACCTGTGATGAAATATTGTTCAGCAAAGTACATTCTCATTAAGGTGAGAATAAACCACACAAAAACCACACCAAAAAATGGTTACGACTTTGGAGTTCCGTAGATGCTTCTGCTCACTTCACTGAATTTATAGCACAATAGATAGATATATGTGTGTCCTGCTTTTGAAACTACAAATTTTGCATAGATAAAATAATGCCAGTGGTACTTGCAGTGGAGGTACTTCAAAACCTGAATGCCTGAATTTGCTGCAAGTGTTGTTTCTGATAGGAAGGTTGAAATTGATACCTATGGTAAGCGTAAGCTCTACTCTCTGCGATAACTGGTTTCATTCAGCACTAAGATGTGAGTAGTTTATCAAATGTTGGTGGAGAGGGTTCCATTCCTCTTTTGTACCGTAAACAAGTCAGCATAAATCATGTTATTTTTGTTGTCAAGTCACTAGTAGAACATCAGTTGCATTTCTTGTCAAGGCCTTACTACAGATGCACTAGACTGACTAGAGAACTCAACTAACGGCCAAAGTATATTATTCTAGTAAAGGTTTCAGACAATAATTATTATATCATCTAAGCAGTCAATTGGCAGCTTCAAAATAGCATATGAACTAACTAGATTGAGTCATCTAAGAAATTAGATGCTATAAGAGTTATCAAGGAAGCTCTTTAATCCAAAATGTAGGACTTATAACGATGCACTATTAATTGGATGGAAATGATATAGAGTAGAGTGTTTCCTGAAGCAGTAAAATTCACGAGATATTGTTAGCGATAAAAACAATCATTTCACTCTTTATTTTCATTCTATGCTATGAGATTATAGTTGGCAGGGCATCTAGCTGAAATATCGAGAGATAAAATTTCAAGTTGACTATCGTGGCAAACACAAGTGGTCATGATTACCAAGGCTGGTATCCACCATCCCAAACACCCAAACTTCTGTGCTGGAGGGCGTCCTCTGTGATGCTATTCATTGACAAAGAACAAACGTTTATCTCTTGTTCAATATGATATACGCCTGCCTTGAAATACCTTTAGTTTATGTGTTTATTGAGAAGGTGATTGTGACTCATCATAGCTGTAAGCAGCATATGACATCTATGCAGTTTGAAAATTCATAACAAATCTATTGTTAAATGAATATGCTTATTATAGCAACACCAAGTGCTTAGTTTACTTTTATTGTTGATGGTAATCTAGGATACAAAATTCACTAACTCAATAATCCCATTTAGAGTGCACCCAAGATATTTACTGTTTGTAGCACCTGATTAAAAAAAAGTAGAATTCAGGTGGCTGTGCACCTGTTATCTTGTGTAGAAGTAAAAATATTCACATAATAGTGTCATATGTCATTTACCTTATCAACCATGGTTGTACAACAGTACTCTGCCACCCACATTATACTGTCAAGTTTATTTTTGTGCTTAAATACTTTACCCTTAGCTACTTCTCCATATTACAATTCAATCTGATGATACTAATAAATTTAGAGATAAGTATATTGTGCTAGGTCTGCAGCTAGGGAGATGTTTTTTTATTTTTTATTTCTGGTGAAGAGTGCTGAGAATGCATCATATTATAATTGAGTGAAATAAATCTCTGCACAACACCAAAAACAGGGACAATACCAAACATTGAATTGGAACATAGTGAAAATTACATTCAAACACATGAAAGAAGTATGTAATGAAATGCTGACCATATTTAATATTAGATCCAAGATTATCAAAAGGTCTGGCATTCAGTGTAAAAAATACCTCTTAGATATTTGGAGTTGCAGGCTGATCCACCATAACTCTGTACTGGGACTAGGTTACTATAATTATAGTTGAACCCAGAATTATGGTGAAAATCGACAAATTCTTATTTTTTAAACAAAATAAAGTATACAAAAAATTACTAAATAAACCCTCATGTTTGTGATGCTAATTAATTTTTAGTAACCAGATTTCATGGATAAGGAACAAAATTATATGGTAGTAGTCGTGTGCCAAGCACTTTCTGATAATTCTGCACATTGGCACTCTAATGAAGAGTGTTGAGAATGTATCATATAATTGAGTGAAATAAATCTCTGCAGAACACACCAAAAACAAGGACAACATCAACCATTGAATTGGAACATAGTGAAAATTGCATTCAAACACATGAAAGAAGTATGTAACGAAATGCTGCATATATTTAATATTATTATGTGGTGGAACATCATAGACAGTAAGTTTCCATTGCATTCAAGACTATTTGCTGAGATATTGCTCTCTGTTCTTCTTTATTTATTGTTTTGTTAACTGGGATGTGTTATACTCTATTTAAATTACCTACACATAATTAATAAATACATAAACACTTAAGCCATGATCAGTTACTATATTTAGATAATGACACACCAACATTCATTGTATACTATATTTACCATGAGTCATAACAAGCACCATCACAGTAACATAACTTCAGGGACTTCTTTAGCACCTTCTAGTGCCACTTACAGGGATTTTGAGGCAGTTCCCCCAGACTTATGATCACCTGTGGCTAAGCTGTGGCATGAATCACACCCAGGTGGCCTTGTAGTGTTCAAGCCATAGAAGAGTGTACTAAGCACTCAAGCAGAATGCCAATGATGATAAGCCTAAATCATCTTTACATCCATTGAAGTTTCCTACTAAGGAATAGAGAATATATATTGACTTTGCAAGCCCATGTCTCATTGTAGTTGACTCATTTTGTTAGTAGCTTGAAGTTAGTCATAAATTATATAGGCTAAAATAATTATAAACAAACAAAACCGTGTGGTTAATATTTTGGAGCTCCATAGATTCTGTACACTTTGATGTACGAACTTGATATAATTATTATAGATCTCTCTATATCCCCTCTTTTAATACTAAAATATGTTGCATAGGTATAACTTATTACAGTTTCCCACAGCCAAAGTGGTGTACCTCAAAATCTGAGTGGTTGCAGTTGTGGTTGCTGATTGGAATGTGCTAGCTAATTGAAATTAGTATATATATCTAGAGGAAGCTTTAATCACTAAAATGTGATGAGAAAGGAGGCAAGCATTAGTTACTTTGTAATGTTTTATATAGCATCTAAATTAAAATGCCCAGTAGGGCTCTAGCCACTGATACTAATTTCAACTGGTTAGCACTTACTATCAGGAGTCACAACTACAGCCACTTCAGGCACTCAGATTTTGAGGTACCCCACTTTGGATCAGTTAACTTTGGCATAGTTATACTATACATAATACAAATATCAAAACAGTGAAAGAGAGTGTTAGAGTCTCCAACCACAAGGGACCTAACAGCCACCAACCACATGGTAATTCGCTGCCACCAGAGACTTTCCCTAACTTCATCTAGCTAAACCCCAAGCTTGAAAAAAAGAGTTTTAGATCTTAAGTAGCTTATATGTCGAGTAGCAGAATATGAAGATAGGATGAGACTGCCCAAGGCTGGACTGCAGAGGATTTTAAATACCATTGCAGCCAGGATTTCACAGCTTATGGAGTTGATAACAGTGTGAGAGTAGTAGAATTACTGTATGTCCCTACAAGACCACTCTAAGAGTGTGAGATGATATCATGATTGTCCTATGTGTTGATAGTCTGAGGTCATGAGTTCTAGCTCTATTTATAAATTCTAGTTTGATCTTTGCATGGCTGCTCTGCAGCCAGTCAGGCTGAGGCCTGACAGAAAGATCTATCTTTTTATCAACGAAGTGTGCATAATCTATAGACCTCCAAAAGTTGTAACCACAAGGTTTTGTATTTTATAATTGAGTCCCACCTTCATTTGAACATAAATCGACTTAGAAATATATTCAAATTATACTTTTTCCTTTCAGAATTTTTATCTAAGCAGGAATATAATCCTAAAACATTAACAAACAAACGTAAAAAATTGTTTGGGGTGGATCATTGCTATGAAGAAAACAATTGATACTAACCTTCTAAAATGCTACAAAATGCATTGTCAGCTAAGAAGATTGTAATCTTGCAAGGTATTGACATGACACAATAGTAAATTTCAGGACTGTTTGTTTCTACCATAAGATACGGCTACTTTAAATTAATTAATGGTGTTAAGGCAAGGAATAGGACTTCAATGAAAGTAAACAAAAACTTTCTAAAATTTCTAAGTATATTAAGAGGGTACGCTCAGCATCCTAAACCTAAATCTGTGATGCTTTAATCACTTAATGGTAATTGAAAGAGATTCACTAGAGAAACTTTCTGGTCTTGGGTGGATCTATAACCAATATATATTTGGAGAAGGAGACTCTGCATAGATTATAGAGCAGCATTACCATCTCAGATCCATTCCCACTCACTCACAGATTCCAGAGTTGTTGGATAAACTGGGCAAAGCATCCTCATCTCCACACTCGATTTGTCCCAAGGGTTTTCATCAGGTAACCAATGCATCTGGATTCGATCGCAAAAACAGCATTCATCACTCCCCGCAGGAAAGGGGAATATCTGAGGATGCACACTCTTAAAAAAATTCTCCCAGTAGTTGATGAATTCAATAATGGCGGACCTGGCAGACTTTGCACCCTCCTATATTGATGATATAGTTGTTTTCAGCCAGGATTTTGATAGCCTCTTGCAGCATCAGGAGACTGTAATTTAAAAGACTTACAGAAATGGGACTCAAACGGAAATCCAAGAAGTGCACCCTTGGGAAGAGAGGGGTGTCACTGGGTAACCTTGCAAGAACAATCAGCTACTCTGCAGGATTGAACCTGTTCATAATTATTAATTATCACTATTAGTTTTGATAGCATCACAGCCACAAGGGGCATGCTTGTAAATTTTTATTCTTTTATTTTTTTACCTGTGGTTACCAATTTAGAGCTCCGTAGATTCTGCAAACTTTATGGTATGGACTTGATATATAGCGCAAAAGATAGGTCTCTCTATGTCCTCTCTTTTGATAATAAAATATGTTTCATAGGTATAACTATAGGCAAGTTACTAGACCCTAAAGCGGAGGGACCTCAAAAACCTGAATCCCTGCAGCAACCTCCACAGAAACCACTCCGGATTGCGAAGTTCCATAAAAAGTTAAAATAATAATATAATATATATATTTAATAGCAAAAAAATTGAAAATGGCTCTTGCGCACTCAATCTCACCGTTTTGAGTAGGCGTTAAAAATTTATCTGGTCAGACATGTGGGTGAAAAATTGAAGGCGTTGATTTTCAAGCCCTCAATTTTCCTCCCCGCGCGCTTGACCAGGTAATATTTTTTAACGCTTATTTATTTATTTATTATTCTTTTTTTCTTTTCTTTTTCCCCCTTTTTTTCCTCCCAGCCATCAACAAATGAAGGGCTGAGTGCAAGAAGTGTATAAGTTCATATTCAATGTTTTGAGTTTTACGCATTTTAATCATGCACTGTAATACTGTTATGATAGCATCTTCTGTACTAAAGTGTCCGTAACATCAAAACACCATGGAGATAGAGTCCATGGGGAATGTCCTAAGGTATTATGATCAGGTCTAGGACAAAATTGATTTTTCGCCAAAAATGGACTTATACACTTCTTGCACTCAGCCCTTCAAATAACTAAAAGTTCCAACACGCTTATTAAAAACGGTGATTGCATGCGTAAGAGTTGCCACTCCGTACCATTTTCAATTTTTTTGCACTTCGCACCGGAGTGGTTTCTAGGTTGCAGGGATTCAGGTTTTTGAGGTCACTCCGCTTTAGGGCCTATAGTTATACCTATGAAACATATTTGATAGCCAAACCAGATTCAGCAGCTAGTTCTGGGCATGTCACAGGGTACCCTAGGACAGTAAGAAGAGTAATAACAATTTTTTATTTTTCATTTGTGTTAAATTTATTGATAAAGCTAATTTAATAAAGCTAATTTAGAACACTACTTATATCTAAGGGTGCAACATATTCAAGATATTATAGTGAGCATCATGATGATCATTTCTCATCTCATAATACATAAAATCATAATACATAAAATAATCGTAACTCTTTTCTTTCCGATATATAATAATAATAATAATATTAATATTAATATATTTTTTTAGTACAATGAAACATATAGTACAATGAAATAATAATATTTAAAAAATTAAAATATAAAAATTAAAAGAAGTGTGAGCAGTTCAATTGAGACTGCACTTGCCTAGCTGATGGGGAGCTACTCTGAAGAGCCTGAACTTGAAGCCTCGACCACCATAATTACTCCATAGTAGGCACCTCAGTGCAATTAACCATTTCTGTAATGTGGATTAAGGCTGTTAGTTGTGCAATTATGGTTTACTTTGTAGTAGAATATTGTGGGTGTTAACTATTAGCACCCAATACATCCTGTGTTGTCGTATATATCGCACTCTGTTATCTGTAATATGGGTTTTCAAAGTTATCAAAAATAAAGCCCTCTTATATTGAGATAGTTAGTACAACCTGTAATTTTGACAATACTATGGCGACGAGCACAGTGAATGCTCCAGGAGCCTCTGAGCCGGCCAGCATTCAGTGGTCCTTGTATGCTGAGAGAATGAAACAGTTTTTCCTCACTAATGGTGTCAGCAAGGCAAGGAGAAAAGTGATTGTTATGTTAAACATGGTGGGTAGTAAAACCGACTAGCTGCTAAAAGACTGGAGAAGCCGAACACAAATAGTGTTCAAGGAAATTGTAAGAGCATCAAACTGACAGTTATCACTGGAAGGTAGAGATTTCATCAGCAGAGTCAAGGGCAAGGTGAACTGAAAACTTAACAGCATTATGTCATTTATCAATGGACTGTCAGTTTGGTGCATTACTTCGACCAAGCACTTCGTGACCAATTGGTTTGCAGAGTATCTACCAAGCAAAGAGTTCTTCTAGAGAAAGAGCTTACATTAACTAAAGCAAGTGAAATAGCGGTAGCCTTATTTTCTTAAAAGTTAAAATGAGCTTACAACCATGTGTGGTCAAGCTGTTGAATGAATCACAGCCTGGTGTGGTAGTAATGAAGATACTAGCATGAAGTTATGTATGTTGACCTTGTAGTGACCAAGCCATATATAGACGAGTGTAGTAAACACTCCAGCAGAATGCTAATGTGAGCCTAAATCGCCTTTACATCCATTGGAGTTTCCTACTAGGGCATGGCAGAGAATCCATATTGACTTTGCCAGGCCCATGGTAAAATTAGTTGTGTAAGCTTAGTAGTAGAATATTATTATTGGTTTTGAAGCACCCAGTGCATCCTATGTTGTATATATCTTTCTTGCAAGTTAACAAAGACAAAGACATCATTTTATTGAGAGTGTTGGCCAAACATTATATTCAGGCAATACAATTTCCTTTCTTTTAACATGCAGCTGCTGATTTAGCATGGTTAGAATCAATTATTGTGCATATCACGCATGAGACTATCTATGTGTTGCAGGTCATGTGATATATAATACAGCATATGAGGTCAAAATAGGCTCTGTGAACCTTGTTGCTCAATTCAAGTAACGGTCATCAAATGAGCATTATAAAATGTCACATTCATAGAACTGGAATTTTTTTAAATGGTAAATGAAGATGTGGGAACCCCAAACCTTTGTAATGCCACATGGATAGGGAAATTCATAGTTAATTCTATTTATTCATTCTCTCTGTATTTCATTTTAACTGAATTTTAGTTAGTTTAGTTTTCTCTTAATATTTTTGATCTTAAATATGTTAAACAACATACTAAGCACAATCATGTGTTTATTTCTGTCGTAGATTTGTGTTTTTTCCTTTTACTAAATTTCAATAATACATATCCAATATAATATACATAATATTGTCACTAAGATAATAATTATGTACCTATAAACACACAAACAAAAACATAGACTTATACTTTCATTCATATGTAGTTAATTAACCTGATTTTATTTTTAGGATGTTATACATTCTTTTTTTTTCCTTTTTTTCCCCTTTTTCCCCCAGGATTAACAAATATAATTATAACTAGCTTCTTCTCTGCTGTTCCAAAGGTGAACTGAGGTCCTTGTTTTCCATTGACAAGGAGAAGGGAGTAGAAATATCCATCAGGATTTGTTGAAGTACAGAAACAGTAGGAAATCTGGTATATCCAAAACCCAATCCTTGTGATAAGAACATGCTCAATCTATATTGGGAGGTGGAATTTGCATTTTGTTTCCGAAGATCTTCTGCAGTGTTAACCATTATAATTGTAATGGGGACTAGTGGATATAAAATTCCAACTAAGATGCACGTTATGTGAATATATTTGTTCTTGCCAGATCTTTCGAATGCTTGAGCATGGAATGGAAATACAACTTTCCAAAAGAGAGTAGCTGTATGGAATATCCACCATAAATGATATTGACTGAAGAAATATATGATCAAAATACCTGCAGAAGAAATGAAATGCAAATAAAATTTAATAAAGTTTAGCTATGAAATAATGCTTCAGCGTTATATATATTATATATATATTATACTGGAGGCACTCCATCCTCTTCCTATAAGAAGACAAGTAACCTTATTTTTAGAAAGCAAGGAATTAGTAATTATAGGCATATGCTCGCCTAATTCATGTTGTTGAATAATTAAATGCTTTGATAATTATGTACAGTTATCATTATGTCGAAAGTAAATTTTTCATAACAAGAAAATATATATTTGTCATTATTTATTTTGATTTAAATGCATATAAATCATTATGAATTCTGTCAGTAAAGTTTATGCCACTTTTGAATATATTTCCTCTTACTTCCAAAGTATAGACGATTGCATTATAAAGATGAAATTTTACGGAAGGTTACAAAAGGTTTATAAAACTAGTAATGAATGCTAGGCATTGAGAGGCAAGCTAGAGCATGTTGATAAACAGAGTAACTTCATTCACCATACATTCTTGACTGAAATACTGGCTGTTCTCACTTGCATGAAGGCCGATTGGGGAGGTGGTTTTAGGGAACTTGCAGGGGTTTATAATTGTATCTGTAGTTCTTTATTTTATTTCTGGCTGGCTAGTTCTTCTGTTTGGTGTAGGGTGGCACCAGCTACTAACCATGCACTCATTCTCAGTTATACACTCAGCATCCTAGACCACTGTGGCTTCGATCAGCTTCCAGGCATCCTCTTGATCATTTTTTCCCACTATGACCAACATTCCTGATTTACATAAGCCCACATTACTTAATGCCGGTGACCCATTCATATTTTAATGGGTGAATGTAAGGTAAATACATAGATAGAAACGTATATATACATTGTATTAAACTCTTCCATCCAACTCCCCACTGCTGCCTTAGCTCTCCAATATTCTACTTTCATTTTCATCTCCACCAAAAGGTTAAACAAAGATTTCAATATTTTTTTTAGTAGTTAGGTAGCTATAGAATATCATACCAAATGTAACACAAAAGAGAGTGACTTCTGTCAGACTCTTAATAAGACTCCGAGATGTACAGAATAGCTGGACACACGGTTCAGGTAACCCATTATGTTAAACATATCTGAAACATTTAATGGTATTAATCAATAATTCATAATATGTAACCGTAACAATGCTTACATAAAACTAAAGCACCAATCATCATGTACACTAGGAAGATAGCAGGGAAAATAAGCCTGTGGTAATAATAATAATAATAATAATAATTCCCACATTTACATGGACTTTTAAGTCTTTATACTACAGGAAAATGCCATAAGTTTCCTTTAAGAGACACATAACTTTTCCTTCTATTACCAAGAAGATAACTTGAGTTTTACAATTAATATTTAAATGGAAATCATTTAAGTCTTGACTTGGTGCTATTTTAAAAGACAAGAGGTCCTTAATAATATTTTCTAGTAGTATATGTAGCGATTTCAACAATAATTATAATGCTTGTGGATAAAATCACAATTGGAGGTTTGGTAGATTTTAGAGATAGAAGGTGTAGAGGGGTGAACATATGTTCTGGAATAATAATTATTTGTCCCTTATAAAGGAAAAGATGGCAATTTGCCCAGTATAATTATAGACAATTTTTTTATATTATAATTAACTTACATTCTCTTCCATGCTAGACAAGATATTATGATTATTGCTGCACTTGCTAGAACCGAAAGGCTTAATAATAGGATTACCAATAATTATATCAACTAATAACCAAACTCCACCTTGGTCAAGTTGTACCCAGGTATTACAACTTCGTGTACAGTAACTTGAACCATTTTCTTGGTAAAAGTCTCCAGTGCATTCCAGAACTGATGCTTTAGTGTCATTTGAAAGCATTTGTACAGGATCTAAAGATTAGATAACAAAATATAACAGATGAGGGTGCATTTGCAAACAATAAAAACCATTATGATGGCAATAGTAAAGATAACAAGAATAAAACATGCATATGAGTATATTGTTGATCATTTGGGTAATAATATTTGATGCACTGTTGAGCTAGGACAAACCAAAAATATAGTATTTTCTGGACATGTATTGCAGTAACAGGTACAAGTTTCCTCTTCGTATTAGAATGTTGAGACCAATTCATAAATGACATAAGGTCCAGCAGTTAATGTAACCTCGAGGAGAACATGAAAATATTCTGAAACTGTAAAATTGAGTGGTTAGTGTTTATGGCTATAAACAGTAGGAAGTGTATGAGTTACACCAATACCTTCCAATTGGTGAGTAAATTTATTTTCCAATCGTTGTGCAGCTCAGCTGTTTCAAATATGCAACATGTAGAGTGATCTCTAGATACTCTGATGATATGATTTTTTAAATAATATTATGGATAAACAGCACGACTAACATGCAAATAAAACATTTCTAATCATGCTGATGGCTAGTTAACTCAATGCCAAGGAGCAAATTTAAGTTTATTAAGAAAGTCATTATGTATTAACTTTTGATAAATTTCAACTGAACTACTTAGGTTGATAAATTTGAACTGGGTTTTCACCAAATTGAATGAAAATATGAACTAAGAAATGTATATTTATCAAGTAGCAATAAAGTATCACAAGAAACCACACGATTTATGACTTGTTAGAATGTTCAGATTCTATAAGCAAAGAAAATTATCTAGCCCACTGCTAAACCACATGCTAATGAAGGTATATATGGAACTACATGAAGAAGAGAGGAGGGACTTCCCATTGCTTAGAGAAACACTTAACAATTTTGTGATATTTCCCCAGACACATACAGGAGATAGTTCCAATCCTTCAATCCAGAAGCAGGCGAAATGTGCATTGAGTTCTACCACAGACCAGCTCTCCTAAATTCTAAATGGTTTCGCAACAAGAAAAGCAAAAAGAACATCCTTGAGACCATTACCACTGAACAAGCCCTAACCGGGAGGAAAGTTCCAGTTTAATGTTATGCCTTTTGGCTTGGTAGGTGCCCCTCAGTATTTCAACACTTTATGAATACAATTATGGCAAAGGTTTATTCCTTCTCAGCTGCCTACATGCATGATGTCATCATAACAAGTGACACATTGGAAAACCACCTCACCCACCTACACCTCATCGTTCACCCTCTCAGACAACAAAAATGAACAAAAATGCTAGATGACATAGAAGACTTGCACCTATCTCAGTCACATTGTGCAAGAAGGGCAGGTACACCTAGAAACAGCCAAAGTCTCAGCAATTCACGATTTCCCATCCCAAAAAGGAAAAAAGACATTAGAGTTTTCCTCAGGCTGGCTGGCTATTATCGCCACATTATCCCTTCATTCTCCTCCATATCTACACCCCTCACAAATCTGACCAAAAAGGATGCCCCAGACACCCTCCAGTTAACATACACTCATCAGAAAGCCTTTGACTCCATCAAACATGTCCTCCCCGCCTCCTCCATGCTCATTAACCCCATCCTGGACTGACACTTCACCCTCCAGACAGATTACTCTAACGTAGGCATACAGGCTGTCTTAAGTCAAGTCAATGATAAGAAAGTGTAACAACCCCTCGCATACTATTTGAGAAAACTACTTCCACGAGATACCAGATATGCCTCGGTTCATCTGGAATGCCTTGCTTTGGTGTAAGCCATCAAGTATTTTCATGTCTAATTCACAGGAGTTCACTTCTCTGTGGACACCGATCATAGGTGCCTTGCCTACCTAAACTTCATGAAGGATACAAGTAACCACCTTAATCAATGATCCCTCTCCCTCTAGCCTTATCACTTCACCATGACATACTGCCCTGGAAGAGATAATAGCAATGCTGATGGACTCTCACAGCAAGCCTAGACCTCATGTCTTCCAACCATTAGTAGGGGAAGAGAATGGGATATCAGAGACCATATCCCCTGACTAAGGACCACACCTCCACTGATGGCCTATCAACAACACCATAGACTTATCTTGAAACCACAAGATTACATACACACACAAACATTGGGCAATAGATAGTGTAGAGTTCAACTAGAACTCTATAGTACTCTGTAACATCTCATTTGTAATGTACACCATTTCCTTATTTGTTCATTTATGTATGGGAGCCAGCCAACTCGACTGATAGGTTCGTGATGACAAGTTTGGTTGGACCAACCTCTACAAGTATTGCATAACTACCCTTGAAGTGCTACATACTATCTCTTGAGCTATTAGTGATCATTTTATGAACAGTTCTTGCTTAAGTGAGTCTTTTGAAAAATTATTGTAAGTAGACTGCCATGGAAATCAATTAAGCTGGAGCTCTCACATATGTCAACCTAGCTAGTGCATGTATTCTATTTCAATGGTGGCCAAGTGAATGTTTTTTCTCATTAGTCTCTAGAAACCATTTTTAAACAGTTCTTGATATAGATATGTTATAAAATGAGTGGTAGCTAAAGAGAACAAAGTGCTCTTCATTGAGATCAAGTATACAGTACCTGCTAGGTCTACCTCTCTCTGAGGTTGAAATTGACTTTATTGTTATTATAGCGGTTTGCTGCTATAAACATAAACCCACCACTCTACAAAGAACTATATACTTCTACTGTATTAGATGTAGTCAAAGTTTCAATAAATTTATTTAAGTTATGAATCAAAGACCTTACTAAAAAAATTATGAATCAGAACAACATATAAAAGAAAACAAAATGTAATGCTTTGAAGAAAGAGAAAAACATTTAAGTATTTTGAGACACTGGAACCTATTCCTTTTTTGAAGAGTTTTTTTCAAGTTTTATTTGGCTGTTATATTAGATTAACCTATCCATAACCAAATACAAATGATACAAAATTGCATTTTGATGACAGACTCATTATCATTTAGACCAAACCGTTAGACACATATTTATCACTCATGCAGACCATTTTAAAAAGGAGTGCAAAATGGGTGTATATGATTTTAAATGGTAAACTATCTAACTCTACATGAACATGCTCTCATTTTATTCCTTTTTTGACCAATAAATCCAAATGGTTATCAATTATTATCACTTTGTTCTTTTTCAAGTGATTTTTACTTGCTTGTTTTTATTGTATATATATATATATATATATATATATATATATATTATAAGAACAAAAATTACAAAATTAACAAAATTGTAATAATGTACACTAAAATCAGTTATCTTTCTATCTTAAGAAGCGAGTGAGTAAATTTAAGTTGATTATTAAAAGTAACCTAACTATTTTGGTTTGGGTTATTTTGCCCATAGTTAGCTAAACCAGTTTTTATAAACTGCACAGTTGTTAAATGGAACAGGTTTTCTGATAGTTACTGCAGGAAGAAAAAATAGAAAAAACTATATGAATTCTAATTTGGAACTATGTAGGAATAATAATTGAATAATACTCTAGCTATATGGTCATTGTTGGCAAATTCATTAACATAGAGTAGAGGTTTCCAGAAAATTGGTAGCTAGCATATAGCTTTTCATCAATATATTTCCTTCCTGCTAAAAAGAAGTATTATAATGTCTTCATTATATTAGAAACTGTGTAAGACTGTCTACATTGGTCATTAAAAATTTTGATTAGTCAACCCATACATTTTGGGCTTTTAAATAAACATTTTCATCTTAGATAGACTCTTAACTCTTGGTGATTTGTTTGTTCTTGTTCCAATACAAGCATCCAGCAACTTGTATCAATGGGAACTCGCCAGCAGTTTACAAATTATTTTGTGTTTTGATTTTCTCGAAAACAGCTTTTGTGTTTGGGTGAATTACCTACGTTAAAGCTAAGGTATTCAAAGAGTTCAATTTTCTCACTATAATATTTTGGCTAGATATACTCTAGCCTTCATCAAGAATTAATAGACCTACTGCAAACAGAACTAACTATGATATAAACATAGTTATTTTGTCAACCCGAGTTAAATTAGTCCTACCTACTCTTCAATGTAATCTTTATTAAAAAAGCACTTGACTACTGTTGATACTGCCATATCAATAGCAGCTGCATCGACTTAGCGTAATAAAAAAGTTTGTTGATGAAAAATGCTATTAGTTTTCATGTACATGTCAGTGGAATTTTTGTTGGCATTATATATATAATATGTTCACTGCTTTCAAAGAGTTCACTTCAATGGTCACCATTTCATTTGTAACCTGACGCTATTAATAAAATCAGGATGCTACAGCAATGTTGAAACCTAACCTATCAGCTCAATTTTGTTCGACAATCCTACTAGATGAAAATTTAGAGAAATTAGTTACAATCCTAACTACACCTACTCAAACACAATGCATACTAGGTTATTATATCCCATGAGAGTAAATCATGTTCTGGCCAAGAATAACCTTAGAAAACTCTTAACATGGACCTAGCTCTGGAAACTAATTGCCTTAGCATTAATCTTAGAAAGTTCCAAGTCTAGAATGTGAAACACCTAGTATTATTAAAACTCTATCCCCATTAATTCATGTCCTCTAATCAGTTACCATCACTAGGTGAAGATCCAGGAATTGTCCCAAGTATTCAAGCATGCACTAGGAAAGATTGTGAGAGTACTAAATATATCCTCAAGTTATTTTCACTGCTATTTTCAGCACTCCAACCAGTGAGAAATTGACATTCATTTTTCAAGGACTAATTCCTTCATCTATACATTTTATAGCGCAAATGTGGCTATTTAAAGTCTTTCTTTTCAATTAAAAATATTGATTAAATATATTATGCTAATAGGCTAGTAGTAGAGTTATGAGAAAGTGTAGTCCAGCTGTTGGAATGTCAAAAGCTACAACAATTAAACCATTTCACAACCAATTGTGATTCATGTGAAGTTTAATTTTCAGCATGTGTGTCATTTAAAAAATTATTTTTCTAACTCCTGACTTCATATATTTACACAAACCAACACATCATAATTATCATAAAGTCCTAGATAGAGGATCAGCTATAACCTTGGAAAACACCATAAAACAAACCAGCATATTATCCCTTTGAACAAAACCTCAGCTAATGACCTGAGAAGTTACTTTCACTGTTTATTTTTGCAGCAGGTAGGATAGATGAGTCGATGACAAACTCATCCTTAACTAATATAATCTGTTGTAATCAAGTAACAGATTAGTTGTGTCAGCAATTGAAAATTTCGAAAAATTGTAATGATTGTAACTATTGTGTGGAAGCTATTTTAGGGAAAACACAAATACATATTTAGATTTATAAATGTATAGGTATCTGAAGATAACGCGGGTTAGAACACTATAAAATGAATGCACAACATTCATAATTATATAAAAATATATTAAAATTATTATGATATATAATTATTATGGTGGTACATATATTTTTGAAATGCTGAGTGTGTTTTGTAAGTGACTGTTCTATGTTTATTTTATTTTATATTGTTCTTTGTTGGGATAAAAATTGAAATTATTTTTTGGCATGCATGAACATGTTTGAATTGTTGTCATGAATCTATGGCAAGGTAGTTCATTCTAAATTACTTGGACTAACTTTAGTTAAGCAGTGTTGAATGACAGTAAGAGTAAAAATGGATTTGGTGGCTAGTTTCTCTAGCTTGCTACCATTTAGACCAAAAATCATAGTACACCTACTGGTTATTAGCCAGCTAATACTTCGATCACCTAACTCCTGCAATGGTAAGTAGTACAGCAGGAAATGTATTCTCTCTAGATCTTTTAAGCTATGTATGTTATAACATTTCCTGCTTTAAACTGTAGCTAGTTTTATGGCTACTCACATTATCGTTTGTCTTTGTGAAAGCTGACAACAACAAACTGGCCACTTTAAATCTCACCATATCAATAACTTTTGTATTATCTAGTAAAATCTTCTCAGATGCAGCATTCTATCAAACATCACGAGTTGTGTTTCATCATGTGACTTCTAGCATTGATTTTTTGTAAAGTTGTATTTTGTTATAATTGTGAAAATGAAACATGCAGCCATGGATATATCTACTCTTGCCCCTAAACATTCAATTGAACAATAATTGGTACGGTTTTAGTATTTTTTATTTTTTATATTATGGTTATGTTAATATAGAGAGGTCTAGATAGAGATAAATTAGTCCATTATCAGTGTCTATATCACTACTCAGTTATAACTGAGTCTGCAGCATGTGTGTCCATTAAAACACAGTTTTCTCTTGTTGTTATGGTATTGTTATTTTTGTTGCTAATTGAATCACTAGTAGAATATCTTCTACCAAGTACTTGTAATAGGTGCACTGTAGAACTCCACAACCCACCAACAGATATAACTCTACTTGGGAAAAAATAACAACATTCTTTAAAAGTTCTGCTTAAAAAACAGAGGGCTAGTTATATTCAGTCAAAATGATACTAAATGTGCCTAAAAACATGCAATAGTTACCACAATAATTTTCTCCAACAACAGTTAAACAGATTAAGCATGGAAAGGTGTAGAAAATGCTGTGTGTTCTGTAACTAAAATTGTTACTATTATATGCAAGCAATCCAAACTAAAGAAAAGTGGACAATTAACATTTATAAGATCCAATAATTTTCAATCATGTACACAAAATTCACAGATTTTACAGAGCTGTCATACATGAATTTAAAAGGCTAAAGGTCATCTAAATGCAGTGAACTATATACATGGGTACTTTCTTGTTTCCTGTTTTTGGTTAGTAGTGAAAGGAAACCACAAGCTATTATGTTGTACAGCACAGCCATTTTGATGATTGATTACTATTTTAATATGTGTAAACACATCAATAATATACTGAGTAGAGAGAAAGTACACAAAGTTAGAGTTCTACTAAGTTGAACTCAAAATTCTGGACCTTTATGGATTTTCAACATGTTTTCTAACTTGTTTATTGTTGTATCAGAATTTGCAAAGTCTTCTTGCTATTGTCCTGTACCCATGTACTCTGCATTCTCCACTACACAAAAATTGTATTGCTATTGTTCTTAGTACATGTTATATCGTTTGATATTGTTCTGTAACCGTGATTACTACATTATACACTTCACAATTTTTTACTGTATTCTTGACAGCCTGAGCCTACTTCGAGGATATGGTAACAGTTGCACAGGGATACTGTCAGGCCTCAGCCTTGACTGGCTGCAGAGCAGCCAAAACTATAATAAATTGAGCTAGAACTCATGACCTCAGACTATCAACTCATAGGACAATAGTAACTCATGACTTCAGACTATCAACTCATAGGACAATAGGAAACTCATGACCTCAGACTATCAACACATAGGACAATCATGATATCATCTCACACTCACACAGATAAGTCCTGTAGGGACATACAATAGTACTACTACTCATACACTTTTATTAACACCATAAGCTATGAAAACCTGGCTGCAAGGGTATTTAAACCCCTCTGCAGTCCAGACTTGGGCAGTCTCATCGGGATCCTATCTTCATATTCTGCTACTCGACTGTTGTTTTAACATTAGCTACTTAAGATCTAAAATCTTTATCAAGCTTGGGTATTTAGCTAGAAGAAGTTAGGGAGATACTCTGGTGTCAGAGAATTACCAAGGTTGGCATCTGTTAGGTCTCTTGTGGTTGGAGACTCTTACAGACATGTATTGGAACATTAAGAGTTCATTATACTCAAGCTATGCAAGGTATGAAATAATATAGATAGATAATGATTTTGAAAGTCTTTTTCACACTTTTCACAGTATTTGACCAGCAACTTAATTACCTTAGTGAATATTTTGAGGCACTCTAGGAGTATTTGTGAAAAAATTCACCATTGATACTGCTAAGTAGATGCCGATTATGTATTTTAGCTGAATGCAGTTTGATTTTTGAGATTTCACTCATACAGTCAAGGTTTCATATGAGCAGGTTCAGGTATAATAAGCAATCATGCATTATTTAATCAAGGCATGCATTGTTTCCACTGAAGACCATGAATGGTCAAGGAAGCCATCTCATCAACTTAAAACAATACACTGTTACTCGATGGACAATTATATAGGATGTTACTAAAACGGTACAATTCGGTTACCAACTAGAGGGATCAGTTAATACGGTCATGCACTATTGTCCACTCTATGTTATGTGCTTTTACAATATAATAATATAGGCTATATACTCAAAAAAATTTTTTTTCTAATATATTATATATTATCCTCAAATAATATTCATAGCTCAGACTAAATTCATGTGGGGAAATAAATACGAAAAATCGATTCTCTTTAGAGATAGAAGTAGATAGATTTCTACATGAATTTTTACACTTCCAACCACAACAGATATAGCATAATACCAACCATTACCCAAAAAGTTAAACTATAGCTATGTAATGAATTTCATTCAAGACATTTGTTGGCAAGTAAGTTCTTAGTTAGGCACATTCTACAAGGAAATAAAAGTGGGCCAAAAATATCATAATTGAGGTTTATGATTGGGAGCATAGTCGTCAAAAAGCTATAAGGCCTAATTATTGATGAAGGCAGCAAATGATTTAGAAAAAAAGACGTTGAAATACCCTGACAAAATCTTATAGCAACAGCTCAGTTGATGAATGTAAAGGTTTGCTAAAGCTAAAATGACCTCAAAGGTCTTAATATTTCTGCTTTTCTGCTGTTGAATGGCCTGCATATTGTCTTATAAAATTTATGTGATAACCACTAACAACTCTTTCCTGATTATAGTCGATTAAAACTCTTAGGATTTGTGATCGCATCATTAGTTTAACAGAACTGTCAAACTTTGCCAAGCAAGTGATGATAAGTACACTTTTGTGAGTTTGTTAGATGCTTGTTCTTAGTTAGACAAATGCTTCATGCCAGGTGGAGGTTGTATTACCAAATTTGTGTTATAAGCAGATCTGCTAACAACCAGATTTTATGGCATTTGTTTACTTATATTATTGTTAGGTAAGCTAGCATATCAATACTAATAACTCGATAAATCCTTCAAGCAATTAAGAGATAGCTAAGAAGTTTGTGCAACCTTACTAAGCCAAAAAAACAGGTGCCATATGTTACAGAAGTAAATCTACACATAGTAACAATAGTACGGATTCTTCTTACTTTACCTAACATATGGGTGGTGAATGTTCCATTTGTAGATGAGCTGTCATTTAATGCAGGACATGACAATGATTCAGCAGGAAATATTTCACATTCTGGAATGCCAATGTCAAGTTTTTCAATGTACATCCATTGCTGTTTGCATACTGTGTCTCTTATCTCCTCACACTGATTAGATGTAGGCTGGATGGAGATGCCTGACTCAACACATAACCCAAACAGATGCAGGCACAAAAAAGGAACAGCCTTACGTAAGCATTCAGCACTTGCTCCAAGAGTTGTAAGTCCATTAATCAATTGTGTGGCTGTGACCTCATCATTCATCATAATTAACAGATATCCTTCTGGATCAGGTGAACAGTAGGAGGAATTAAGAAAGTTGACTAATTCTGTTAAGCATACACCACTGGTCATGGCATATACGAGTGGTGCTGAACATGCAGTGTCACCATCAGAATCATTAGTACTGCCAATAGTATTCTAAATAAACATATAGATAACAATATTATTATTATTTGTCTGAGAAAGATAAATAAAATGGCAAGTTATTGTTTTGGTAATGTTAGTTTGTTTGCCTATCACAAATCTACACAATAAGGGAATTATTTTAACAAACTGGGTAGGCTGGTTATGTATGTACAATTTGATGTCAAGATCAAAGGTCAGAGCTTGATGTGTCTCTGCCAAATTTGGTAAGCAGATTCAGTAAGCAGTACTGAAAAAATTGATACAGTCAATGGTCATGGAGAAAAGAAAAACACTTGCTGGAGCTTAAATGAACCTGGTAGACAGATTAGATATGTACAAGGAGCAATTCATTACGATTTGAAAGATCAAGGAGAAACAGGATAGATATGCTTCTTTGTAATCCAGTCTGGATCATTTTTTTCTATGATAAGGCAACAGTAGCCTTGATGAATTATCTAAAACATCTCTCTTCTAGTAATGGTACATCATGAGATGTCCTTGTTTACCAGGATATCTTTAATATATAAAATGGAAACAAATACTCAGGTGACCTTTCAGATTTCCAAGATTATGTTAGAATCTTGAAGCCACAATCAATGTGATGTGATTGATTTATGTTTGTGATAAGCCAGACACTCCTATGATAAAAACTTGACCAAACTACTGGTACTAAGCCACTGGATGAAAATGGCAAAAACTTGTTTGGCCGAAAAATTAAATGAATAAATTCAATACCTTACCTCCAATTTTTGGTAAATTGTAAAGTAGTATTGGCAAGGAGACTAGACTCCATAGTCCAATAATAAGCAGGCAACTCAGAACTATATCTGGACTAAACCAGGTTTTTGTTTTGTCAATTGAAGAGTTTGGTTTTGTTGAAGAACTTTTCTTCATTTTGTCACACTTGCTCATTATCCTATCAACTCCACAGAAGCTATCTCTCAAATTCAATGCAATCAAATATTTCGTTCAGTAAACCAGTGAACTGAATACACGCAGGAAATGAGAAAAGCATCATTAACGGAAACTAAATGAGTTTACAAAATATCTTAACCCGCTTGACTAGATCAGCAAGCTTTGACTGAGATAATCAGTTTGTCAAGCTCAAATAGATCAAGAAAGAAGGTCAGGGTCAAATCTAGAGCTTAAAAAGAACAGACGAGGCTAGTGGTTGGGTGCGCAGAGGGACTTCTCTAATCGCGAGCCAGATGATCGATTTCTAGATCTATCCATCCGGGCGGACTGCGGATCCCCCAACCCCTTTACCCAACCCCAGGATTATCCTTCGCCACGCAACTGATCCCCCCCCCCCCCCCCACGCCCACCCCTGTCCTTGTGCATGATTAGCCATCCCCACCCATAAAATATACTCTACACAGAATTATCTTTAATTTTTCTGTCTGTTTTACTTTTCATAATCCTATCTTGTATAGGTAATGATCGAAGTCAAATAATGTATGAGTTTCCTGAATTTTAGAGTGGAAATTCAATTCAATTCCATGGACTGTTGTAGACTAATATTGGATGGGTTGAAGCTACTGATTTCTCAAGCATCATATACACGTGCTAGCATACTTTTGATATAGGTGACACAATAATATTATTCCAACGTATCAAATGATAAAACAAAGCCATACATATAGCAGCTACATGCTTGCAGTTAAGATAATAAACATGTTCAAAATGTTGTTAATCCCGAATTTTAATCTCATAAACAGAATGTCCTCCAAGTTCTCGAGCATGGCAGGACTGTATATGTGTTTCTGCTTAACTTCATCATTAATACACTGTTTCACCTTTTCATAGAAGAGGATACTCTTCCTGATAGATCTCTTGTGCATGAGCCTCTGTACTAGAATCATATCCGCTAGCAGTTTAATCCACCTGGATCATATTCACAGCCTGATTAAATCCTCTGTGGGGATGGGGGGTTGTGTGTGGGGTGGGGGGTAGAGTCTAACCATGCTATGGTCATTGAGATTAGTAAGTGAAGAAAAACACCCCCCACAGACTCTGTTTTGATTGCTATCAGCATAAATTCTTGATGGACTGTGAATGATAGAGTAATGTAAGACACTAGAGAGTGACTCGTTTGATTATAACTCTTATACTCAGGAGTACTAAATTATAAAATACAAACACCAACAAAACCTTGTCACTAGAATTTTAGAGCTCCATAGATTCTGCACTTCACTTGATATATAGAACTATGCCAGACTTACCTGCAGCCAAAATGGGTACCTGGTTCCTGATTAGAAAGTGCTACTCAGTTGTCTGTGGCTAGAGGAAGGCGCTAAAATGCTATGAAGCAATGAAGCATTAGACAATATTAACTGCCTTGTTGATCATTTGGATCAACCAAGTGACATGATATACTACCAATTAGAACAGCTACTAATTATATATAGCAAAAAGAATTTGAACAAGAACTAACCAATTTCTACAACATGGTTTTTGCCTTACCACTCCATGGGTTTTGGATTCCACTACGAGTGAAAGATCCCTAATATATAGTGTGCTCCTAGTTTGCTGCATTTTTTAATTTGTATGTATAGAGTTGACATCACCACACCAACAGTTCCAAATTAGATGACAAGCAATCTCTTCTGCCATGCTGTAGAGGTTACCATCAGCAAAACAGTGAAGGAGAATTCACTGATTACCAACGGCATTATGATTGAATCACCACATCAAATGTCATCCTGGTAAATTAGCGGAGCTCATCAACCAGTGCATATATAGCTAAAGACACTCCTGCTCCTAGCCAAACAACACTCGATGCTTTTCAATAAATAGTGCAAAACAACAGAAACAAGTAAAATTCCTAATTCTGATTTATATTTAGCAGAGGACCTCATCAAAGTAATGACCTCCTAGAATAATTATTCTATGGAAGTGATAGGGTATCACGACCTCTCCAATCAAGGTAGAGAGTACTGGATTCAATATCAGGCAATTGCAGGGTAAGGCTGGAGAGAGTGGATGACTCTTTACAGAGGAGCATACAATCAACGTTTTTACTGCCAGCAACCTAGTTCATGGCTGACTCATACGGTTCCTACTCCAAGAACAAACATATAACTATTCAATATCTACCTTAACAAGCACAGACAAGGGACAAGTTATATAGTCTTTACCCCATAGAGTGTCACACAGGGCATCATGCTTAGAGAGCCATATTCTGTACTAAGCATAGGTAACATCATAGTTGTACACAATCATACCTTGCACTGTAGACAGAGGTATGTTCTGGTTTCCCTTGCTCTCAAAATAAAATCAACCCCAAAGTTAAAATGAAACCATGTTTGCCAAAATACATACTACATATATAGTACGTAATGGATTCGAGAATAGTATTTTTGGAGCTAATAGCAGATAAAACCTCATTAGGGAGCTGCCAATTTGATCTCTGAGATAGTAACTTTTATCGGCATATTTTAATGAATAGATGACCACTGTTTTTTTGCATCAAATCTTGGTCATATTCAAGTATACTATACTGTTATCTTCAGGTTTTTACTTAACAATGAAAGTAATTTACATAACCATCTCTTACATGTTTATATAACTTACCTATGGCAAATTTTCTCAAAGAGTATTTCATACAACACTCCCTTTGTGTTCTTAAAAATTGAATATGTTGCTGTAGGTGAAAAAATTCATGCAGAAGTGGTAGGACATTAAGCTAACTGCAATAGATATCTAGCAGTAATCACAGCCTAACCAACCTTACATGTGCCTTCCCAAACATTTTAACTTCAAATTGGAACATCTTCATGCTTATCTCAATGGTGTGGTACTATATCTAGAACCTGTAATAAAATATGAGGATAAAAACATATATTCAAGAATATTCTATTCCCAGTAGCTCGTTCTCATTTAAAACACTGTCAGTCAAAAAAAGAACTGCTAACACACACCGTATTTGCTGAGACTTTCAAAGAGCTATATATGTAAAATAAATTTAGGCTGTGTATATTCTTTGCAAGAACAAAAATGTGTTTAGTTTACTAGTAAATGATTGACTTATCGAAAACAATACTCTACTAAAGTCAGCACGTATGACACATTATCTTTATGCTTTTTTGTAGGCATGTTATTTTACCTTCATTATTAGTAAAATATCTTCTATTCAGGCCTTATAATAGGTGCATCGGAGAACTCCACAACCTATGAGGAAGTATTGTTCTAATGTTTCAGCAAATAACATTCTCATTAAGGTGAGAATAAACCAAAAAAGCCAAAAAAGTGTTTACGACTTTGGAGTTCCATGGATGCTGCTCACTTCACTGAATTTATAGCACAAAAGATAGATATTTGTGTAACCTGTTTTTGAAACTACAAATTTTGCATAGATATAATGATGCCAGTGGTACTTGCAGCTGAAGTGGAGGTACTTAAAAACCTCAATGCCTGAATTTGCTGCAAGTGTTGTTTCTGATAGGAAGATGATAGACAGCTGAAATTGATACCAATGGTAAGTGGAAGCTCTACTCTCTGCAATAACTGGTTTCATTTGGCACTAATATGTGAGTACTTTATCACATATTGGTGGATAGTATTCCATTAAAACACATTTTCCTCTTTTGTACTTTAAACAAGTCAGCATAAATGATAATTTATCACATTATTTTTGTTCTTTTATTACTCAAGTCACTTTTATTTACTAGTAGAAATTTTCTGTCAAGGACTTATTACAGATGCATTAGAGTACTCCACTAACAGCCAAAGTATAATTATTATTCTAGTAAAGTTTTCATACAATAACAATATTCTTATTAAATCATCTAAGCAGTCAATTGTCTGCTAAAAAATAGCATACAAACTAACTAGATTGATAACAATGATAATAAATGATCGTAAGACATGACCTGTTTACCTATACTTATTTTAACACATATCTGAGAAACTGATTGGTCTGAAAAAGTTATAGTGCCTTCCAGAACTACGAATGGCTCTATTATTCTATTATAAGTAATTATGTGAGATAAGATAAAGAACTATGCATTTCGAGGATCTATATAATCATGCACAGAAAACTTACAGATTTGTAAAATCTGTAATATTTTGTTTGGCATACATGATTTTAAAAGGTGAAGTTTCATATAAATACTTGTGAACTATACAGATGTAGTTTCTATGTTATTTTTTATTATATAAAAATGAAAGGTCACCAGATTGTTACCATGTAGACCACTACTTACCAATTCAAATATTTTCACACTCACTGAGCAGTTCTACAAAGTTTAACTTCGTCTTTTGGGATATTATTTACTTTTCTAACTTTTCTATCAGCATAATGTTATGTCTTGTTGCTATTGTATTCATGTACAATACATTCCCCAATATACAACAGTCATGTTGCTAATGTACTTAAAATATGCCAGGCTATTGTTCTGTACCTAGGGTTTCACTACATTATCCTCTACACAAAAGTTATGTTATTATTGTATGTTGGTCCAACTAGAGTATCCATTAAACAATTCCACTAGAGCACTCCACCAATCAAACAGCAGATGTTTTGTAGATGTCAGCTATATCATCCGTAGTACTTAGCGAAATAGTTTCATAAGAGCATGAATTCCACAAACCTAACAGCAATTATTAGAAAAGGCCATTCTTTCAGCTATAACTATATCATTAATGAAATTACTCTCCTGTTGATCTATACCAAATACTTTATTTGGCATGCATTGGAACATTATGATTCTTATGGTACTAAAACATTTGTGAATATATACTTGAAATTAATTTTGAATTTTTTTTCAATTCTGCAACTTAATTACCTTTATGAATATTGCAAAGCAATCTAGGAGTCTTTATGGAGCTAACATGGATAAATTCACCATTTATGCAGCCATGAAGCTAGCAATGTGTGTTTTAGCTGCGATATGAGTTTGAATTTTTGAGATTTTGCTCAAAATACCAGGCTTGGTTTCAATTATGAAAACCTTATTACAAAAGAATAATAGGTTCTCATGCATTATTTAATCAATGGCACACTCTGTTTCTTCTAATACCATAAATGTGGTGTAAGAAATTAGATGGTGTAGAGTTGTCAAGGAGGCTCTTTAATCCAATATGTAAGACTTATAATGATGCACTATTAATTGGATGGAAATGATATAGAGTAGAGTGTTTCCCGAAGCAGTAAAATTCACAAGATATTGTTGGCAATAAAGACAATCATTTCATTCATTGCATAATATGAGATTATAAATGGCAGGGCATCTAGCTGAAAGATAAAAGTTCAAGGTGATTGTGATTGTATTTAACTCATTCATAGCTGTTACCGATGACATCTAATCATTTTGAAAATTCATGACCAATCTATTAAGTTAGATGACAACTATTTAAATGATGCTAAATGATTCCACTACATATATATATACAAATAATTAAAATTTGTTTGACCGATGTAATTAAGGAAACTGAGAAGCATCCAGACCAGATGAACCATTCGCGACATTTGCCTGAACTAAGTTTGAATGATGTTCTTTTGATATGATAACAAGTTCAGCCTGTTTATGGGAGAACTAAGTTATAGGAAAGGAGAGGTATGTTTTGATACATTGGCGCAGCATGATCGAACCAAACACAGTCCATTTAATGGGTAAAACTGTAGTGCTGGTCTAGGTACCTTTTAGAGGGAAATAAACGTGCTATCTTTCATATATTATGAATGATGATGAGTATACCAGCAAGGAAGAAAGTTCTGACGTAAACATAGCCTTAGCTGACTAAAACAAATGTTAGCAGGGTATACACTATTAGCTACTTTTTCCTGGGTGGTTAGTGGGCTCTATAAAACATGTATAGATCTTCCTGTGTCGTTAGCTATAAATCAAGTGTGATTATCAGAGTCAAGTTTAAAGTGGTAAACTCTGGCATACTTTAACTTGGTATGTTAAACTGCAGCTAGGTTGAAATGTGTATAACAACAGCCTAATTATCATGGTACATGCCATATTTTCTATCATTAGAGTGGTAGAGCGTTGAGCTTATTTTCCAATACCATCAAACTATCCCACAAGTGTTTAGCTCAGTAGAGTACACAGGAAAGGGTTGATTTGGACCTCAGTGGTCCCATGAATTAATATGATTATTATTAATGCGAGACCACATTTACATAACTTTCTCCTAAATTCAGCATTGAGAGAGACTAAAATTTATGTGCGGCAATTAATTCACAACAATTAGTTATTTTAGGAATGGCAGATATATCCATGAGAATGCATTTTGGCAACCATTACACAAAAGCTGCACTACAGCTCTGTACAATGAATTACACGTAAGTAGTTTGCTAACAAGCCATATCTCTACTAGGAAATAAGGGGGGAAACACCATAGCAATTGCTAAAACGTGAGGCCTGCAATGGAGGGCAAAAGTATTGAAAAAAGGGTAGAGCCATATAGACTATTTGGATGAAGGCAGCAAATTATTTAAAAAAACATTAAAAGACTCAAGTTTATTGTGGTACATAAATACAGAGGTGAGGAGATGGTTTTAGGTATGAAAAATCTCTGGGAAGGCTTCTACGCGACGAACCTGGAGTAACAATCATTTGGTGGAATATTCTGTTCGTGTGAGTAAAGAAACGCTTCTGATAGAAACTAGGGTATATAAATGTGATTAAATTTGATAATAATAATATCATTATTATTATGTGAAGGATAACATTATATTATAAATTGGCAGTGTATTGTTTTGCTTTTCTCCATTTGGTTGTCTGTCTTCATGAAAGCAATTAAAAACAGTATACGGTATCTTAACCAAAGTGGTAGGCAGGTAAGTATCTACCGAGGATTAATTCACTCATTTTGAGAGTTATAATTGGCCAGTCAAAAACTGCCTTGATAGATATTTGCCGAACTTGCTATATAGGCAATTTCAGTATGCAACAAGAATTTTTTTTCTATACTTGAAAGAACAAAGTCAATGATAATGCCAAAAATCTAAGGCATGTTCAATCTTTAGTGCACTTCATATGCAGATTGTTCATGTATCAAGAAAAATGCTTGGTTGCAATTGGAAGGATCTGTCTGCTTCTTAGTACACCAGTTTGGATTATTGTTTTCAACATAGAAACAACAAAAATGATGATGATGACAATAATGACAGCAGCTTTGATTTTCAAATGTAATTTCTAAAATAACTCTCTTCTACCAAGTGGTTATCCTAAATGAAATGTCTTTTTTAACAGGCTATCTAAAATGGAGAATGAAAAAACCAATCAAATACTCAGGTTTCTCAAGTCTCCATGATTATGGTTAGGAACCTGACACTACAATGTGTTATTTTATGTTGGTGGATAGCCAGGCACTCTGCGAATGGTCAATCAACAGCCTAAAAATGGTACGACTCTAAAAATTGAATAAACAAACGCAAAACTTTACCTCTGATTTTGGTAAATGTTAAACTGTTTACTAGATAATACTGAAGTTGTTGATATGGTGAGATTCAATAATAAGCAGGCAAACCAATGTCTCCTCGTTATCTCGTTATCATTATTATATTTATGTATTTAATATCTGTTTATTATTTACTATTATTATTATTATTGTTGATGTTGTTGTTGTTGGTTTTTGTTGTTGTTTTTGTTGTTATTATTATTGTTGTTGCTGTTATTATTAATACTGGGTATTTTGTTGTTGTTATTATTGTTGTTGTTGTTGTATTTTTTAATTTATTATTATTATTGTTATTATTATTATTGTTATTATTATTATTGTTATTATTATTATTGTTATTATTATTATTGTTATTATTATTATTGTTATTATTATTATTGTTATTATTATTATTGTTATTATTATTATTGTTATTATTATTATTGTTATTATTATTGTTATTATTATTATTGTTATTATTATTATTGTTATTATTATTGTAATTACTACTATTGTAATTACTACTATTGTTATTACTACTATTGTTACTACTACTATTGTTACTACTACTATTGTTACTACTACTATTGTTACTACTACTATTGTTACTACTACTATTGTTACTACTACTATTGTTACTACTACTATTGTTACTACTACTATTGTTACTACTACTATTGTTACTATTACTACTATTGTTACTACTACTATTGTTACTACTACTATTGTTACTACTACTATTGTTACTACTACTATTGTTACTACTACTATTGTTACTACTACTATTGTTACTACTACTATTGTTACTACTACTATTGTTACTACTACTATTGTTACTACTACTATTGTTACTACTACTATTGTTACTACTACTATTGTTACTACTACTATTGTTACTACTACTATTGTTACTACTACTATTGTTACTACTACTATTGTTACTACTACTATTGTTACTACTACTATTGTTACTACTACTATTGTTACTACTACTATTGTTACTACTACTATTGTTACTACTACTATTGTTACTACTACTATTGTTACTACTACTATTGTTACTACTACTATTGTTACTAATACTATTGTTACTACTACTATTGTTACTACTACTATTATTACTACTACTATTATTACTACTACTATTATTACTACTACTATTATTACTACTACTATTACTACTACTACTATTATTATTACTACTATTACTACTACTATTACTACTACTATTACTACTACTATTACTACTACTATTACTACTACTATTACTACTACTATTACTACTACTATTACTACTACTATTACTACTACTACTACTACTACTACTATTACTACTACTATTACTACTACTATTACTACTACTATTACTACTACTATTACTACATGTACTACTATTACTCTACTACTATTACTACTATTACTATTACTACTATTATTATTACTACTATTATTATTACTACTATTATTATTACTACTATTATTATTACTACTATTATTATTACTACTATTATTATTACTACTATTATTATTACTACTATTATTATTACTACTATTATTATTACTACTACTATTATTACTACTACTATTATTATTACTACTATTATTATTACTACTATTATTATTATTAATTATATGTAATTGTTGTTTTATTTATTTGTTTATTATTTGTGTATATTTTTATTTGTACTTCATTTAATTTTAACTATTAAAATTTTATTAATTTTATTTATTTGTTTAATGTTTAATTATTTATTAAATTATGTTTTTATTTTTTATTATTATTTTTATTACATCCAGTGCACATGCTTGGTGCATGTACTGGCATGTGGTATAGCGAGCTATATACCAGTATAATTATAACAGGCTCACGTGAGCCTTAGTGTCTCATTATTCCTGATGAAGACTAGAACATCTAGTCGAAACGTCGAATGAATAAAAAATTGAATTGAGAAGGTGATTTTATTATGTCAACTGAGAGTTCATTGAGAGTTTAAAAATATTTAGTTATTCCAAGTACTACGTTGTGCAATATTACTATTAAGTACACATATTTTGTTAGGTGCATAACTTAATGTTTCTTCTAATGCTTATTAATAGGCAATACATCAATCGAACATATATACAACCCAGCAAGCATGAATCTATTTACTGAATCAGCAAGCAGTTAGTAGACTGGAGGGAGAAACTTTTCTGAAATGGTTCATTTCGAACAAGATATCAATGTAATTCTATCTGAGATATTTTGCTACACATGTAGCTATTGAAAGGCCTGCATACTGTCTTATTAATGTGATAACCTCAAACAAATCATTCCTGATTATAGTTGATTAATACCTTAGGATTTGGGGGCTTTGTTGGTTCAACCCTCTCCTTAATTTCCCTCCCCCCTTACTTTAAAAAAAAAATGCTGCACGCCCATATGGGAAGTAAGAGAACGACCCGTGACGGTGTAATGTTTCTGGCTGTGTGACTTAAACAGTGTGGAATAGAAGAGTACTTTTCGAGGACAAGGTAAGTCGTCAGCTATAGCTAGGCGGCTATGCTAAGCCTAAAGCCATCTTGAAATAGTTAGCCTAATTTTCCTGTTTCTTTACTATGTAGCTAGCTAGCTATTAGCCTGCTACAACATCTAGCTTAGCTAGTAATGAACCATAAAGCTGTCTATGGGAATGAAAGGGGAACCCGAACTGGCTCTGATGCTAAATACTCGAGGACAAACTATACTTCACACTATCATGAACATGGGTATAATTATACTCTTTTGTTAATTTCAATTACTTTACCAGTTACTTCCTGTGAGTGAAAGGTCTACAGTGTGTTACGTTTTCTCAAGACTTCTCTTAGGAGTATGATGTCTCGGGTGCGACAAATGCACTTGCAATGCTACAATACCACAAAGACATTAGTATTACACCAGACGAAGTGGTTGAAGAATTTGTCATGCGCCAACCTCACAAAATATTCGTATTATAAACCCTTACACTCCACTGACTATTGCTTTATAGCCAATCAAACTTTTGTTTCTCTGCACTTATTGTTACATTACCCTCTATTCAATGGAACATTTTCAATGATAGCCAATATACTACATGAAATGATTTTATTTGTAATAATAATGTTACAATTTACCATCTACAATATATAATGTTTTAATGATAAATATGTGTTTACATTTACCCTATATGCTATACATAACAGTCAATATACTGTTGACGTGGTAGGCCACTGACGGTCGGTAGGTTTTAGAGGACTTTTGAGGGCCAGGACTGAGGTTAGCCATACCTGTGGAGAAAATATACAGTATATATATCATTCACAACTGAAAGAGTGATCATGAGAAAGTGTAGGTGGTCATGCAAACTGTTCCTGCATATTTTTCAATTCAACAAGAAGTGAACCCCCCCCCCCTTTAATAAAATCCAGGATCCGCCCCTGCCCCCCTTCCCCTACCCAACCCTCCCCTGTCCTTGTGCCATTCCCACCCATAAAATAAACTATACACAGATTTTTTTAAATTTATTCTTCTCTCTGTTTCACTTTGCATCATCCTATCTTGTATCAGGCTAATGATCGAAGTCTTATAAACAAATAATGTATGACTCAATTCAATCATGGACTGTCTGTGGACTGTTACTGGATGAATTGAAGCTACTGATTTCCCAAGTATTATATTCACATGCTGGCATATTTTTGATATAGGTGACTCAATAATTATTATTGCAACATATCAAATGATAAAACAAAGCCATATATATAGCAGCTACATGCTTGCAGTTAAGATAATAAACATTAAAAATGTTGTTCAAAATGTTGTTTATCCCGAATTTTATCTCATGACAGAATGTCCTCCACATTTATAAGCATGGCATGACTGTATATGTGTTTCTGCTTAACTCCATCATTAATCCACTGTTTCAGAAGAGGATACTATTCCTGATAGATCTCTTGTGCATGAGCCTCTGTACTAGAATCATATCTGCTAGCAGATTTGATCCACCTGGATCATATTCTCAGCAGATTAAATCCTCTGTGACACTGACACTGGCATTAGTATGTAACGGTGTGGGGTGGGGTGGGGGGGGGTGGGGAGGAATGGGGTGTGGGGGATTGTGGGTGGGGTGTGTGGGGGTAGGGAGGAGTCTAATCATGCTATGGTCATTAAGATAGAAAATTACCCCCAAAAGACTCAGTTTCGGCATAAATTCTTTATGGACTGTGAATGATAGAGTTATGTAAACACTAGAGAGTGACTCGTTTGATTATAACTCTTTATACTCATGTGAAATGGAGTACTAAACAAATGCTAACAAAACAGTGTCATTAGAATTTTGGTGCTCCATACATTCTGCACATTCACTTGATATATAGAACTATGCCAGACTTAACTGAAGCTAAAGTGGGTATATACCTGGTTCCTGATTAGAAAGTGCTAGCCTATTGTCTGTGGCTAGAGGAAGGTGCTAGCCTATTGTCTATGGCTAGAGGAAGGTGCTAAAATGCGATGAAGTAACAAGCATGTGGACTGAAAATCTATTTGGGATGTTTTCAGCACCCACACTTACCCACTTCATCATTTTTTAGCTTGAAGAGTAGAGCTTCCTCTAATCTATTCCAACCGGCTAGCACTTTCCACCATAATTGCAGCAGATTCTGGGACTCAGATTCTTAGGTACTCCCACTTTGGCTGCAGGTAACTTTAGCATTCTTAACCTGTACAACAAAAGACAGCACACAGAGATTCTATCTTTTTAGCTGTTTATATCGAGTAGAGTGTGCAAGATCTATAGAGCTCTAAGGTCATAACAAGAAGGTTTATATTGTATAATTTACTCCCTTACCCTTCGTAGGAACATACGCCGACTTATGAAATACATAATATCATTCTCTAGTATTTGCATTGTTCTATCAACCACAGTTATTATAGCAGATCAAGAATTAATGGTGGAAAATACAACCGAAACCAGATATGAAGGAACATTTCATTTCACATTCCAACCTCTATTATATAAGCATGTTATATTTGGGATAATTGTGGACCATAGCATCTGTGTATAGATATGATACTTTATAACAAAACAACATGTTTCCCTCATCCGCACCAACCTATGGGAAAGAAACATTGGGTTGTGAACTTCACGAGTATTGACACAGAAATAGAAACTAGAATTAATGGAGTATTTGATTTTGCTTTCATTACAATACTCCAATACTCAAAGAATTTTTTTTACTTCATTCGGACTACCTCAGCCAACTACTCAAGCAAGGATAATTTCTGCAGCTGAATGTCAACAGGTATATAGCTAAATTGGTTACTGCTAAAGTCATAGGTCTTTAAGAAAAGTTTATGACTTATTTTGTGCATAGTATTGAATCGGTGGATATCCAGGATTCACAATTACATGCCAATGAAGGAACATAATGGTTGGTGATTTTAGTGGTCTCTACCAAGCAAGTTCAGATAGGCAACATGTCTATGAAGCATTAGACAACAATATTAACTGCCTTGTTGATCATTTTGATTCACCAAGTGACATGATATACTAACAATTAGAACAGCTACTAATTATAGCAAAAATAATTTGGACAGGAACTGCAATTTCTAACCAATTTCTACAACAATAATTGGTGTGCCTTACCACTCCATGTGTTATGGCTTCCACTCCATGAATGAAAGCCCCTAGCCTGATATATAGTGTACTCCTAGTTTACTGCATTTTTTACTTTATATGTATAGCGTTGATATCACCACACCAACAGCCAACTGAGATTGACATGACAAGTAATCTCTTCTGCCATGCTGTAGAGGTGACCACCAGGAAAACGATGAAGGAGACTTCACTGATTACCATCATGATTATGATTGAAGAACCACCACATCAAATGCATCTTGGTAAATAAGTGTAGCTCAACCAGTGCATAGATAGCTAAAGACACTCCTGCTCCTAGCCAAACAACACTCGAAGTTTCTCAATAAATAGTACAAAAAAAAGAAGAAACTAGTAAAAATCCTAATTCTGATTTATATTTAGCAGAGGACCTCATCAAAGTAATGACCTCCTAGAATAATTATTCTATGAAAGTGATAGGGTATCACAACCTCTCCAATCAGGATAGAGAGTACTTGATTCAATATCAGGCAATTGCAGGGCAAGGCTGGAGAGAGTGGATGACTCTTTACAGGGGAGCATACAATCAACGTTTTTACTGCCAGCAACCAAGTTCATGGCTAACTCATACGGTTCCTACTCCAAGAACAAACATATTACAATCCAATATCTACCCTCTGAAGCACAGACCAGGGACAAGTTGTATAGTCTTTACCCCATAGAGTCTCACACAGGTGCGTCGTACTTAGAGAGCCATACTCTGTACTAGGCATAGGTAACATCATAGTTGCACACAATCGTACCATGCACTGTAAACAGAGGTATATTCTGGTTTCCTTTGCTCTCAAAATAAAATCATCCCCAAAGTTGAAATGAAAACATACCTTTCTGTTTGCCAAAATACATACTACATAGTATTGGATTCAAGGCACAGTGATAGCCTTTTTGTTATTAATCAGTTGCATTTGCTGTCAAGGCCTTATATAACAGCCAAAGTATTATATTCTAGTAAAAGTCTTCAGACAATAACAATATTCGTATTAAATCATCTAAATAGTCAATTGTGTGCTTAAAAATAGCATACGAACTAACTAGATTGAGTCACAATGATACTAAATGATCGTAAAAGACATGATATGTTTACCTCTAGTTATTTTAAATATGTCATATCTGAGAAACTGATTAGTCTGAAAAAGTTATAGTGCCTTCCAGAACTAAACTTGTTATGAATGGATCTATTATTCTATTATAAGTAATTTTGTGAGAAATGAAAGAAGTCGATAAGCACTTTGAGGATCTATATAACCATGTACACTAATGCTGTGGCATTTTGACTTGTCAGTGAGATTCAGCATGTAACTGTCTTCACTAGGCATGTAATAGGCTTTGTTGCAGATGATCCATGTTAATTTCTATGGAATTTTGTATTTATCTTGAAAAACGTGAATTCTCTAGAAAAATGGGATTTGGCCCACAAGCCTCCAAAAAATGTACTAAAGAGCCACAAAAATTTCCTGGCACTACAGGGTCACAATATATTGGAAGCACAGCTCATTGCAAGTGCTACTTTTCTATTTCTAGGGGCTAATAGTGCTAATTTGGGGGACATTTTGCCTTTTTGCCCCTTTTGGAACACAGTGATGAAAAAAAATTCAACAATATTTGTAGCTTTGTATGTTTACTGACAAGAAAAGTTCACTTAATTGTTAACAATTGACTTTTCTCTCCTCCATGACATTTTTATGCAGAAATATATACCAAAATTGGCCAAAATTTATTTGGTAAAATCGACTGCATTTTGAAGGAAAAAATCGGCTGCCTGAATTCCACAAACCTAACAGCAATTCTTAGAAAAAGCTATTCTTTCGGCTTTATTATTAATGAAATTACTCTCATATTGATCTATACCAAATACTTTATTCGACATGCATTGGAACATTAGGTTTGTAAATCAAAATACTGTACTTAACTTCAAGGGATGAAAATACATAAATAGATATTGATTGAAGATTTTTTCTACAGTGGTTAGGTCTGCAACTTAATTAACTTAGTGAATATTTCAAAGCAATTTAGGAGTCTTTATGGAACTAACATGGATAAATTCACCCATGAGAAGCAGGCGATGTGTGTTTTAGCTGCAATTTAGATTTTGCTCAAAATACCAGGCTTGGTTTCAGTTATGAAAACCTGGTAAGTGTGTACCAAGGAATAAATCACTCAATTTGAAAGTTGTAATAGGCCAGTAAAAAAATGCCTTAATAGATCTTTGCTGAACTTGCTAAGCAATTTCAGTATGCACCAAGCAAAGAAAATTCATACATCTGAAAGGACAAAGATAATGACAAAGATAATGATAATGCCAAAAATAAAAGGCTTGTTCAAATTTAGTGAACTTTATATGCAGATTGTTCATGTAACAAGAAAAATTCTTTACATTTTCATTGCAATTGGAAGGATCTGCTTCTTAGTATATACACCTGTTTGGATTATCGTATTAAACATAGCAACAACAAAATATTAATGATGATGATGACAATAATGACAGCAACTTTGATTTTCAAATGTAATTTCTAAAATAACTCTATTCTACCAAGTGGTTATCCTAAATGAAATGTCTATTCTTACATGCTATTTTAGAACTGTAAAATGGAGAATGAAGAAACCAATCAAATACTGAGGTTTCTCAAGTCTCGTTATCCTGACATCACAATCCTATTTTATTGTGTTATTTTATGTTTATGGTTAGCAAGGCACTCTTACCGACTGGTCATTGGTCAATCAGCACCTTAAAATGGCAAAACTCTAAAATTGAATAAACAAACACAAACCTTACCTCTGATTTTGGTAAATGTTAAACTGTTATTGGTAAGGAGACTAGACTCCATAATACAATAATAAGCAGGCAAACCAATGTCTCCTCTGCATACAGGCAGAATTTTGTTATGGCAACTGCAGAGGTTAAAATCACTGAAGAACTTTCTCCATTCGAATGTCACACTTGCTAATAATTCAATCAATTCTGCAATACATTTTTTATTTACTTAATTTTCTGGCAGTGAAATATCTGAATGCAATCAACTAGTTTGAATACAAGGCAGAAAGTTTAGTTTAACAAGTAACAACTGCAACTAAATGAATGTACAAAAATCTTAGCATAGCTAGACTAGCTCTGCATGGTAATTGCCAGCCTTGTGGTCTTGAATTGGTTTGTCAGATAATTAGTGAGCGAAGGAAGCCCTACTAGGGAGTGGATGGAAAACATGGTATTACTGCGTATGTTATTATGTTAGGTAGAGTTGAACACGAGTTCATGTGGTCGTAAAAGGCAAGACGTTCATTTGCATAACTGTGTTTTATGCTCTGAGACTTCAGATACATTCATTGGCTAGAGAAGCAATCAGTGGTTAGCGGTTGATATTGCTGCTCATGGCATATGTCCTATCTATCTATTCTATGCATGTTTTTGTGTCTATTAAGGAATAAGAATGGAACTCTATAATGTGGGCTTATTAAATCAGAAATAGTATGAGAAAACAACAGCAGATTCTTAGAAGAAACAAAACTGACTGCAAGGGCATGTGAGTGGCACTGCTTATGCAGAAAACAGAACTCTTCTTATAGAGAAGCTAACACTGTGCAATGGGTTTACTCTGAAAACCACAGTTAAATATGCATTTGTATTAATATCTGAAAATAGTTTTCTTAAATCTGAACAGAAATGTTTAATTATATAGATTGTGGTAAAGTGAATATATTTTTCATTTCAAGGGGAATCCTTCCGAAAATAAATAGCAGTTCTCTGTGCAAACTCTGCTGACCCAATAGTTTGCCGTGAATGCTTTATCATACCAGAGACGATGATGTCTGCATCCTGCACTGGTAGAAAAGGAGAATTGTGTGTGTGTGTGTGTTTGTGATGTGTCTAGGTTGTGTTCATGTGTGTGTGTGACAGAGAGAAAAACATTAACAAACATTTTACAACGACTTAGCCAATAATCAACCTGAAATTCAACATTTCGACTAGAAGTTATAGGAATAAACATGTTACCCTGTGTTATCTGTCTTTATATATTTTATAATCCTAATGTTTAACCCGTGAGAGAAGGGACGGTACAAGGGGGCTTGGACACAAGAGAGAGAACACATGTTGTAGCTGGATAATAACTTGCCATGAATACTGATAGTGCTGAGGCAATATATAGGACATATTTTTGCCAGCTTCACTTTTTTATTACCAAACCAACCATATTTGTCCAGATTCGTTTGCCGACTATCGACTCTACCAAACTCACAGCCATCACAAATTAGAAACAGCATCAACTCAAATCTATAAACAAAACTTAGCTATTTCTCTAAGCTTCTGAGACAGCTTATGAATTAATTCCCTTATTACGATTCCTTAGCTCTACCTAGTTAGAAATCTTCACATTCAAAATATTCCTTTTAAAATATTAATCATAATATAATTGACTTTTTTTTACCTTCATTGCTAGTGCTTGGCATCATCCATGATCCATGATCCAGAAGCTTCGTATACTCAAGTAAAGCTTCTATACTCCATCAGTCCATGTTTCTATAACTGACAAGAATGGAGGGTGAAGTTTCGTTATGGCTTAGCCACTCTATTCATCAACACACTTTAGATATGGATGTTTGCTAAACTGGAAATGTTTGTCACTAGTATAGGTTTATGTTCTTGCTAGACTGGAAATGATCATCATTGTGGATATATCGAGAATATCTGAGCTGGTACTCTTCCCAACCTTGCACCAGGTTAAAAACTGCACTATCCTTAACTACTTCTCCATATTACAATTCAATCTGATGATATGAATAAATTTAGTGATAAGTATATGGTGTTAGCTAGGAATTTCAAATTTAATTTTTTAATTTTTTACAGCACTCTCACTCACACAATGCCTTGCATTCATTTCTAGTGATGAAGAGAAAGATTGAGAAATTAGCACCAGATTATATAGTAGATTTCCAGAGGAAATATAACTGGCTACACAGGCAAATAAGAACAGGATGCATGGTCAGTTAATAGCTGACAGGAATGGATGGTTAAGATTCATTCTGACTTAGCAACTCTATTCATCAACACACTATAGCTGTGGATAATTAAACTGAAAATGATCGTCACTCTCAATATTTATATATATTTTTTTTAATTTTTATATTTTTTATATATGAGCTGGTGATCATTGCACCAGTTTGGAATCATAAACAATCAAAGCAATAGAATCTGATGACAATAATTTACAGATCTGTGTGTACATGTTAGGCCTGCACTGTAAAAAATATAGTGTGCAACATACACCAAATAGAATGTGCTACAAGCACCCTCATTTGAGTGTGCTTTACGCACTCAATAGCAGGCAGAACATACACCTTATAGTGTGACACACACACCGTTATCAGCATGTGTTACAAGCCAAAATTAAGTATTACTACACCCATGACAGAATGAAAGTTGTCAAAGTAAACTGCCTTTTACAAACAAAAATGATTGACAAGACATTAGGACGAAACTTAATCTCTACAAGTAGTCATGAATATAATAATAGTTACATCAGAGAAGCCATAAAGTGTTTCACAGTTATTGATGTTTGGTAAAGGGAACTGAAGGAATAACACTTTTATAAATGCATAAAAATTAGAAAACCCTATACAGAATATTGAATATTAAGAACATAAAACAAAAAACCCAACTGACATTAAACAAAACGGAATATCCTCAAAACATATAACTTCTAAAAAAAATTTTTGGTCTGCAACGATGAAGGCTTGCATGGCATTCTCCATGCTCCAACTACCAGCACATAAGGAGCAAGGTTATGGACTTCCATTACAAACAAGTTAAGGTCTGTACATTCCTGAGTAGAGGAAAAACTACCATGGTCAATCAATGCCATGCTGTAACATCATGTGTTTTGTACAGGGTTAAGTAACCAGCCCTCACAGAACAAAGGCTATACAAATAATATATACTATAACATCATGGGGGTTCTAGTCTATAAAAGTTCAACTCAGTAAAGAATATCACTTTTCTGGGATCCAATCTGCTTCGGATATCTGACAGAACAAGAAGTAATTTTATTTGTATTCCTACACCATTAGGTAATCCATATGTAATTTACCACCCCCGCCCTAATTTTTTAAATATTCATCACACTGCAGATCATATAGCACATCAGAAAGTCATATCTTGTGTTGTACTTCAAACATGGCTTGCTCTATGTCCTACACTCCTTAAAGGGAGAGCAATTACAAATAACTAAGTACAATCAGACATTCAAAAAAATTAAGTGGTGTTCTGGTGTTGTGGTTAGCAATTTTGACCTGATCAGTGACTTACACTCTCAGCTTCTTGCAGGAACTGGAAAATATTTGGTCAAGAACTAGAGAGTTCAGTCATTTCTGCCTGCCTCATGACAAAGGAACGTTTAATAAGTTCTTCAAAAAATGTTTTATTTTCTTGAATTGCACCTATAATTATAATGAATGCCATTTTCCCCTATATACATGTGGGTTTTTGTGTGCCACTCATAGCTCACACTGTCCTCCCCAGGAAATGGAACTGGGTGACTCATGGACCTTCTTATTCCAGGTAATTTCCTGATCATTGTCACCGCACCTTATAAATAAATGCATATACTGATAGATTACTGATAACACGTCTCACAAACCCAGTGTTGTATAGACAGAAGCACCTCTTAAACCAAGTGTCGTACAGATAGACCACACAAACTCAAAGTAGTACACACAACACAAGTCATAGTGACATACACAACACAGTCATATGCATACATTACCACAAGAATGCAATCAAGACGCTACACATAAGTTTACCCTTCATTTTTGATGGTGTCAATCTAGGTCAATGAAACTCTCTGAACCCTTTCATTAGGCTGTTTAACATAACGTCCTGTAAATCAATGCATGCATACAAGGTGAGACTCATAAATCATAATAACTTACATAAGGATTTCCATTTTTTTGGCTTGAAGAAAGGGAACTGAGCGGGCCACTTATATGAAGTCATCTCTATCTCGGTAATGCTTGAATCACAGCATAAAGAAAGTCACCTCAGACAAAATTTTGCTTTTACTTGGATGACAACTTCCCAGCAGCAAGTGCACTTCTAATTGATTTGGATAATGTTTTGGCACAGGCAAGGGATCTGGTAGTGGAATCATATCATCCTCTGACTTTATAACTTTGGTTTTCATCTACAGAGTACGAGAGAGGTAATCATTAGGCTTAGCAAGAAACTTCCAGCTAGTTAAATATGCCACAATTCAGTTTGTATTGTCGAGAAAAGAGAGAAACCATAGTCATGTTGTCGATAGGTTAGAGCTGGCCCTACTTACTAGACAGGTCTTATTATAGCACCTGGTAGCCTTGTACATATACCGCTGGCAATGGGTCCCTTCACAGGTCAAAGTTAGTTAGTTTGGGGTGGTTCCTACCACCTGTGGAGAGCCTTCTCCATAGGAGGTTGGCTTCGGTTGTTCTCTGATATGTCGCTGGTGAAATCTCTCTCCTTGTCCTGGTGGTCTTGGCTATGTGGGTCTAGTCTACTGCTTCTGTTCCACCTGCTGAGAGATATGGGCTCTAACAAGGGTAACAAGTTTGCAGTCAAGTATTCAGTTGGAACCTCTAATTCAGTCATGAATCAATCACCCCCACATGTTGGACAACTGTCAGCTTTGATTATCTAGCAGCCCATTTCTTCATAGCTTTTCTGGCATCTTCTTGCCATTTAGCAGCTCTGTCTAGTTGAATGGTCTTTCTCTCATCTCCTTAACTCTATTTTCTCTTCATCCCTGATGTCAGGGGCTGTCTGACATGGCCAAGCCTGGCCATAACCTGTAGCTAGAGGTAGCTTATATCTGTTAGTTCTAATTAGCTAACCATGGTTAATTACTGTTAATTGATGTGGTTCACACCTGGATTTATACAGGCTTATGTGTCTCTACCTGTCATCTGTATGTTTGACTTTGGACTGTGCATTGTAAGGTGTTAGCCATATGTCACTTACTGTGTGAGGCTGGGAGTGGTTATAAAAAACCCTGCCAGCCAAACTGTTTCAGTCTACTGTTGTTGCTTTGAGTAATAAAACTTAGTCTAACTTTATACCCTAAATTTCTCTGGGTAGACTAGGCGACTTACTCCTAGCTGTTAGGCTCTGGTGGCAGCAATACCTACCATATTGGGACTAGGCGACTTACTCCTAGCTGTTAGGCTCTGGTGGCAGCAATACCTACCATATTGGGACTAGGCAGAAGTTGAACCCCAACACATGGTGGCAGCGGTGCTCAAGAAGTTCGATCAGCCATCATCATATCAACCGCTATTTCACAGCCATGAACCAGCCAAGACCCTACAACACTAGATCTGGACAGCAAGAGGAGCCAAGCGCAGGGGAGATGGCCCGACCTTCAGCCCGACTAGGAGGGGAAGACTTGCCGATGGACATGCGCCCATGCCTAGATGACGACCTCTTCTCTGAATCTATGGAGGGAAACCCACCTTCTCCAACGCAAACTACTTCCCAGGATCCTATGGCAATGTTGGCGCAAGCTATGACTGCCTTGATAGCCTCTTCAAATGATGACAAAAGATTTTGGAGAGAGAGACAAATCAGGATGGAGAGGTTTGAGGAACTCAGCACTTGAAGAGGCAACACTGCAATTGAGGAACAAGCTAGAGCTGGGGAACGTAAGGAAGCATTGTTCAAGGCGGAACAGCTTGCCAGGAAGAGGTCCGACATACTTCACAATTTGCAGAAGTTGGATGACTCAACAGACCCCGAAGCATACCTAGAGACATTCGAGGCGGCCATGACAGATGGATCTTTCGACCAAAAGGACTGGCTGTCTGCCCTGAGGAAGTTGCTGATGGGTAAGGCATTGTCCTTCTTCCGGGAGCTGGCAGTGACTGAGGAAACCCCCTACCTGTCCTTCAAAACCTCGTTTCTGGAACGGATGGGTTGCACCATCAAGCAGGCGAGGAAGACGCTATGGAGAACCATCCGGGCAACAATACTAGCCCACGGGAACACCTTCAGCCTATCCTCAGAGCCATCACCAGGTTAGGAGAGAACCTGAAAACCAAAGCAGATTTCACAGCTGAACTGTTTCAGGGATGTCTATCTGCTTATTACTCTCCCGACGCAATCTACAACCTGCGGCATAGTGAAAGGACTCCTTCCAGATGGTTGAGGAACTACAAGCTATGTGGGAATCAAAGCCGACATGGGAGCATGGCAGGATGCACAAGCTGAGACCAGACGCCCATACACTCTACAGCCAACCTAGACGTCACAGAGATGGATGGACTGCCCCCAAAGATGCCAACCGCACACTCTTCAGGGAAGGTGAGCCTCCTAAAAGTAAAGGCGGGGCTGGGTCAGCTGGGGATAAGCGGGGAGAGGGCCGAAGGGAAACCCTGCAGGGTACCAGTTCTCAGGCTGGGCAGGCTAGAGGAGGTGCATGCTATAATTGTGGGAAGTTTGGACACTTTAAGAGAGATTGTCCTGAGGATAACACAACTCTGCGTATGATTCAATCTGAATCTGATGAGGATCCTGCTGGAAGACTTATCAAGCGAGTGGGTACCATAGGTGGTAGGACAGGTCGCATGCTGGTGGATACAGGTACTAGTCGAACCACTGTACCTGCTAGATTCATAGACCCAGATCAATATACGGGTAATGAGAGAGCAAGGCTAGCCCACTTTGGCACTGTTGATATGCCCACAGCCACAGTAAACATCAAAGTGGACGGGTTTGCGAAGTCCATGGAGGTTTTTGTGGCTAGGAAAGATGCTCCACTTATATTACTGGGTATGGATCACCCAGCAGTAAAGGCTTGGGTTAACCAACGTCCCATACTTGATCAGGGTGATGTACTTGATCAGGGTGATGTACTTGATCAGGGTGATGTACCTGATCAGGGTGATGTACCTGATCAGGGTGATGTACCTGATCAGGGTGATGTACCTGATCAGGGTGATGTACCTGATCAGGGTGATGTACCTGATCAGGGTGGTGTACCTGATCAGGGTGATGTACCTGATCAGGGTGGTGTACCTGATCAGGGTGGTGTACCTGATCAGGGGATCAGGGTGGTGTACCTGATCAGGGTGGTGTACCTGATCAGGGTGGTGTACCTGATCAGGGTGGTGTACCTGATCAGGGTGGTGTACCTGATCAGGGTGGTGTACCTGATCAGGGTGATGTACCTGATCAGGGTGATGTACCTGATCAGGGTGATGTACCTGATCAGGGTGATGTACCTGATCAGGGTGATGTACCTGATCAGGGTGATGTACCTGATCAGGGTGATGTACCTGATCAGGGTGATGTACCTGATCAGGGTGATGTACCTGATCAGGGTGATGTACCTGATCAGGGTGATGTACCTGATCAGGGTGATGTACCTGATCAGGGTGATGTACCTGATCAGGGTGATGTACCTGATCAGGGTGATGTACCTGATCAGGGTGATGTACCTGATCAGGGTGATGTACCTGATCAGGGTGATGTACCTGATCAGGGTGATGTACCTGATCAGGGTGATGTACCTGATCAGGGTGATGTACCTGATCAGGGTGATGTACCTGATCAGGGTGATGTACCTGATCAGGGTGATGTACCTGATCAGGGTGATGTACCTGATCAGGGTGATGTACCTGATCAGGGTGATGTACCTGATCAGGGTGATGTACCTGATCAGGGTGATGTACCTGATCAGGGTGATGTACCTGATCAGGGTGATGTACCTGATCAGGGTGATGTACCTGATCAGGGTGATGTACCTGATCAGGGTGATGTACCTGATCAGGGTGATGTACCTGATCAGGGTGATGTACCTGATCAGGGTGATGTACCTGATCAGGGTGATGTACCTGATCAGGGTGATGTACCTGATCAGGGTGATGTACCTGATCAGGGTGATGTACCTGATCAGGGTGATGTACCTGATCAGGGTGATGTACCTGATCAGGGTGATGTACCTGATCAGGGTGATGTACCTGATCAGGGTGATGTACCTGATCAGGGTGATGTACCTGATCAGGGTGATGTACCTGATCAGGGTGATGTACCTGATCAGGGTGATGTACCTGATCAGGGTGATGTACCTGATCAGGGTGATGTACCTGATCAGGGTGATGTACCTGATCAGGGTGATGTACCTGATCAGGGTGATGTACCTGATCAGGGTGATGTACCTGATCAGGGTGATGTACCTGATCAGGGTGATGTACCTGATCAGGGTGATGTACCTGATCAGGGTGATGTACCTGATCAGGGTGATGTACCTGATCAGGGTGATGTACCTGATCAGGGTGATGTACCTGATCAGGGTGATGTACCTGATCAGGGTGATGTACCTGATCAGGGTGATGTACCTGATCAGGGTGATGTACCTGATCAGGGTGATGTACCTGATCAGGGTGATGTACCTGATCAGGGTGATGTACCTGATCAGGGTGATGTACCTGATCAGGGTGATGTACCTGATCAGGGTGATGTACCTGATCAGGGTGATGTACCTGATCAGGGTGATGTACCTGATCAGGGTGATGTACCTGATCAGGGTGATGTACCTGATCAGGGTGATGTACCTGATCAGGGTGATGTACCTGATCAGGGTGATGTACCTGATCAGGGTGATGTACCTGATCAGGGTGATGTACCTGATCAGGGTGATGTACCTGATCAGGGTGATGTACCTGATCAGGGTGATGTACCTGATCAGGGTGATGTACCTGATCAGGGTGATGTACCTGATCAGGGTGATGTACCTGATCAGGGTGATGTACCTGATCAGGGTGATGTACCTGATCAGGGTGATGTACCTGATCAGGGTGATGTACCTGATCAGGGTGATGTACCTGATCAGGGTGATGTACCTGATCAGGGTGATGTACCTGATCAGGGTGATGTACCTGATCAGGGTGATGTACCTGATCAGGGTGATGTACCTGATCAGGGTGATGTACCTGATCAGGGTGATGTACCTGATCAGGGTGATGTACCTGATCAGGGTGATGTACCTGATCAGGGTGATGTACCTGATCAGGGTGATGTACCTGATCAGGGTGATGTACCTGATCAGGGTGATGTACCTGATCAGGGTGATGTACCTGATCAGGGTGATGTACCTGATCAGGGTGATGTACCTGATCAGGGTGATGTACCTGATCAGGGTGATGTACCTGATCAGGGTGATGTACCTGATCAGGGTGATGTACCTGATCAGGGTGATGTACCTGATCAGGGTGATGTACCTGATCAGGGTGATGTACCTGATCAGGGTGATGTACCTGATCAGGGTGATGTACCTGATCAGGGTGATGTACCTGATCAGGGTGATGTACCTGATCAGGGTGATGTACCTGATCAGGGTGATGTACCTGATCAGGGTGATGTACCTGATCAGGGTGATGTACCTGATCAGGGTGATGTACCTGATCAGGGTGATGTACCTGATCAGGGTGATGTACCTGATCAGGGTGATGTACCTGATCAGGGTGATGTACCTGATCAGGGTGATGTACCTGATCAGGGTGATGTACCTGATCAGGGTGATGTACCTGATCAGGGTGATGTACCTGATCAGGGTGATGTACTTCATCAGGGTGATGTACTTCATCAGGGTGATGTACCTGATCAGGGTGATGTACCTGATCAGGGTGATGTACCTGATCAGGGTGATGTACTTCATCAGGGTGATGTACTTCATCAGGGTGATGTACTTGATCAGGGTGATGTACTTCATCAGGGTGATGTACTTCATCAGGGTGATGTACTTCATCAGGGTGATATCCCTGTTCCCATCCATGCCATTACTAGGGCTGGAAGCCAGGCATTAGATAGGGAGTCTGAGGAGAACAGACTAGCTGATGCAAGGGATAGGACCGAGCCCAAGGAGATGGAATTAGCCACTCCTAAGCTCAAGACTAAGAGGCGAGGTAGGCCCAGGGAAGCTAGGAAGGCTCTAAGTACACCTGTCCCCCCAACTGATGTCCCAGTCCCCATCCCTTGTGTTGGGCTGCTAAGCAGCAGCATAGCTGAGCCTCTGGATGAAGGGAAGGGATGCTCCATTACCATTCCTCAAGAGGAGGGAAGGGCTATTGATGCTGATGTCAATTCTGAAGTTGATGTGGAGGCTGATAGATTTTTGGATGAGGTTGAGGTGGAAGAAGTCTCTTCGGTGGTAGAGGCAGATAGTCTTCATGGATTAGAGAGAGGTGATATAACTGCGATTGCCTTGCCCCTCCCCACACTCGGGAAAGGGACAGAGGATGTTAAGGAGTTTATCAAGCAGTAGTCAGAAGATGGGAGTCTGACCGAGTTGAGGAGGAAGGGAAACAGGAGTATAGATGGCTATATGTTGGATGAGGGAGTGTTGGTACCAGGGGCAGATCCAGCAATTTTTAATAGGGGGTTTGTTGTGGCCATACCCTTAACCACACCCACATATTGTGGCCACACCCTTAACCACACCCAAATATGGCAGGCCATGCACCGGCACCCACAATTCAGATCAGTAAAATAATCTTTAATTAATCACACACAAAAAAATAATGAATCAGTTGTCAAACAATGAAGCTTGAAAAAGTCTCCTTGAATGGGCTTGAACAAATGCCTGACAGACTTCATCTATAGGTATTCGTTCCCCATAGTGCATGGCAATAACAGAAAGATCTGACAAACGCTCCTCACTCATAGTAGACCTCAAATAAGTCTTTATTCTTCTCAGAAGAGAAAACGACCTTTCTGCCTCGGCACTAGAAATGCAAGCAATTACTAGGAGGCAGTAGTGAATATTGGGGAACGAATCCTTATCACAAGCACCAAGAGCTAGGAGCAGATTATCTGGTAGATGAGTTTCTGTATCAGCTGAATCAAATTCACATTTCTTGCTATGCCAGAGAACATTCCACCTTCTGAGCTCATTCCCGAGCGACATTGGAAATGGAAGGTCACTTTCCCAATGAAGTAAACTTTCAATCACACGCTGGTCAACTGATTCTGTCGCAAAAGTACTTTTTGTTATAACAGAGGGTACAAGATGGAGCAGGCCATGAGCATGACGCTGATCTTCTGAAAACCGGTCCTTCATTTGACCCAGGAGAGAATCCAAGAGAGGGATGGCAATTGCTCTTTTATAGTGTTCTTGTGGGCTGTCACTTGAGACATTTGTACAGTTCCTCTGAAGGCTCGTCTTTCTGGGAACACATTCAGAAACACCAATGGCATCAGCAAGTGGAAGGATCTCAGAATTGTACCAGGAGCTGAATATTTCGTCAATGGTTTCTCTGGTGGTCCTTATATTTTCAATACTGGAATCTACCATCTTGTAGGCGTCAACAATATCATGGTCTTGCTTCTGTAATTTTGAAGCCAGTGGCTTCACTTCATCAAGAATATTTTTTGTGACTATAAATACAGCAAACAAGAAAGTGAAGACTTCAATCCTTGAGCTTTTACTTTCGATTCTCTGTCCCAATTCCAGCTTTTGTCATCCAAAAGCAAATTTCGATACTCACTGGGCGAAACAATAGCATCCAAAAGGTCACAAAGCATTCATACATCTCCAAAAATATTTCAAAACAAGTATGGCGCTCCACCAAACGCGTCTTACAAAGACCAGGAAGCTTAGAACGTCAAGATGCTGGCAAATATAGATCCAAAGCTCGCAAAAAAAAACTTAGTCTCTTAGGACTGTGGTTCAAGAACAAATACGACTCATTAATTAGGCCAATGAGGTTCCTCACTTCTTGGACCTTGCATGAAGCTGCAATAGAAAGGTTGAGAGAGTGAGCAAAGCAATGAGTATACAAAGCCAGAGGAGAAATTTGTTTGATATTTGCTTGGACACCATCTATTGCAGAAGACATCACAGCTGCTCCATCATAAGCCTGACCTCGAATATTACGAGCATTTAAAGCGATGGAAGGGTGTGAAATGGATTCCAAGATTTTTTATGCAATTGTAGAGGCATTTGCTCTCTCAACATTAATGAGATTGATTAGGTACTCCTTAATGTGAGGCTCTTGTAGAGTTGTTAGATCAACAAACCGAACACACACAGAAAGGATTTCCTGATTTGCATGAGGGTCAGTTACTTCATCTGCTATGATGGTAAAAGCTAAGTTATTTGCCCGAAGTTCACTGGTTAACTTTTCAACGCAATTTACAAGCATACACATGAATAATGTCATTTAGTATAGTTTTGCTTGTATATTTGGCATTTTTATCGCAAAAAAGAAGATGCTCTTGTAGAGTAGCATTACCTTTTCCAAGGAGTTGCAATGTGGCTACAAAGTTCCCCCTATTAATAGAGCAGTCCGAAAAATCCACTTTGTCTTCCCTGTGACCTCTAAAAGGTAAGCCCTGCTTAGCTAAAAACTCGACACAGTATACTATCTGGCGAATAATTTCTCTGTTTTTCTCTGTGCATGTTTTTCTTGTTGTTTCAGAAGCCTGCTATCTACTCTATTTGCAGGACTGCAATAATTACACCTGAAGAGATCTGCTCGTTCTGCAGCATGACGATGCATAGAGCTCTGCTCATGACAAATAAGAATGCCATCTTTTCCTAGGGCCTTGGTATAAGGGGTTTTGGTATGCTGAAAGCACCAGCAAACCAGGTTTAGCCCCTTGGCAACCTCCCTTGGGTTGCTCTGGAAAAAGGACACAATAACGACAAATCCCTCCTTCAAGCACCTGACTGTAAGACAACCATGGAAACTTTTTAAGCCAGTGATGCTGGAAAGATACTTTCCAGGATTTCCCCTGCTTAGTGACATGATGGGAGTGAAGTGTATCAGAAAAAACTGGTGCAGTGTGCGAAGTGAGGTATTGAAATCTCTGGGTATCATCAATACTTTCCCCTAGTTTTCTCAAATCATCTAAAGAGCCACATGCTGCTGTGATCATTGCTCCCAAGTCAATAGCTTCACTGCTTGAAGTGATTTGGGCTGGAAATTCACTTGAAGTGATTGGGGTTGGAACTTCACTTGAAGTGATTGTGGTAGGAACTTCACTTGAAGTGATTGGGGCGTCTGGATCACTTGATACATCATTGCTAGTAGCATAACTAACACTTAGACTACTACCTGGCCCATAGTCAATTGTGGTAAACACAGCAGGGCATGTTTTCTTGGGTGGTGGCTTTTTCACAGAATTGGATCCAGGTTTAAAACATTTTGTCAAGTTATATTGGACTATTCCTAGCATCTAATTTGTTACTAAACTAACTGGTTACCTTTTTAACATGGCGGTCAGCTTCAAGCAGCCTCTTGAATCCTTTTTTCTTGACATTTTCATACACTAAAGCTGTTCAGAAATTTTTAACTCTAAATGCAACCCACTGTGACCTTTGATTTAAAAAAATTTAACAGCTGCAACAGAGTCAGTGTTAATTTTAACATGTCTTTGTTGAGCTAGAGTGTAAATGTTAACAATACATGTATGTCTTTGTTGTTGCTGATTAATAATCTTTGATAACCAAAAGGGGGGGGTTGCAACCCCCACAACCCCCCCCCTGGATCTGCCCCTGGGTACACACAAAGCTAGCAGACCCAGGGAGGGAGTGGACAAGAGTTGTCGTTCCTATCTGTAGGCGTAGGGAAGTTCTTGATGTAGGACACCGGGGCCTAGCTGGGGGACATTTTTCCCACAATAAGATGGTCAGTTCCTTATCCCAGCATTTCACTTGGCCAGGGTTACGGAAGGACTCCAGGGCATACTGCAGCACATGCCCTGAGTGTCAAAGGTCGAGCAGGCAGCTGCAGCCCAGGGCACCATTAGTGACCACCCCAATCATAGGCATCCCATACCAACGGTTAGCCTGTGATCTGGTGGGTCCCTTACCTAGGACTAAGAGCGGGTACCATTATATCCTGACAGTTATGTGCCTTGGTACTAGGTACCCTAATGCCATTCCCCTCAAGAAGGTTGATGCCATCACAGTAGCTGAGGGTCTAATGGAGGTAATAGCCCACACTGGAATTCCTCAGGAGCTATTATCGGACCAGGGGTCTGTGATCATAGGACGGGTGAACAAAGAACTGTGTAGACTTCTCAACATAGACAAGTTACGTACCACTGCCTACCACCCACAAACCAATGGGATACTCGAGAGGTGGCATGGCTGCCTCAAGAGTATGCTTAGGAAGGTAGGAGTGGATCAGGGAGATTGGGCTAGACTGTTAAAGTTCTGTCTATTAGCTTACAGAGCGACACCCCATGCAGCTACAGGATTTTCCCCGTATGAGCTTGTACATGGTAGGAATTTAAGGGGACCTTTGGAAGCCATGAAAGAAGGATGGGTGAGAGGGGAGGTTAGTTTCTCTAACACAGTTGACTGAGTCAATGACTTAAGAAGGACTCTCACTATCCTGCAGGAGGCTGCCCGGGAAAACGAGGAAGAGTTTAAAGCTAAGACCAAAGCTGCCTATGACGAGAGAGCCCAGGAGAGGCACTTGGAGCCTGGAGACATGGTATTATGCCATACACCGGGTCTTACTGGGAAGCTGCACAGTATTTGGGCAGGCCCCTATGAGGTGATTGCCAAGCTATCTGACACAAAACTATAAGTTAGCTGTACCTGATAAGAGGTCCACACCGAGGTAGTCCATATAGATAGGCTTAAGGAATGGAAGACCCCTACGGCCAGCCTCTTTCGGGTAGTGGTTGCTGATGAGAGTGGCGACTCCCCTGACCCAATTGGTAAGGTGAGAATGGGTACACCTGTTCTAACATCTGATCAGAAGATTGAGCTACAAAAGCTCTTGGAAGAATTTTCAGATGTAATCACCACTGAGCTAGGGAAGGTTAGTGGGACTGAACATGTGATAGACATGGGTCAAGTCCAGCCCATCCGTACTGCTCCCTACAGAATTGCGCCAGGTTGGAGAGCCGAGCTGAAGGCTGAGATCCAGTCTCTGGTCAGGCAAGGTATCTTAGTGCCTACCAGAAGCCCTTAGTCCTCACCTATGGTGCCAGTTAGGAAGCTCACAGGGTTAATCAGGCTATGCATAGACTATAGGAAGCTTAACCATGCAACCAAGGCCGATCCCTACCAGATGCCTGTAGTGCAAGACCTCTTGGATGATGTCGCAGAGGCTACCTGGTTGTCGAAACTCGACATGAACAAAGGCTTCTACCAGGTGCTCATGCAGACTGGAAGCCTGCTTTCTGTTCACCATGGGGTAAATTTGCATTCACACGCATGCCCTTAGGGTTAACAAATGTACCAGCCACTTTCCAACGGTGCATGGATCAGGGCCCTAGATCAGCAAGCTGAGTTTAGCTCGACTTACATTGATTGATGACGTTTTAGTCTATTCCAGCTCATGGGAGGAGCACATAGAGCACCTCAGAGGTGTCTTGGAGGCACTTAGGGAGGCAGGGCTAACTGCTAAACCCGACAAATGTGTCTGGGGGGCTCAGTCTCTTGAATACCTAGGTGGACTGGTGAGCGTACCTGAGGCAAGGGTGAAGGCCCTTAGAGATTTTGCTAGGCCTGTAGACAAGAAAGCGTTAAGGGCATTTTTGGGCACTGCAGGGTATTACCGGAGGTTTATTCCCGGGTTCGCCCAGATGGCAGGGCCTTTGTATGATGCCCTGAAGAAGGGGGCTCCCAACCTTGTAGGTTGGACTGGGAAGCATATTGAGGCATTTAATCATCTTATATGTGTTCTTTGTGATGCACACACCCTCACATTGCCGAGGGATGCTGATGCCCTGGCCCTCCACACGGACGCTTCGCTGGGACGGATCGGAGCCGTGCTATCAGTTGTCAGGGACGAAGAGGATCTACCGGTAGCATACTTTTCAAAGAGACTGACACCGGCCGAGCGGAATTACAGCGTGACTGAACTGGAATGTCTGGCAGTTGTCAAGGCAATTGACCACTTTGCCATCCACCTACTGGGACGAGAGTTTACCGTGGTGACTGACCACACTGCACTGGCAGCCCTGAAGCATTCTCATAGGCTCAATGGTCGATTGATGCGATGGGCACTGGCACTCCAAGCGTACAAGTATAAGGTGGTCTACCGTCCGGGCGTTCTCCATCAAAATGCTGATGGGTTATCTCGACAATCATGGCCAGAGGCGAACGACTTGCTGGGTAAGGATGCTCGACAGGAAGAAGCGCAGTGCCTGCAGCTGGGAGCAAGCCCTGCTGACTTACATGCCCAGATGCTGGTGGAACAACGACCTCCAGCCGGTTCCACCTTTAGTGAGGGGAGATGTCAGGGGCCGCCTGACATGGCCAAGCCTGGCCATAACCTGTGTAGCTAGAGGTAGCTTATATCTGTTAGTTCTAATTAGCTAACCATGGTTAATTACTGTTAATTGATGTGGTTCACACCTGGATTTTTACAGGCTTATGTGTCTCTACCTGTCATCTGTATGTTTGACTTTGGACTGTGCATTGTAAGGTGTTAGCCATATGTCACTTACTGTGTGAGGCTGGGAGTGGTTATAAAAAACCCTGCCAGCCAAACTGTTTCAGTCTACTGTTGTTGCTTTGAGTATAAAACTTAGTCTAACTTTACATTGGCTTGTCTCTCCTCCTTCCATCACTTCTCATCTTGCACTCTATTGGCACTTCTAACTTCCTCAGCAACTTGTTTAGCCTATTAATAGCCTGTCTTCAGGCATTATATCTGTCCCATTCCCGCTGTCTGTCTTACAGAGCTTCCCTGAAACTCTCCTCTGTCAGACAGTTCATTTGTAAGAACATGGCCATTCTTGTGGCTATATCCCCAGTGTTGCTTTGTCCCAGATGGTGACAGCATGGGAGGCAAATGGCTATTCCTCAGAAGACTTTTCATCTATGAGTGGCTCTTTCTGAGTCAAATGTAGGTGGAGGAGTGAGAAGTAGTTTGGGGCTGCAAGTCTGCCAGAGGTATTAGACTTCCCTCCGCTGTATGCTAATGCTCTGAATGTTCTTGGGGAGTCCGCTCAAAGTTGGAATGATAGCAGTCATCCTTAATAGGGGAGGGGCACTTGGTTGGGGTAGGGTCGGCCCTAGCCGATGCCAACTGTATTAGTGATCAGGGGGCAGTAGTGGGATAAGGCATGTTATTCTCTGGGAGATAAGGACCTTCAGGTGTAGAGCAAAAATCATCTAACTGAAATGTGAATGATTAAATTTAAGTTGAACAAACATTATCAGAAAATAGCCCTAAATTTATCAGAGAAGAAATTCAGGAATTTTGCATGTTCGAGCATTTTAGAGTAGCTCCTCCATCACCCCAGATCGAATGATTTTGGTAGAGAAATTTGTGCAAACATTCAAGAAAGCTATAAAGAAGATGATTCATTAACGAAATGAGAATTAAAAATTGAAAACTCCTTAATGTACAACTCAATAAGCACCAGAATTGATAAGACTACCAAGAAGTAGACTTCACTAAATTAGGCCTGACCTATAGGCCATTGTAAAAAAAAACGAGGGGGCAGAAGTAAATGTTTGATAGGCATGACAGATCAAAGGAGTTACAGAAATTCCAGACAAAGTGAAAGATCTAGGTGAGAGATTATCGAGGAACAGAAACATAGTCACCTGGTGAAATTGTGAAGTGAACTAGACCTGTGTTCTATACAGTGGAGGTACAGAGACAAATCTGGAAAAGGAATGCGGAACAGTTATGCTCAGAATCTGGAGAAGCACCAGAAGGACCAGAAGCTACATCAACTCTTACATCAATTAGAGAAAAAGATAGCAACTTTGAAAAGAAATTAAAGGAAGAATGCAAATACCAGAAGAAGTTGAGTGATCATATTGAACACCATAGCAAGTCAAACATGACCACAGCGACAAGTTGAACCTCCTAACAAACTCATCCATTACGTACCCAAGAGTTTGATATGCTGGAAGAGATGCCTACTTTAGCATGATTTACTTAGTAGTAGGCCATTGCAGCATATTATTATTGGTTTTGAAGCTCCCAGTGCATCTTGTGTTGTATATGTCTTTCTTGCAAGTTAACAAGGACAAAGTTGAGATAGTTGCCCAAACATATATTCAGGCAATACAATTTCTTTTCTATTAACATGCAGCTGCTGATTTAGCATGGTTAGAATCAATTATTGTATATATCACGCATGAGACTATCTATGTGTTGCAGGTCATGTAAAATATAATACAGAATATGAGGTCAAAATAGGCCTTGTTGCTCAATTGAAGTAATGGTCATCAAATGAGCATTATAAATTAATGTCACATTCATATAATTATAGAACTGGAATTTTTTTCCAATGATAAATGATGGACCAAGAGTGGTAGTTTCCACAAACTTTTGTAATGCCACATGGGTAGGGGAATTCATATTTGATTTTGGTTATTCAGTATATTTCATTCTCTCTGTATTTCATTTTAACTGATTCTTAGTTAGTTTAGTGGGAAATATGTTAAACAACATACTAAACACAATTATGTATATATTTCTTTCATGGATTTGTGTTTTTTCCTCTTACTAATTTCAATAATACATATTAAAAATATACACACTAAGATAACATGTTCCTATAAATATCCAAACAAAAACATAGACTTACATTTTCATTTATATGTAGGTAATTAACCTGATTTTATTTATTAGTATGTTATACATTCCTATTTTTACATTCTGTATAACCCTTAAACATCGTTCTACCAACATTATGTTGGTGGATTTTTTTCCTTCATAGGTGTATTTTAAATTCATATATTCTTATGTGTTTGATAGGAACCTAGAAATATATAAGAAGACTTTTTATAAAGAATGAATCTGAGTTACATAGGGCTGACAATAAAGTAATTAACACATTGTGTAATTTTAACAATGATTTTTGTATTACAACATGACAAAAAAAAATTCACATCAACTACATATGCTCTCAAGCAGTTGGCCATAAACTCTAGTAGTTATAATTTATATCCAATTTTACCTTACCAACTAACACACACACCTTTTCACTAATTCAATGATGTCACTATTTGTGTATATAAGTAATCTGTTACTTTAGTTCAAAAATGTTAATGGTAACCCTATTTTTCCTTATAACATTTACAAGAGTACAGGAAGAAAATTCAAACATTATAATTATTAAAATTATTTAGATGTTGATATGATTCTATGCTAACATGTATATATGTAATTCAATTAATAGTATATAGTAATTACAATTTAAGTAATTATAACCACAACAATTTTTGTGCAAATGAAAAATAAATATATTATTATACCAATCATACTGTGCAGAAGTCAATTCTTTTCTTAATTTTCTTTTAAGACTTCAATGGTTATACAAGCTTTGTTTGGTGCCAACAAATGCAGGGAAAGGCATAATGAGCAAGCCTGCGATTTCCTTAATCTATGATAGAAATAACAAGGTATGATATTAATGCTTGCAGACTGTTGAACAGGGAGACCTTTTCCACAATTTCTTCAGCTCTTGAATGTTCACGACATATAGCAGGTTAACTATCGGAATAAAGGTCAGAAAAATACCTGCCAAGGAACCAAAAAATATAATGCCAATGTTGTCATAATTAGAATAAATGCATTGATTGCTTGAATTTTGGCTTCCCTGCTCACAAAATAAGAACTTTTGTAGATTCTTGATATAATCTGAAATGGTGCTACTTTCCATTGAATATGCTGTTATTGAAATACCATTAATTATAACGTAGTAGCATAACACAACTTGTAGCTTCTTCTCAGCTGTTCCAAAGGTGAATTGAGGTCCTGTTTTTCCATTGATGTTTAAGTTAACAGTTCTCTATAAGAAAAAAACACAAAAAAATTATTCACAATATAAACTATCATGCTAATTTTATGTTTAGTGACCTCACTTGCTTTCTCTTGATATAAAGTTGATGTATAGACCGGAATACAATGATTAGCAAGGTACACCCACATCCCGAGATGATGTCATTAACAAGGAGAAGGGAGTAGAAATATCCATCAGGATTTGTTGAAGTACAGAAACCAGCAGGAAATCTGGTGTATCCAAAACCCAATCCTTCCGATAAGAACAAACTCCTTCTATATTGAGAGGTGGAATTTGCATTTTGTTTCTGAAGATTTTCTGCAGTGTCAACCATTATAATTGTAATGGGGACTAGTGGATATAAAATTCCTACTATGATGCATGTTATGTGAATATATTTGTTTTTGCCAGATCTTTCGAATGCTTGAGCATGGAATGGAAATACAACTTTCCAAAAGAGAGTAGCCGTATGGAATATCCACCATAAATGATATTGACTGAAGAAATATATGATCAAAATACCTGCAGAAGAAATGAAATGCAAATAAAAACTTAATAAAGTTTAGCTATGAAATAATGCTTCAGCATTATATATATATTATATATATAAATTATTATACTGGAGGCACTCCATTCTCCTCCTACAAGAAGACAAGTAACCTTATTTTCAATAATATTGGAAAGCAAGGAATGAGCATATGCTCGTTACTAGGAGCATTTGCTTCAGTAATAACAAATTTCTTGATCAATTACATAGTTTATCACCTTCAAGAATATTTTTTTCACTTTTTGGCCTAATTCATGTTGTTGAATAATTGAGTGCTTTGATAATTATGTACGGTATATATCTTGTAACTTTGATTATCATTATGTCGAAAGTAAATTTTTCATAACAAGAAAATAGGTTGTCATTATTTATTTTAATTAAAATGCACATACTATTATGAATTATCTCAGTAAAGTTTATACCACTTATGAATATATTTCCTCTTAACTCAAAAGTACCATCTCTATAGACCATTGCTGAAATTCCATAACTGAAAATGTGGCATAAATATATCCACATGAAAAATGACAAGACACAGATGGCATAGATCCTATACATGTCCATATAGGGTATAAATGTCTTTAGCTAGTAATAATATCTTGGAGAAGAATATTACCCATAAAAAGTGATAATTTTGCTTTTCTTGCTTATACCCACCATTACTATTTCAACCCAATTACAACCTGGTGCTATCATGATAGTGGCAGAAGCATCTACTCCAAGGATGATGGTAGCATAATAAAAGAAAGGAGAGTTATGATCAATTATCGGGGGAAATGCCAACAAGTAAAATCAGGTATATGCGATTATACTACATTAATGTAAAATGCTATATCTACACTCTTAAATCCCACCATTGTGAATTAAAGTTATAAAATGTTTCTTGGCATACAAGTGCAGCTAAAAATATTCATCTGATTCATTCTGACTGTGTTCAATCTATTTTCAGGTCAACATACATTGGTGACACTAACGTACATTGGCAGTAATCTTGATGATGAGCCAGTGAAGTAGACAAAAAAAATTACAGTGTGGTAGCACATATTCATTGGTCTCACATGAACCCAGAAAAATAAATATTGTTTAAGTGAAATTTTGACAACCATTGACTGCATCTAAATTTATGGTCTTCTGTTTGTGTTTAATATATTTTGGGATTGTCAAACATTACATATATTCATGTCCATTTATGCCTTATCACTCATGCATCACACAGCTTACTATATTCTAAGAGTTATGAATATCAGTATACTGAACTGGGATGTGTTTGTATATGTGCATGGGTAGGATGCATGAGGGGTTTGCATCCTATATACTATATACTATGAAATCAGAAATGGTGAAACCATTAGGTATAGAAGTTTTGTGGCATGACATATTAATGATGTTAAGGAACAGCATCAGGGCCATTACTATCCAACAGGCACTCAATATCATGATATATTATTTCGCCCAAATATTTGTATTTAGGAATTCCATGTGGTCATTAACAATAATTCCATTGCATATAATGACTGAAGGCAGCTGATTTATGATGGTTATTCCATTACCTTGGGATTGAAGTTAGCATGTGGCCAAATGCACAACAATGAGGTGAATAGTATGCTTGATATCACTATGCAAGTGCATAGTTGAAAACTTAGTGAAATAGATACTAGATAAATTAACAAGAGGCGTGGTTTCTCCAATTTATTTTATAGTCTGAATTGTATTTAAAGGGGCTTCCATCTCTTTCTGTTGAATATTTGTACCTTTTTCCTATATAAGTCAATCCATTTGTTATAAAATTTTATTAAATTCTCTTAGTTACAAAAATGAATTGTTCTCTTTGTCAAAAGATCAAAATATCTAAATTGATAAAACGAGAATGATATAATACCCATGAAGTAGGGGTAACAATAATAACAATCAAAAAATATCATGAAAAACCTAAGGTTACGAAAAGTTTATAAAACTAGTAATGAATGCTAGGCATTGAGAGGCAAGCTAGAGCATGTTGATAAACAGAGTAACTTCATTCATCATACTTTCCTAACTGAAATACAGGCTGTTCTCACTTGTATGAAGGCCGATTGGGGAGGTTGTTTTACGGAGCTTGCAGGGGTTTATAATGGTCTCTGTTTATTCTTTGTTTTATTTCTGGCTGGCTAGTTCTTCTGTTTGGTGTAGGGTGGCTAACCATGCACTCATTGTCAGTTAGACACTGCATCCCACTGTAGCTTCGATCTACTTCCAGGCATTCTCTCGATCATTTTCCCCCCTATAACCGACATTCTCCTGATTATTTTATATAAGCCCACATTACTTAATGCCGGTGACCCATTCATATTTTAATGGGTGATTGTATACTTAGTACATAGATAGAAATGCATATATACATATATATTATACTATGCACTGTATTAAAATCTTCCATCCAACTCCCCAACTGCTGCCTTAGCTCTCCAATATTCTACTTTCATATCCATCTTACCAAAGGTTAAACAATATTTTTTTAGTTAGGTAGCTACAGATTATCATAACACAAAAGGGAGTGACTTCTGTCAGACTCTTAATAAGACTCCGAGATGTACAGAATAGCTGGACACGGTTCAGATAACCCATTATGTTAAACATATCTGAAACATTTAATGGCAATTAATCAATAATTCATTATGTAAATGTAACAATGCTTACATAAAACCAAAGCACCAATCGTCATGTACACTAGGAAGATAGCAGGGAAAATAAGCCTGTGGTAATTAATAATAATAATAATAATAACAACAACAACAACAACAATAATAAAAATAACAATAACAACAATAATAATAACAATAACAATAATAGTAATAGTAATAGTAATAATAATAATAATAATAATAATAATAATAATAATAATAATAATAATAATAATAATAATAATAATAATAATAATAATAATAATAATAATAATAATAATAATAATAATAATAATAATAATAACAACAACAACAACAATAATAACAACAATAATAACAACAATAATAACAACAACAACACAAAAAAATTTAACAACAACAACAATAACAACAACAATAATAATAATAATAATAATAATAATAATAATAATAATAATAATAATAATAATAATAATAATAATAATAATAATAATAATAATAATAATAATAATAATAATAATAATAATAATAATAATAATAATAATAATAATAATAATAATAGTAGTAGTAGTAGTAGTAGTAGTAATAATAATAATAATAATAATAATAATAATAATAATAATAATAATAATAATAATAATAATAATAATAATAATAATAATAATAATAATAATAATAATAATAATAATAATAATAATAATAATAATAATAATAATAATAATAATAATAATAATAATAATAATAATAATAATAATAATATAATAATAGTAATAGTAATAGTAATAGTAGAATAGCACCAAGTCAAGACTTAAATGATTTCCATTTAAATATATAATGTAAAACCCAAATTATCTGCTTGGTGATTGGAGGAAAAGTTATGTGTCTCTTAAAGGAAAATTATGGCATTTTCCCATAAAGACATAAGAGTCCATGTAAATGTGGGAATTATTATTATTATTATTATTACGAAAGGTTGTGGATAAAATCACAATTGGAGGTTTGGTAGGTTTTGGAGGAGGCACGGATGCTAATAGGGGTATAGGGGTGAGAATATGTTCTGGAATAATAATTATTGGTCCTTCAAAAGGAAAAGATGGCAATTTTCCCAATATAATTATAGACAAAAAAATTATATTAGAATTAACTCACATTCTCTTCCATGCTAGACAAGATAATTATTATGATTATTGCTGCACTTGCTAGAATTGAAAGGCTTAATAATAGGATTACCAATATATCAACTAATAACCAAACTCCACCTTGGTCAAGTTGTACCCAGGTATTACAACTTCGTGTACAGTAACTTGAACCATTTTTTTGGTAAAAGTGTCCAGTGCATTCCAGAACTGATGCTTTAATGTCATTTGAAAGCATTTGTACAGGATCTAAAGATCGGATATCAAAATATAACAGCTGAGGGTGCGTTTGCAAACAAAGATAATCAATACAAACAATTATGATGGCAATAGTAAAGATAACAAGACTAAATATGCTTATGAGTATTGTTGAGAGCCACTTGGGTAATAAGAGTCCATGCACTGTTGAGCTATGACAAACCAAAAATATTGTATTTTCTGGACATGAATTGCTACAAATTTCCTCTTCGTATTAGAATGTTGAGACTAATTCATAAATCACATAAGGTCCAACAGTTAATGTATCCTCGAGAAGAACATGGAAATATTCTGAAACTGTAAAATTGACTGGTTAGTGTTTATGGCTATAAACAGTAGTAAGTGTACGAGTTACACCAATACCTTCCAATTGGTGGTTATTTATTTTCTAATTATTGTGCAGCTCAGCTGTTTCAAAGATGCAACATGTAGAGTGATCTACATGATGATAATGAGTTTTTTCCAATATTATGTATAAATTGCATGACTAATATGCAAATAAAATATTTCTAATCATGATGGTGGATAGTTAACTCAATGCCAAGGAGAAAATTTATTCAGAAAATTAACTTTTTGATAAATTTCAACTGAGCTACTTGGGTTTTCACCAAATTGAATGTATATGATCAAGTAGCAATAAAGTATCACAAGAATCACATGATTCATAACTTATTAGAATTTTCAGTCTATAAGCTAAAATTTTTATCTGGCATGGTTTTATAATAATAATGAAGAAACTTGAGAGTTGAAACTCACTAATGAGGTACCTCAAACCCCTATTGACGAATGATACTTATATGTACGATGGTTATTAAGCCTCTTCTTTACAAGGAGCTTCCCCCCATTTCTGATTTTATTGATTACATAGGTCATGCATAACAAGATAGAATGGTATTGTCCCAAACATGCTCAGTTTTGGTAGAATTCTCAAGTTCTCCGTATCATTGTGTTCCTTGGTCTGTGTCTCCACCCTCACCTCTACTATGCAATTCATACCATCATAATTTTATGGAATACAATACACAAAAGATGAGTTAATGATAGTTGTTAAATTATCTTGGTCCTGTGTAGCTATACTTTTGACTTGAAAATAACGATTTTCCACATATACATTAGAAAAATATGTACTAAGACAGATCCATTATTGTTGATAAATTATAATCAAGGGTTTGCTATCAACAACCTACCACAGAATATGAATATCATTCTTTATCAATGTTAGAATCGACTTATTATTCCATAAAAATGAATCTATTGCATTTATCATTATTGTTCTCAACAGAGATTCACTAGACATAGTTGTAGTAGGTGAGTACCAAAACAACTGCAAGTATTCATGTAGCACCAGTTAGCTAGTGTGTAGATGCTAAATAATAAGCAACGAGGATAGGATTCGAACTACACCTGCAGTTATTAGGCCAAATGAATTCTACAGAACAACCAGACAGTTCAAGAACTTTTACAGACAGCACCATCTCCAAAATATACCACAACTCAAATCATTTTTGGGTCGCATAAAGTAAATTTTTGCCAATTTAAACGGGTCACTTTACCCCTTGTAGAGATTGTTAAAAAATGTACACAGTGATATTGGGGAAACGAACAACAGCAGATATTTGACAAAACTCCCAAACAGTTCTCATCATACCATTTATTTATACATTATGTCCAAGCAATCTGTCATCTTGGCATGTGATGCTTTGTCAATAATGGGATGGGAGCCATCCTACTTAACAGTTCAAAGATGGACTAGTGCGACTTATTGCCTATGCATCATGATCAGTCACACTAACCTAGAAAAATTACTTACAACTGGAGAGGAAAGATCTTGCAATAATGTTTAGAGTAAATAAATTCCTGTTTGGTAGGAAATTATCTGACCACAAGCCCTTATAAAGTTTTTCAAGGAAACAAGTGGTACTTCTACATTAGCATAGCCAGAATTCAGTGGGCTTGGGAAGATGTTTTGGTTTTAGGAAGGAAGCCCTCCTGAATCATTTTCTTCAGTACTTATGTCCACAGCTGTATTTTTATCTAAAATGTAGACCTGTCTCAAATACAGGGTGAGCAAGTGCACCTTTTTTTATATGGAATGAGTTTGCTCACCATGAATTTTATTATAACCCTGCACATCTCAGATCCTCACAAAGGTCCACCACATAGGGGATGATGACTAGGGGGAAATGTTTAAAAAATGACAGCTCTGCCAAAAACACCCACCTCCTCAGTTGAATCACACTTTATGACCACTATGATGTTCCTTGTCTTAACACATTCATGTGAGATGTCATTGCAATCGGCAAAATCAGACTTACAACACAGGTACCGTTAATTTTGGTTCCAATTTTTTTTCTCAAGCTTGTCAGATTCAATGAATGATTAATTTTTTAGCAATCTTTTTGTTAGCAGTGTCCATTTTGCATATTACATGTAACACATCTAACCATAAAAGAGTAAATCAACTGAATGCTCTATTTTATGTATTGTAGCATGTGAATTAGCTAGATTGATTCGATGATGCTTTTACAAATGAAATTTTCTACAACTTGTATATCAATAGTTGTGTCCTGGTTTTGGAAAATTAAGTGTTTAGATGTTGAAATTGTGATTATACATGTAGCTACCTATTGTGGGATCTGTATATAACACTGTAGTTTACATACATGTTGTGCATAAGGGAGGTGTTGTTGATCAACTCTTAAATACATGAAACATTTGAACTTAGCATTGAAAGTCATGAGCATACTCCCAGTGAGTTGCTCTAACAGAAACATATTAAAGCCCTATTAATCCAATAACTAAGATAGTCAATACGCCAATCTCAACCTCACTGATCATGATGGTGTCTCAAAGTTTACTGGGGATATGCTAAACAGCAATTTTGGCCACTTAAAATATATTGAAACCAGCTATGATGAAGGACAAGAAGTCTATGCCTGCAGAGGACAAAGAGCCATTCAGCCCGAGGATGTGGCTACTCTTATCATATCTGTTATTTCTTAACTAGCAGTTGGCTGGCTAAGTCTGGGACGGCAATTCTAAGTGTTCTGAGGAGAGGAGAAGTATGGGTATATAAATAAAATGTAAAATAGAAAAGGTACACAGAGAGTAGGAAATTTTCTTTTCTACAGTGTGTCAAAAGAGGCAGTAGCTGCTCTCCTGGGTAGTGGTAGCATTTGAGTGTACATGATTCCAGTTAGTTTTTAGATTATTGCAGTCCCCACATAGTATGTTGTTCTTCCTGTTAGGCATTGATAGCTTTCATTTTTGGCATAATTATTCCCTCCAGACCCTTCCTCTGTGTCCATGGTATAACCTCTATACACTTGTTGGTATGTTTGACATCACTTCCATGACCTTCCTCTTTCATATCTCCTGTGTCCTCAACTTCTGTGTCAGCAATTACAGTTCCTATATCTTTCGATAAATCCTCCATATTAACTCAGAACCCACACTCACTTCTCCATAGCATTGTCATAGAGATGCAAGGTGTCAGGTAGTATAGCTCTAGAAGCAGAGATAGAGGCTTGTCTAAGTAAATTACTAGCTGAAAGTTTTAGAAATAGAGGTTGTGGAACAAGCAAAAGTTCCAGTACTGATTCGTACACTACTACTGGCCTTCTTTTCCAGCTACTGCTGACCTGTCTAGATCTCATACTGGTCCTTCCAATAGTTTTACTGTCACTGATCCTTATTTAGGTAAGTCAGCAGCTATGTGGTGCTTTTTTCATATTCAAAGACCCCAAGATAAGCATATGATTCAGTTAGGACTGCTCTTCAACTCTTCTACCAGATGAAGGTTTTTTTAAATTAACTTGTAGTAGAGACAGATCTCTCTGTTGCCACAGTTTGTGGAACTAGTTTACATGCCAATCAGGACAGATGAAAGCATTTTTTGTGGATTTTTTTGTATTAGGACAACATTATTGATGAAGCCATCATTCCCTGCAAAGGGAAGACTGGGCTTCAAACAATACCTAAAGAAAAAATCCCAAAAATTGATCGTTTTGTTTACAGGCTGATACTACAAATGGCTGCATCTTTACATGCAAGAGAGTAGAAGATAATAGTAGAGGATTATATAATAAAGTAGTGTTCGATCTAATGTCTGGCTTAATCAAGTCATTTTCATGCATGAACAATAAAAATAAGGACAAAAATTCCACTTGAATCAGGTCAACATATCATATGTATCATGTACATACTAGCCATCAGGTAAATTATATTATGGAGACTTTATTTAATCCTAAACCAATGAAGAAGTTATAACCATAGATGAAGTGTACAGCTATTTATTTGTCATAGCACTCAAGATTCCTATTGAAAACCACAACATAATTATTATACCAATAATTTGTATAGTTATCCTAAGTTGTGGCACTTAAAAACTAAGTGCCTTATCTTGTCAATTTTCATGTGTGAAGTTCCTTTACTCTTGACCAATTCACCAGCTATAGCTAAATTTGTACTAAAACTTTCTCAAGTGCCCTTTTGAGAATCTTGAATGCTCTTTCTAGATCAAGTAAGTTATATAGCTAGTATTATCGATGAAGAAACTTGCTAACTTACCGGGGTATCTGCTCGGGTATTTTTCCAGACAATTATAGCAAAACAATCCTAAACAATTGGCTGCTTTTGAAGTAAATTGCAATATGTAAGTGATAATATCAACCAAATATTTTGGTATTCAATGATTACTGCCTCCACCTTCAAAGAGTTAATAGCATTAACATGATCTACAATTGTGTCTCCATGGATTATAAAAAAATTATGAAGAAAATAGTTATTGAGAGGTGTAAGGGACCATATCCCCGGACTATTTTCCTATTACCTGTACTCTGTCAGGGACCATATCTGCTGACTAAGGACCACACCTCCACTGATATGACTAAAGGATCAACACTATAGACTTATCTTGGAATACCAAGATCACGTGTACACACAATCATTGGGCCATAGAGAGTGTAACTATATTAGGAAATAGTGAGAACTCTAGAATACTCTGTAGTTGGTCATACTCATATCATTTCTTTATTTAGTCATTTATGTGTGGGAGCCAGCCAGCCCCGTAAAAAGGACTGACTGGCTCATAATGACAAGTTTTGTTGGACCTACCTCTACACATATTGCATAAGCTGCCCTTCACGTGCTACATCCCAAATTTAATGCAGACCTGCAGTATAGTATAAGGTCTCCATTCCTCACATCTGGCAGCTTCAAAAACAACCTTCATCAAAGAGAAGACTGATCTAGAAGCCCTTGAAACCAGTGCCAAACTTACTCCACTATAACACTATCATTTCCTTTCCCAACACAGATTTCCCAAGCACTACCATTAGCACTTACTGTGGCTACCAGAGAGACATGAGATAAAACCAAGAGAGAGATGGCCGGAGAGTAAATACTTGCCAGAGAATCTGAGAATGTTATGAATCTGAGTCCGAAGACCCAAACCCCACAAGAATCCATCCAACGACATGACTGCTACTAACTCAGCCTACATAGATGACATCATTCATGTTGTGTATCACCAGATGCAGTAGGAGACACCAAAAGAGAAGAAAGACTAGCCAGTTCAAGAGAGCAGAGAGGCAAAATTACTACTAAGAGATGAGAGAGAAAGAAGAGAAGAGGAAAGATAACAAGAGAAAGACCTTCATAAGCAAGAAAAGGAACTCCATCGTCAAACTCTCCAACTCCACCAAGCTGAGACCACACGCACCCATGTAGTCATGGGAGAAGAAGACTCCAAAGTTGTCCTCCAATCATTCCAGGCCCTCATGGACGCATCCCGAGTGCCAAGAGACCACTAGACAGCTAGCCTAGCAACACTGCTAAACCACAAGTTAATGAAGGTCAATATGGACTACGTGAAGAAGAGAGGGGACTTCCCATTGCTAAGAGAAACACTTAACAATTTTGTGATATTTCCCCAGACACATACAGGAGGTAGTTCCAATCCATCATGCAAGAAGCAGGGGAAATGTGAATTGAGTTCTACCACAGACCACCTCTCCTGAGTTCCAAATGGTTTCGCAACAAGAAAAGCAAAGAGAACTTCCTTGAGATCATAACCACTGAACAAGCCCTAACCAGGAGGAAATTAATGTTATGCCTTTTGGCTTGGTAGGTGCCCCTCAGTATTTCAATACTTTATGAATTCAATTCTGCAAAGGTTTATTCCTTTACATGGATGATGTCATCATACAGAGTGACACCTGGGAGAACCACCTAACCCACCTACACCTCATCGTTCACCCTCTCGGAGATGCTGGACAACATAAATGCTAGATGACATAGAAGATATGCACCTATCTCAATCACATTGTACAAGAAGGGCAGGTACACCTAGAAACAGCCAAAGTCTCGGCAATTCACGATTCCCCATCCCAAAAAGGAAAAAAGACATTAGAGCTTTCCTCAGGCTGGCTGGCTATTATCGCCACTTTATCCCTTCATTCTCCTCCATATCTACACCCCTCACAAATCTGACCAAAAAGGATGCCCCAGACACCCTCCAGTTAACAGACACTCATCAGAAAGCCTTTGACTCCATCAAACATGTCCTCCCCGCCTCCTCCATGCTCATGAACCCCATCCTGGACTGACACTTCACCCTCCAGACAGATTACTCTAATGTACTGTCTTAAGTCAAGTCAATGATAAGAAAGTGTAGCAACCCCTCGCATACTATTTGAGAAAACTACGTCCACAAAATACCAGATATGCCTCGGTTCATCTGGAATGCTTCGCTTTTGTGTAAGCCATCAAGTATTTTCATGTCTAACTCACAGGAGTTCACTTCTCTGTGGACACCGATCATAGGTGCCTTGCCTACCTAAACTTCATGAAGGATACAAGTAACCACCTAACTCAATGGTCCCTCTCCCTCTAGCCTTATCACTTCACCATGACATACTTCCCTGGAAGAGATAATAGCAATGATGATGGACTCTCACAGCAAGCCTAGACCTCATGTCTTCCAACCATTAGTAGGGGAAGGGAAGGGGATATCAGAGACCATATCCCCTGACTAAGGACCACACCTTGACTGATGGCCTATCAACAACATCATAGACTTATCTTAGAACCACAAGATCACATACACACACAAACATTGGGCAATAGATAGTGTAGAGGTCAACTAGAACCCTACAGTACTCTGTAACACCTCATTTGTCATGTACAACATTTTCTTATTAAATAGTCATTTATGTATGGGAGCCAGCCAACTCGACTGATAGGCTCGTGATAACAAGTTTGGTTGGACCAGCCTCTACAAGTATTGCATAACTACCCTTGAAGTGCTACATCCTATCTTTTGAGTTATTGGTGAACATTTTATGAACAGTCTTGCTTAAGTGAGTCTTTTGAAAAATTAATGCAAGCAATAAAGAAAAGGTTTCATAGACTGGCATGGAAATCAATTAAGCTCGAGCTCTCACATATGTCAACCTAGCTAGTGCACGTATTCAATTTCAATGGTGGTCAAGTGAATGTACTTTTCTCAATCGTCTCTAGAAACCATTTTTAAACAGTTCTTGATATAAATATGTTATAAAATGAGTGGTAGACACAGAAAACAAAGTGCTCTTCATTGAGATCAAGTATACAGTACCTGCTAGGTCTACCTCTCTCTGAGGTTGAAATTGATCCTTAATGTTATTATAGCTATAAACACAAACCCACCAAAATGATTATACAAAGAACTACTTCTACTGTATTAGACATAGTCAAAGTTTCAATAGCTTTATTTAAGTTATGTATCAAAGACCTTACTCAAACTTATAAAAAAAATTATGATTCAGAACAACATATAAAAGAAAACAAAAAGTAAAGAATGTTCTGAAGAAAGAGAAAAACATTTAAGTATTTTGAGACACTGAACCTATTCCTTTTTTTTGGAAGAGTTTTTTCCCCAAGTATTATTTGGCTGTTATATTAGATTAACCTATCAATAACAAAAATACAAAATTGTAGTTTGATGACAGACTCATTATCATTTAGACCAAACCATTAGACACATATTTACCACTCATGCAGACCAATTTAAAAAGGAGTGAAATATAGGTGTATGTATTTTAAATGGTAAAGTATATTATCTAACTCTACATGAACATGGTTTCATTTTAATCCTTTTTGACCGATAAATCCAAAATTAATGGTTATTTCGGTTGCGGGGACCACAGATAACTAGGATTTGGACTCTGATGACATTTTCTTATTATCATCATTATTATCACTTTGTTCTTTTTCAAGTGATATTTACTTGCTTGTTTTTATTGTATATATTTTATATATTATAAGGGAAAAAATCAAAAATAAACAAAATTGTAATAATGTGCACTAAAATCAGTTATCTATCTAGCTTAAAAGAAATGAGTGAGTAAATTATTGAACGTGTTAAATGGAACAGGTTATCTGATAGTTACTGCAGGAAAGAAAAAGAAAAAATTGCATTCTAATTTGAAGGAATAATTATTGAATAGCTATAATATGGTCATTTTTGCTGCCAGAAAATATGTAGCTAGCATATAGCTTTTCATCAATATATTTCCTTCCTAGATCCATGGATAAAAAGAATTATTATCAATAAATAATGGGAACTGTGTAAGACTTTGTCTACATTGGTCATTCAATTTTTTAACTAGTCAACCCAATATACATTTTGGGCTTTTAAATAAACATTTTCTTCTTAGATTGACTCTCAATGAACTCTAAGTTTACATAAAATAGGTACAATGACTTTATCAATAATCAAATTTATTCTCTTAATGCTTTTGTCATATATACTCTCAGGTGCTGTGACACTCAGTACGCTCCATACTAAACTAATTGCTAATCAGTAAGATTTTATCTATGGTCTAACTTGGTGTGAATAAAACTAGACCAACACAGCTGTAGGACTAGAGTTACTTATATATTTTACATGGAATGCAAGCACTAAGTTGAAGGAACACTATACTGATTAATATTATGACTAACCTAAGTTTCTCAAGTTGATCTGTACAAATCAAGTTGCTAGTCAGTAAGTATTCATCTGTAATCTTGTTCAGTGGACATTAGTCTAGACCAATAGCAGCTGCTAGAATTAGAGCTACTTACAGCAGCTATAACATTTGCACAAAACTTGAATGCTCTGTTGAAAGAGCACTATAATTGTAATTAGAGTACCTGATCCATGTTCTTGTGATTTGTTTGTTCTTGTTCCAATACAAGGATCCAGCAACTTGGCTAGATTTTATCAATGGAAACTTGCCAGCAGTTTACAAATTATTTTGTGTTATGATTTTCATGAAAACAGCTCTACATTAAAGCTAAGGCATTCAAAGAGTTCAATTTTCTCACTATAATATTTCGGCTAGATACTCTAGCCTTCATCAAGAATTAATAGACCTACTGCAAACAGAACTAACTATGATAAAAACTTAGTTATTTTGTCAACCAGGGCCAAATCAATAATTATAGGTAGTAACTACTCTCCAATTTAATATTTATTTAAAAAGCACTTGACCACTCTGATAATGCTATAATAACAGCCCCTATCAATAGCAGCTGCACCGATTTAGGGTAATAAAGATGTTTGTTGATGAAAAACTAAAATGTTAACTATTAGTTTTCATGTTCAGTGTAGAAGTGTAATTTTTGTATGCATTATATATATAATATGTTCACTGTTTTCAAAGAGTTCACTTCAATAGTCATTACTTCTTTTGTAACGAGACTATGTTAGTAAAATCAGGATGCTAGAGCAACGTTGAAACCTATCAGCTCAATTATGTTCAACTATCGATTGGAGAGAATTTGTTACAATCCTACCTACACCTACTCAAACACAATTCATACTAGGTCATTATACTAAATAATGTTCTGGCCAAGAATAAGCTTAGAAAACTCTTAACATGGACCTAGCTCTAGAAACTAATGGCCTTAGCATTAACCTTAGATAGTTCCAAATCCTAGAATATGAAACACTTCTAGTATTATTAAAGCTCTATCATCTCCTCTAATCAGTTACCCTCACTAGGGGAAAATCCAGGGATTGTCCCAAGTTTCCAGGCATGCACTAGGAAAGATTGTGGCAGTACTAAATTTATCCCCAAGTAATTTTCACTGCTATTTTCAGCACTCCATCCAGAGAGAAATTGCCAGTCATTTTCCCAAGGACTAGTTCCTTCATCTACACGTCAGAGATTTTTATAGCTACCTTGAAGAAATTACTAAGAATTTTATAGCGTAAATGTAGCTATTTAAAGTCTTTCTTTTCAATTTAAAATATTGATGATAGAGCTTTAAAATATATTATGCTAATAGGCTATTATACTAGTAATGGGGTTATGACAAAGTGTAGTCCAGCTGTTGGAATGTCAAAAGCTACAACAATTAAACTATTTCACAATTATCAGTTTCCAATTGTGATTCATGTGAAGTTCAATTTTCAGCATGAGTGTCACTTTTTAAATTCTTTTTCTAACTCCTGACTTCTTATATTTGCACAAACCAACACACCATATCATAAAGTCCTATCCCTGTTAGGTGATACATAAATAGAGGATAGGCTATAGACTTTTAAACACTTAGTAATTGTTTCATAGAAAACACCATAAATCAACCAGCATATTATATATGTACCTTTGAACAAAACCTCAGTTAATGACCTGAGAAGTTACTTTCACTGTTTATTTTTGCAGCAAGTAGGATAGATTGAGTCGATGATACCTAAGTAATATAATCTGTTGTAATCAAGTAACAGATTAGTTGTGTCAGCATTTGAAAATTTCAACAAATTGTAATGATTGTAACTATAGTGTGGAAGTTATTTTAGGGAAAAGATATTTAGATTTATACATTTCTTAGCCATCTATCTAATCAACTTAAAACACTACACTGTTACTTGATGTACAACTATATAGGGTGTTACTAAAACAGTACAATTCATAAGATGGCGGATAACAACAAGGGGATTCGGTCATGCACTATTGTCCACTCTATGATATGTGCCTTTACAATATATCCACGAAATTATTTTTCTAATATATTATAAAATAATGATCATAGCTCAGAACAAATTCATCTGGGGAAATAAATACGAAAAATTGATTCTCTTTAGAGATAGAAGTAGATACATCTCTACATGATTTTTTACATTCCCAACCACAACAGATATAGCATAATACCAACCACCACCCAAAAAGTTAAACTATAGCTCTGTAATGAATTCCAAGATTTTTTGTTGGTAAGTAAGTTCTTAGTTAGACACATTCTACAAGGAAATAAAAGTGGGCCAAATATATCATAATTGAGGTTTACGATTGGGAGCATAGTCGTCAAAAATCAATAGGGCTTAATTATTGATGAAGGCAGCAAATGATTTAGAAAAAACACCTTGAAGTACCCTGACAAAATCTTATAGCATGCTATACCACAGCTCAGTTGATGAATGTAAAGGCTAAAATGATCTCAAAGGTCTTTACTTTAAATACTCTGCAAGAATAAAAGTATTTAGTTATGCCAAGTATCACAAAAGGTGGTTGTGGAATATTTCTATTAAGCACACATATTCTGTTAGATGCATAACTTAATTGGTTTCTTCCTATGCTTATTATTAAGCACATGCATGAATCCAAGTCAATTGAATATACAACTCAGCAAGCATGAATCTATTTGCAGAATCAGCTCATTGAAGCAAGCAATTAATTGTCCAGAGGGTGAAACTTTTCTGAAATGGCAACGATGTTCATTTCAAATAAAATGTCAATAGTAAGTCTATCAAAAACATTTCTGAGATCTATTGCTTTTCTGCTGTTGAATGGCCTGCATATCGTTTTATAAAATTAATGTGATAACCTCGAAGAACTCTTTCCTGATTATAGTCGATTATAACTCGTAATCGCATCATTAGTTTGACAGACCTGTCAAACCTCAAGCAAGTGATGTTAAGTAAACTTTTATGAGTTGTTAGATACTTGTTCTTAGTTCTCGTGGCATATACGAGTGGTAATGAGCATGCAGTGTCACCATCAGAATCATTAGTACTGCCACTGATATTCTAAGTAATGAATTATAAACATAATTATAGATAACAATACTATCATTATTTTTCTGGAGAAAGATAAATAAAATGGAAAGTTACTGTTTTGGTACTGTTTGTTTGTTTGCCTGCCACAAATCTACTCAAGGACATGATTTTAACAAACTAGATAGGCAGGTTATGTATGTACCATGGAACAATTTGAAGTCAAGATCAAAGGTGAGACCAAAAATGGCTTGATGTGTCACTGCCAAATTTGGTAGGCAGATTCAGTAAGCAGCACTGAAAACATGGACAAAGTCAATGGTCATGCAGAAAAGAAAAAAAACTTGCTGGAGCTTAAATGAACTAAGTAGACAGATTAGATATGTACAAGGAGCAATTCATTACATTTTGAAAGATAAAGGAGAAACAGGATAGATATGCTTCTTTGTAATCCAGTTTGGATCTAATAAAATGATGATGGCAACAGTAGCCTTGATAAATTATCTAAAACATCTCTATTCTAGCAATGGTTGTCATGAGATGTCCTTGTTTACCAGGATAACTTAAAATATAAAATGGAGATTGAAGAACAAATACTCAGGTGACCTTTGTCAGATTTCCAAGATTATGGTTAGAATCTTGACTCAACAACCAATGTGATGTGATTGATTTATGTTTGTGATAAGCCAGACACTCCTACGATGAAAACCTGACCATATTTATGTGATATTTATGTGAACTACAGGATATTTATATATTTCATACTCGTACTAAGCCACTGGATGAAAATGGCAAGAACTTATTTGGCCCCAAAAATAAATGAATAAATAGAATAATTTACCTCCGATTTTGGTAAATTGTAAAGTAGTGTTGGCATGGAGACTAACTCCATACTCAAATAATAAGCAGGCAACTCAGAACTACATCTGCACTGAACCAGGTTTTTGTTTTGTCAATTGAAGAGTTTGGTTTTGTTGAACTTTTCTTCTTGTCACACCTGCTCATAATCCTATCAACTCCACAGTAGCTATCTCTCAAATTCTATGCAATGAAATATTTCGTTGCAGTAAACCAGTGAACTGAATACACGCAGGAAATGAGAAAAGCATGACACATTAACGGAAGCTAAATTAGTCTACAAAATATCTTACCCGCTTGACTAGATCAGTAATGGGACAGCAAGCTTTGACTATTAGTCAAGGTCAAATCAATCAAGAAAGAAGATCAGGGTCAAATCTAGAGCTGAAAAAGAACAGACGAGGATAGGGGTTGGGTGGGCAGAGGGACTTTATCTAATCGCGAGCCAGATGATGCTCGGGGGTAGTAACCATCCGCGCGGACCGAATAGCTTGCGGATTAACCCGTTACCCAACGATAGAATTACCTTCGCCACGTAACCCCCCCCCCCCCCCCCCCCTACAACCCCAACCCACCCACCCCCCTAACCAACCCCAGCCCTGTCCTTGTGCATGATTAGCCATCCCCACCCATAAAATAAACTCTACACAGATATATTCTTCTGTCTGTTTTACTTTTCATCATCGTATAGGTAATGATCGAAGTCGTATAAACAAATAATGTAGAGTTTCTGAATTTTAGAGTGGAATTCAATTCAATCCCACTGTTTTTGGACTGGTATTGGATGGATTAAAGCTACTGATTTCCCAAGCTTCATATTCACATGTGAGCATAATTTTGATATAGGTGAGACAATATTAATCCAACGTATCAAAAGATAAAACAAAGCCATACATATAGCAGCTACATGCTTGCAGTTATGATAATAAATATTCCAAAATGTTGTTCAAAATGTTGTTTATCCCGCATTTTGACTCATAACAGAGTGTCCTCCAAGTTCTTGAGCATGGTATGACTGTATATGTGTTTCTGCTTAACTTCATCATTTCCACTGTTTCACATTTTCATAGAAGAGGATAGTCTTCCTGATAGATCAATCTCTAGTGCACTGCACGAGTCTCTAGGCTAGTATCATAACCGCTAGCAGATTTGATCCACCTGGATTATATTCACAACTTCATTAAATCCTCTGTGACACTGACACAGGCATTAGTATGTAAGGGAGTGGGGTGGGGTGGGATGGGGTGTGGTGTGTGGAGGGACGGAGTGTGGGGGGTTGTGTGTGGCGGGTGGGGGTGGAGTCTAACCATGCTATGGTCATTAAGATAGAATGTGAAGAAAAATACCCCCCACAGACTCTGTTTTGATTGCTATCAGCATAAATTCTTGATGGACTGTAAATGATAGAGTAATGTAAACACTAGAGAGTGACTTGTTTGATTATAACTCTTTATACTCATGGAAAATGGAGTAATAGTCTCTACCAAGAAAGTTCAATAGGCAACATGTCTATGAAGCATTAGACAACAATATTAACTGCCTTGTTGATCATTTTGATCAACCAAGTGACATGATATACTATCAATTAGAACAGCTACTAATTATAGCAAAAAGAATTTGAACGTGAACTGCCAATTTCTACAACAATGATTGGTGTGGTTTTTGCCTTACCACTCCATGGCTTTTGGCTTCCACACCACGAGTGAAAGGTCCTAGCCTGATATATAGTGTACACCTAGTTTGTGCATTAAAAAAAAATATGTATAGCGTTGACATCACCACACCAACAGTTCCAAATTTAGATGACAAGCAATCTCTTCTGCCATGCTGTATAGGAGACCATCAGCAAAACAATGAAGGATACTTCACTGATTTCCATCAGCATTATGATTGAATCACCACATCAAATGTCATCTTGGTAAATAAGTGAAGCTCAACCAGTGCATAGATAGCTTAAGACATTCCTGCTCCTAGCAAACAACACTCGATGCTTCTCAATAAATAGTACAAAAACAAAAGAAACAAGTAAAATTCCTAATTCTGATTTATGTTTAGCAGTGGACCTCATCAAAGTAATGACCTCCTAGAATAAGAAAGTGATAGGGTATCACAACCTCTCCAATCAGGATAGAGAGTACATGATTCAATATCAGGCAATTGCAGGGCAAGACTGGAGAGTGGATGACCCTTTACAGAGGAGCATACAATCAACGTTTTTACTGCCAGCAACCAAGTTCATGGCTGACTCAAACGGTTCCTACTCCAAGAACTATTCAATATCTACCTTAAGAAGCACAGACCACGGACAAGTTGTTACCCCATAGAGTGTCTGGTGCATCGTGCTTACAGAGCCTTACTCTGTACTAAGCATAGGTAACATCATAGTTGCATATCTTCTGTTTCCTTTGCTCTCAAAATAAAATCATCCCGGCATATTTGAATTAAAAAAAAATAGATGAACACTTTTTTTAATCAAATCTTGGTCATATTCAAGTATACTATACTATTATCTTCAGGATTGTACGTAATTTACAAGACCATCTCTTACATGTTTCCATAACTTACCTATGGCAAATTTTCATACAACACTCCCTTTGTGTACTTAAATATTGAATATGTTGTTATAGAGTGTAAAAAATTCATGCAGAAGTAGGATATTAAGCTAACTGCGACAGATATCTAGCAGTAACCACAGCCCAACCAACCTTACATGTGCCTTCCCAAACATTTATAGAACACCTTCATGCTTATCTCCATGGTGTAATATCTAGAACCTGAAATAAAATATGAAGAATATTCTATTCCCAGTATATAACTCTTACTCATTAAAAAAAATGTCAGTCAAAAAAGGAACTGCTAAAACACACTGTATTTGCTGAGAATTTCAAATACCCATGACATGTAAATTAATTTTAGGCTATGTATATTCTTTACAAGAACAAAAATGTGTTTTCTTTGCTAGCAAATGATTGACTTGTCAAAGAATAGAGAAAACAATACTCTACTAAAGTCAGCACATTATCTTTATGCTTTTGTTTTGTAGGCATGTTATTTTTCCATACAGGCCTTATAATGCTGGAGAACTCCACAACCTATGAGGAAGTATTGTTCTACTAGAGTTTCGGCAAATAACATTCTCAATAAGGTGACAATAAACCCCCCACCCAAAAAATGGTTATGACTTTGAAGTTCTGTAGATGCTGCTCACTTCACTGAATTTATAGCACAAAAGATAGATATTTTTGTGTCCTGCTTTTTGAAACTACAAATTTTGCTGCTGCCAGTGGTACTTGCAGCTGAAGTGGAGGTACTTCAAAACCTGAATGCCTGAATTTGCTGCAAGTTTTGTTTCTGATAGGAAGGTGATAGACAGCTGAAATGAATACCTATGGTAAGCAGAAGCTCTACTCGGTTTCATTCGGCACTAAGATGTCAGTAGTTTATCAAATTATGGTGGAGAGGGTTCCATTAAAACACATTTTCCTCTTTTGTACTGTAAACAAGTCAGCATAAGTGATATTTTATCATGTTATTTTTGTTCTTTTATTACTCAAGTCACTTTTATTACTAGTAGAACATCAGTTGCATTTTCTGTCAATGCCTTATTACAGATGCATTAGAGTACTCCACTAACAGCTAAAGTATATTATTCTAGTAAAGTTTTCAGACTATAACAATAAATCATCTAAGCAGTCAATTGTCTGCTAAAAAATAGCATACAAACTAACTAGATTTAACCACAATGATACTAAATGATTGTAAAAGATGTGACTATACTTATTTTAACACTGAGAAACTGATTAGTCTGAAAAGGTTATATATAGACCTTCCAGAACTAAAATTGTTATGAATGGATCTATTATTCTATTATAAGTAATTATAGATAAGATAAAGAACTATGCATTTTGAGGATCTATAATTATAATCATGTTCCATAAACATAAAAATTTGTAAAATCTGTAATATTTTGGCATACACGATTTTAAGAGGTGAAGGTTCATCTAAATGATTGTGAACTATAAAGATGGGTACTTGAATAGTTTCCTTTCTTTTAAGATGTAATTTTTATTATATCAAAACGAAAGGACACCAGATTGTTACCATGTAGACCACTACTACCAATTCAAATATTTACACACTCACAGAGCAGTGGAGGGCTACACAAAGTCAGAGTTCTACAAAGTTTAACTTAGAGTCACTTGGTCTTTTGGGACATTATTTACTCTTTCTAACTTGTTTATTATTGTATCAGCATAATATGTTATGACTTGTTGCTATTATATTCATGTACAATACATTACCCAATACACAACTGGCATGTTGCTATTGTTCTTATGTTTTCTGGCTATTATTCTGTACCTAGGGTTTCACCACATTATCCTCTACACAAAAGTCATGTTTTTATGTGCCCATGTTGGTACAACTAGAGTATCCATTAAGGATATGGTAACAATTCCACTAGAGCACTCCACCAATCAAACAGCAGATATTTTGTTGAAGTCAGCTATATCATCCTTGCAATAGTTTCATAATAGCTTGAATTCCACAAGCATTTGGTGGGATATTCTGTTTGTGTGAGTAAAGAAAAGCTTCTTATAGAAACTAGGGTACTTATAAATGTGTTTAAATTTGATAATAATAATATCATTATTATTCTGTGAAGGATAACATTATAGTATAAATTGGCAGTGTATTGTTTTGCTTTTCTCCATTTGGTTGTCTGTCATCATGAAATCAATCAAAAACAGTATATGGGATCTTTACCAAAGTGTTAGGCAGGTATTAAAGTATCTACAGAGGATTAATTCACTCATTTTGAAAGTTGTACAAGGCCAGTCAAAAACTGCCTTGATAGATATTTGCCGAACTTGCTAGGCAATTTCAGTATACATCAAGGAACAAAAAATCTATACTTGAAAGAATAAAGTCAATGATAATGCCAAAAATAAAAGTCTTGTTCAATCTTTAGTGCACTTCATATGCAGATTGTTCATGTATCAAGAAAAATGCATTACATTTTGGTTGCAATTGGAAGGATCTGCTTCTTAGTACAACAGTTTGGATTATTGTTTTCAACATAGAAACAACAAAACATTAATGATGATGATGACAATAATGACAGCAACTTTGATTTTCAAATGTAATTTCTAAAATAACTCTCCTCTACCAAATGGTTATCCTTAATGAAATGTCCCTTTTAAGAGGCTATTTTAGAAATCTAAAATGGAGAATGAAGAAACTAATCAAATTATCAACTTTGATTTTCAAATGTAATGCTGTATCACCATGTGTTATGGCACAGGGTTAAATAACAAACCCTCACACCACAAAGGATCAGTTGCTATATGAATACTATATACTATACCATTGAAATGATCATGGGGTTTTAGTCTACAGAAGTTCACACCTCTTTGTCGGGACCCTATCTACTTCGGACATCTGACAGAGCAAGAAGTGATTTCCTTGTATTCAAACACCATTAGTGGAAACACATAACCCATATGTAATTTACTTCCTCCCCCAATTCTTTTCACCTTCGTCCCACTGCAGATCATGTAGCACATCAGAAAGTTCTGTCTTGTGTGTTGCTTCTATCTTCGCTTGCACTTTTATAGCAGAAATTTGGAATCTCCTACACTCCTTCGCAAGAGCTCTCACTTTCTCGTCACCAGGCCATTTCCACCATCATCAACTACAAATAGTTCCATGCTAGCGTGAGTCAGCAGAAGGGTGAGCACTAACAAAGAAATTACAAATAACTAAGTACACACAGACATTCCAAAAAATTAATTGGTGTACTGGAGTTATGGTTAGCAATTTTGACCAGATAAGGGACTTACTGTCTCAGCTTCTTGCAGGAACTGGAAAATATATAGTCAAGAACTAGACAGTTCAGTCATTTCTGCCTGCCTCATGACAAAAGAATGTTTAATAAGTTCTTCAACACTCGTTTTATTTTCATGAATTGCACCTGTAAAATGAACGCCATTTTTCCTATATACCTGTAGAGTTTTTGTGTGCCATTCATAGCTCACAGTGTCCTCCCCAGGAAATGGAACTGGATTACTCATGGAATTTCTTATTCCAGGTGATTTCCTGATCTTTGTCCTATTGGAGAGCACTTTATAAATAAATGCATGTACTGATAGATTACTGATAACAGGTCGCACAAACACAGTGTTGTATAGACAGAAGTACCTCACAAACCCAATGTCCATTATGACAAATGCACCACACAAACACAGAGTCTGTTCATTAAGATGCACCACAGAAACTCAGTGTCTGTTCAGACCTATGCAACACACAAACCCAGTATCTGTTCAGACAGATCGACCACACAATAACAGTATGTGTTCAGACCTATGCAATGCACAAACCTAGTGTTTGTTCAGACAGATTACACAAATACACTGTCTGTTCATGAATGGGCCACACATACGAAGAAGTCATCTCTAAATGCTTGAAACGCAGCATTCACGAAGCTACCCAAGACACAAATGTTTGTTTTTGCTTAGACGACAACTTCCCAGTAGCAAGTGCACTTCTAGTTGATGTGGATAATGCTTTGGCAGAGGTAAGGATCTGGTTGTGGAATGGTATCATCCTCTGACTGAATTTCATTTACAGAGTACAGGAGAGGTAATCATTATGCTTATCAAGGGACTTCCATCTAGTTAAATATGCCACATTTTGGTTTTTATTGTCGAGAAAAGAGAGGAAACTTAGTCATGTTATCAATTGGTTAGAGCTGGCCATGCTTACTAGACAGGTCTTATTGGAACATCTGGCAGCCTCATGCACATAATCCTGGCAATGGGAACGACATGGCCCCTTCACCGGGTCAAAGTTAGGTAGTTTGGGGGTGGTTCCTTCCACCTGTGGAGAGCCTTGTCCATACGAGGTTGGCTTCGGTTGTTCTCTGATATGTAGCTGGTAAAATTTCTCTCCTTGACCTGGTGGTCTTAGCTATGTGGGTCTGGTCTACCGCTTCTGTTCCACCTGTTGAGATGTATATGTATATATAAGGTCTAACAAGGGTAACAAGTTTGCTGTCAAGTATTCTGTTGGAACCTCTAATTGAGTCACGTGACTCTGAGAAACATCTCAATGTCCTCCACATGCTGGACTGCTGTAAACTTTGGAGTACTTTTAGCAGCCCTTTTCTACTCTCTCTTCATAGCTTTTCTTGCATTTTCTTGCCATTTGGCAGCTTTGTCTAGTTGAATGGTCTCTTTCTCTATAAGTCTTCTTCATCCCTGAGTCTTTGTCTCTCAGCTTCCTCGCTTGCTTGGATGGCAAGCTCTTTGTTAGCAGTTAGGAGGATTCCTTATTGGTCCGCATTGGCTCGTCTCTCCTCCTTCCATTGCTTCTCATCTTGCTCTCTCTCAGCTCTTTTAACTTCCTCGGCAGCTTGTTTAGCAACTCAGTAGCTTTTCTTTGGGAATCATCTCTGTCCCATTCCTGCTGTCTGACTTACAGAGCTTCCCTGCATCCCTCATCTGTCATACTCTGGATTTTTAAGAACATGGCCATGCATGTAGCCATTTCTCAGTATTGCTCTTTCCCCAGATTGTGACAGCAGGGGAGGCCAATGACTCTTTTTCAGAAGACTTTTCATCTATGATTGGTTTGGGTGGCTGTTTCTGAGTCAAATATAGGTGGAAGGATGAGAAGTAGATTGTGGGCTACAAGTGTGTCAGAGGTCTTAGACTTCCCTCCTCTATATGCTATGGCTTTGAATGTTCTTGTGGAGTCTGCTAAAAGTTGGGATGTTAGCAGTCTTCCTTAATATGGGAGCTGGTTGGGGTAGTGTTGGACTACTACCAGTGTTAATGTTCAGAGTGGGATAAGGCATGTTATTCTCAGGGAGATAAGGTAGAAAAATAATGAAACAAGACTTTACTGTCCTAAACTTGAGCTGGCTCAGACTGGGCACTTTGAGCTGACTCAACTGTCAGCCCGTGAATCCCAGTCAGGATCTTATACAGCAATATGCATATTAATTAGGCAGATAGGTTACATTTGGTGTGTGTATCTGGTTACTCTACTGTAATATCCTGATATGGCAATATGCATCCTAATTAGGCAGGTATGAGGTTAATAGTACATCCTATAGTTTTGTAAATGTTTGTCATGGTTCCACTAGGTTGGAGATCCCCAACCTCTTCTTTGGACCTGGCCTAACTAATGCAGAAGCTATATTGAACATTTTTATATCATGTAAATTAGTACCTGTAGGACGTATAAGCTGTCTAGAAACTCAAAGAACTAACCTGAGTGTACTTCTAAGTGATTTGTATTCACATAAGTTGTAGATCTTGGATAATAACCAATGCATAAATCCATCCAATTAGCTGGTCTCGGACAATTGAATTGCAATATACAAATTTTAGTTTTGATTTTTATAATATCAAAGCACCTTTAGTGTGTGGGAGATGATTGCTCCTTAGTCAATTTTGGTAGGGATTGTTGTTTCCTATAAACTTGTTTTATTTATAATAAAAAAATTCACTAGAAACACCCCTCCTCTCCCCAAGAGAGATAGGTGGTAAACTGAGTGATAGGTGGTAAACTGATAATGCTTTGGGAAAATTGGAACATCAAAAAAGGACAGAACTCTGAATGTGTAGATGATTATATTGGTATAACAACAGGTGCTTTATCCTTGGGAGATTTCAATGCAGTGTGGATATCTCCCCAAATATGTGTTAATTGTTTTTTCCCCTCTACATACATAATGGTGTAATCAAATGGATTTCAACTTACAGACTCACTTTGCAGCAGACTCTATGAAGAATGAAAGAAAATTTTAAAACAGGGTGGATCGATGTGTGAATCGATGGATGTGTGCATGAATGGGTGGACGGAAGGATGGATGTCCGGATGGACGGATCGATGGATGGATGGATGGAAAAATGGATGGATGGATGGATGAATGAATGGACAGATGGAAGAATGGATAGATGAATGGATGAATTAGTATCCCTAACTTAAATCTCAACTAGAAAATAATTTTAAACAAGCTGGTTTCAACTGATTTTAGTAGGTATGGGTGTCAAGATTTACCAAAAAAAAGTAAGGTGGGGTAGGGGGTGGGGAAAACTTTTTCTGGGGTTAAAGGTCATTTATCCCCGGCCTAAATCACTTAAACTTGTATCTCGGTAACAAAACAAGGTTATGTGGTTGATCCTGGTGTCAAAATGCACAGAATTATGCAAGAAGGGCCCCCCAAATTTTTTTGGACCCTTAGTTACCAAACCTTGACCTCCAAATGTGAGGTCAAAGGTCAAAAAGTATCATTGACATGGCATAATATTATTATGTATCATATAATTTTGAAGCTGCATGGTGTCAAACAATGCATCAAAGAATCAAGTGCAAAGAATCAAGTAGTAAACAAATAATTGAAATACTGATTACAGCATAGCTATAACATATTTAGTCATTTTCCTCTTCATCGCTACCAAGTTCCTCTACATCTGCTCCATTAGAACAGTGTCCACAGCACACACCACATGCAGAAACACATGACATGCCAGCTCTCATGCAGCTGCATTTCATGGTTTGGCACTGACTCTCCCCTTCCTTGCAGTTGCAGCAAATTCCTTTCAGAAGGTTGTCTGGGGCAATAGGAATGGACAGCATCTTCGGTCTGAGTTTTCCATTGCTATCTAACTCCCATCCTCTTCCAATTGGCTTAAGAACAGTGGTGTTTAGATGCTTCCATACCACAACTTGAAGATGTACACGAAGGGAATGCTGTGCTGTTGCATTTTCCGTTGGAGGTAAGCGATCGGGGTCGATTTTACCCTTTGATGCTTGCTTCTGGAACTTCAGATAGCGAGCCTTTTCAAGATGAGTATCCCCACAGCCGTATGTGATCTGCATTGCTTTTAATCCAGCTGTTCGAATAGTGGATTCAGTTGAAGTCATACTTGTAAATGCAGTGATGACACTGGCAGGGAATTTGCATTTGTAGAGAGCACATTTGGTATGTCCATGAATGCATGAAACAGTGTCGTTTCCAGACCAGCCGTACTTGAAGAGGAACTCTTCCTGGTCAACAACGTCTATAGTAGAGATGTCATAAAGACCATCAACATCTGATTGCAAGTACAAATTAGAACAGTTGCTTGGCCGGTGATAACAGAGCAAAACCAATATATCAGTGTCTTGTGCGACAACGACAACTGGGGTATTCACACTTGTGACCAAGTCCAATGCAGTCTTTACAATGAGCGTGTCACCATCATCTTTTGCTTGACGTACAACAATATTGTGGTTTGCCATCTCTGTAGACAGTATCATGATTAGAGCTCCTTTGTTCTTCTCATTTGCCAGGAAAACTTCTCTGTCACATGATATAGTCAATTCTGGTGTAACCCTTAAGTCCCGAGAAACCTTCTTCCCAGCCATCCGCCGCATATGTTCATGATCTTTCGATGATGCTTCTTCCCCATAGCCATCAAAGACTACAGTAGAATCCTTGAATTTGGCTGTAACATACCTGGCATAGGTAGTAACTATGGTCTTGATGGTTGCACCGCTGGCCCACTTTACCTGATGAAGTAGCCATCCTCCATCAACAACATGCATTTTGTTGTTCATGTCCAAGTCAAGTTTTGTTGTTGTTTCCTTGAGCATCCTTCCAAACTCATGCTTTGGGGGTTTCCTCATCATACGATCCATAGTGAAGAGAGACGCCGGGACAGGTGTCAGTTCAAAGCGGAATATCTCTTCAATCCCTTCATCTCTCTCTGCCATGATGATCAACCTATTAAAGAGTAGGGTCTTTTCGATGTACACCTTCTTGTCTCCTATTCTTACTTTCTTCTGAAGGGCAGCCAGATTTTTGCATTTGTTTGATGTCTTCATGCTTTTAACAGGTGACTCATCATCAAGATCCTTCTGCATTTCTTTCCCTATCCTCACTGCATCTTCGCAGTTGACAGCTGACTTGTCGGTGGTAGTCCCTCCACTAGACAGTGAAGCAATGGTCATGGGATTATGTACCTGAAATGACATACATAGATGCAATCGTTGTGTGATAACTTTGAAATGTCAATTGAAATCTAGAATGATGTCTGCACAACTATCAGTGCATGAAACACATACATACTAACCTTTGTGAAGGGGTTGTGGGTCGAAAACCATTCAGAAATGAACTTGACGCATTGTCTGTCGTTTTCCATATGCTTAGCTCCAAGGTCTTTGTGTGTCCTCTTACTCCGCTTCCCACCAATCATTTCCTCCATCAGGTCCCCTAGAAGCTTGAGATGTGAAAATGTGCCAGCCCATACTTTCACAGAATTCTCGTTACGCATCCTTCCTCTTGTTAAGCCACCATTTGATTTTGCTTTTCGCATAAGGGTTTCTTCGATTGTCTGGTCAGAAAACTGTCCAGAAAATTGCTCATTGGAGTAACGGGTTGTGTGATTTCCTTCCATGAATGCTTCATGAACCTGGAAAAGAAAAACCAAAAAATATCCTATACATTTTACCAGATAAGTGCATGCTTGCATATTAGTGTTTTTTTGTTGCTAACCTGAGGATATTGTTCTGGAAGTCTCAGCATCTCCTGTAAGTACATCCGTCCAAATTTGGCGTACTGGCCATGCCCAGCTGCTGCAAATATGCCAAGCATCTTAGCAACCGCATTCAGATGTCCCTGCCAATCATGGAGCCTTTCTGCTAAGATGAACTCTTGCACTGTTCTTACAAGTTGGTGGTAAAGAACCCACAGCTTTGCCGTTCTTGATGTTTCTTCCAAGTCCTTGAGTGTCTCATCAAGACTAGAGCTGTTATTTGCACCCATCATGTGTTTGACCAGAGCGGCATCTGCCAAGAAGTGTGCTCTCAGGGCCTTTGAGTATGCTGCACCTTTCAGGATGTACTTGACTGTGTTCGGTCCATAGACGACTCTCATAGCTTCTGCCAAACCACTGCCTTCCATGATGTACCCAATGCAGCCAAGGAAACTTTTCAGAAAGTGGAATCCTCCAAGCCGCACAACAACTTCTAACTTCTGCTCCTTAACAATTTGAGATGCCTTGATGAACAGAGGAAGGTCGAATGTTATGATTGCTGGGGATTCATGCGTTCCTTTGATAGCTCTCATGATTGTGGTGTATATTGTCTGCATGTCATTCGGATTTGCATTGATGATGCGCAGAAACTCAATGGAAGATTTCAATGTTAGTCCATTGTATTTCTGATGCATAAACCCCATGAAATTTGGATGAAGGGATCTTCCTTCTACCCATCCAATGTACCAGTCTTTAACAGCTACATCTATTGGAATGGATCTTTCAGGTATTTCTTGCAGAAGTTCTTCATACTTTATTAGCTTAGTTTCCAGTAGAGCATTTGTTGGTTGGTACACATAATGTTGCAAACCTTCCATATTTGAAAGAGTTTCATTCTTTACAATTGGTTTTCGCTGCATCTTCCTATTCTCATCAATTTCAAGTTGATTGGCATTTTCTGGTGTGGTGACTTTGATAAGTCCCTTGGCATGAAACCCTGACTTTCCATCTAAGGTTATCAAATCATGGTCCATGTTGTCACCAATGTGCTGCTCAATCTGCTTCTCCAGTACTGCCATTGATGCTGCATGTGTGTTATTAGTCGAGTCAATGTATGTGTACTTGTAGTCCGTACCCTCTTTTGGACTTTCACATATGCCAATGCTGTGCATGATGTTAATCAGCTGATCTGAACCGAACTTATGATCAAGGTATAAGCTCATGCCGAGCTGGAAAGGCATCTTGGATGATCTTGGGCGTTGTGAAGATATAATATTTTGCCCTGCAACATTTCTCCTGACTGATGAATGCGGCATTAAACATGTTAACAACAGTTCAAGAGATTCTGGTAGCTCATAATGGGATGTCATTTCTATAAGCGAGGGAAATTCCTCTTTGCTGAAGTTAAGACACTTTATGTCATTCATAATGAGCAAAGCAGCCATTTTAATGATGGCTTTCTTTTTCTCGTCTTCATTACATGTTTCCATCTTCTTGTGGTAGTCCCTGGTGATATCTGCCGTGCAGTTCCTAAAGCAGACAACATCCTTCCTATGTTTTTGATTTGTAATGAATATACTATTACCATAGTGCCTCTCGAGTGCTTGTTTCAAATATTTCTCATGATACACTGGAAGGTCATCATCACCTACTAATATCTTCATTTGCTCTTGCAATTGGCTTACAGTGTAAACACCACTCTCCATTTCACTGTCAAACCACCCGCAGAGCTTGTAGAAGGCATTTTCCTTAGAACCATCCACAGGCCTTCCAGATTTCTGAAAATAAAGTTTTTTTGGAATAATTAATTATGGTATACATACTCTAGCAATTTTACTAACATTACGTCGACCTGGTACATCATACAGGGTGCAGTAGCATTTGCAATGATAGACAGCCTCTTCTGCTACAAGATCTGCAATGCCTTCCAAGCGTCCCTGGACAGCCATTCCAAGACTATCTTTTCTTGCACTTGCTATTCTCAGAAGTGATGTCTTAAGTGTGATAGTTGATGCCCGACGTATGGTCTGCTGTCTGGCAGGATGTCTTTCGTCAAAATGGATGTCCTCATTGCAGATGATACATCTTTCACTGTACGGAAATCGTGTAGGACCCCGGTCTGAAATTATTATCTGGACTAAGTTAGCCAAATCAACAGTATATTGTATGCATGTTATGTAGGGGATTGCAATAAGATTATGGGAAATTCAAGTGACTCTTACCATTATCGTCATTTACAGATTGTGACACTTTTTGACGTTTAGGGCGTGGTTCATGCTCCTGTTCTTCAACATCAGGCTCCTTTTGCATGAAAAGGGCTCTGCATCTTTGATGGACGGTCATAGGAATGTTGCTAGTCCATTTTCTTTCCAATCGCTCTAACAAGGAAGAGTCGCTGATATGTCTACAATGCTCAATTAGGTTCTCATAGCCCTTAGTGTACAACTTCTGTAGCTTTCCTGCTTCTGATGAGTCCTCAGTACAAATCTCACACCTCCTTTCCATTTTGCTCGAATGGAGTAAGATACCAACCTTATGCCAATGTCTAGTCCTTTTATAGACAAACGCAGCACACATAATGTTCTTGGAGAATCCTGCACAAACCACCAACTCCCATCAAAGGGTGCAAGCTGGGCAGGATCATGCAGGTTTTGTGCAAGATCCTGCAGGTTTCTAAGCAAACCTGACCACAAGCCACAACTACTCCCATCAAAGGGTGCAAGCTGGGCAGGATCATGCAGGTTTTGTGCAAGATCCTGCAGGTTTCTAAGCAAACCTGACCACAAGCCACAACTACTCTCAATACAGATAACACCCACAAACATCTCTCAAGAGTTGGTCCTAAAGGATCCCAGATTTTTTGTGCATCATCATGGTACAATTCTGAGCATTTTGACACCAAGATAAAAAATGTTGGGTATTTAGTTGTCGAGATACAATGTTTTACAATTTTGGGGCGATCGATGACCTTTTGACCCCCCAAAAGTTTTCCCCACCCCCTACCCCACCTTACTTTTTTGGGGTAAGTCTTGACACCCATACTTACCAAAATCAGTTGAAACCAGCTTGTTTAAAATTATTTCTTAGATTGGATCTAAATATGGCTAATTTTAGGATACTAAATAGATGGATGTAAGGGTGGATGGATGGATGGATGGATGGATGGATGGATGGATGGATGGATGGATGGATGGATGGATGGAAGGAAGGATGGATAGATGGATGGATGGATGGTTGGGGAGTGGTGGATGAATAGATGCATATGGATAGATCAATGGATAGTTTGATGGAATGATGGATGGATGGATGGATGGTTGGATGGATGGACGGACGGACGGATGGATAGATGGATGGATGGTTGGATGTACGGACCGAAGGATGAATTGTTGGAGGAATTGATGAAATATAGATAGATGGATGGATGGATGGATAGAGGGAGGGATGCATGGATGGATGGATGGACGGATGGATAGGTAGTTGGATGGATGGGTGGGTGCATAGATCGTTGGAAGGATAGATGCATGGATGGAAGCATATGTGGATGTATGGATAGATTGCCAGATTGTTGGATGGATGAATGGATGAATGGATGAATGGATGGAAGGATAGATGGATGGATGAATGGATGGATGGAAGGATGGTTGGATGGATATCATTGGATGTATGGGTGGGTGATTGTTGGGAGGCATGGATGGATGGATGGAAGGATGGATGGGTGGATGAATGGATGAACGGATGCATGGATGGATGGATGGATGGGTGGATGGATGGATGGATGGTTCCCTTGAAGGATGGATCAATGGATGGATGGATTGATTTGGATACATGGATGGATGTAGGGATGGATGGGTGAATGGATGGATGGATGTATAGATGGATGGATGGACGGATGGACGGATGTATTGACGAATCGATGGATGGATGGATGGATGGATCAATGTATGGATGGATTTGATGGATGGATTTGAGGATGGATTGATGGATGGAGGGAGGGAGCGATGATGGATGGGTGGATGGAATAATGGATGGATGGATGGATGGATGGATGGATGGATGAATAGATGGAAGGATGGATGGGCAGATGAATGGAACGATGAATGGATGCCTGGATGAAGAGATGGACGGATGGATGGAGGGATGGATGGATGAATGGATGAATGAATGGATGGATGGATGGATGGATGGATGGATGGATTGATGGATGGATGGATGGACGGGAGGTTGGAGAGGTGGTGGGTAGATGGATGGATGGATGGATGGATGGATGGATGGAGAGATGGTTGGATGGTTGGATGGATGGATGCATAGAAGGATCGATGGATGGACGGATGGATGGATGGAAAGATGGAAAGACGGATGGAGATGAATGGAAGGACGGATGGATGGATAGATGGATATATGGATTGATGGATGGACGGAGCAATGTATGGATGGAAAGATGGATGGATAGATGGATGGACAAATGAATGGATGGACGGATGGATGTATGGATGGATGGTTGGAAGGATGGATGGGTGGTTGGATTGATGCAAGGATGGATGGATGGAAGGAAGGATGGATGGATCTGAATGGATGGATGTATGGATGGATGGAAGGATGGATGGATGGATGGATGGATGGAAGGATGTACGGATGGAAGGATTGAGGGATATGGCTGGATGAATAGATGGATGGATTAATGGATGGATGGATGGAGGATGGATGGAAAGACGGACTGACAGTTGGTTAGATCGATGGATAGAAGGATGGATGGTCCGATTGATGGATGGATGGATGAATGGATGAAAGATAGATATATGGATGGATGGATGGACGGATGCATGGAAGGATGGATGGATGGATGGATGGATGGATGGATGGATGGATGGATGGATGGATGGATGGTCGGGTGAATGGATCGATGGATGGATGGATGGACGGTTGGATGAATGGATGGATGGTTGGATGATTGAATGGATCGATGGATGGATGGATGAATGGATGGATGGATGGATGGATGGATGGATTAGATTGGATGTATGGATGAGTGATTGGAGGGAGACATGGGTGGATGGATGGAAGGATGGATGGGTGGATGGATGGATGGATGGATGGATACATGGAGGAATGGATGGATGAACTGATGGATAAATGGTTGAATGTTTGGATGGATGGATGCATGGAAGGATGGATCAATGGATGGATGTACGGATGGATGGATGGAAAGATGGATGGATGTGTGGATGGATGAATGGATGGATGGATGGATGGATGGATGGATGGATGGATGGATGGATGGATGGATGGATGGATGGATGGATGGATGGATGGAAGGATGGCCTGACAGACGGAGGCAGAGAACGACGGTGGACAGATGGATAGATGGTTGGATGGATGGATGGAGGGTTGAATGGATTGAAGGATGGATGGATGGATGGATGGATGGACAGAAGGATGGATGTATGGGGGGATATATGAGCGCATGGATGTATGGATGAATGGATCGATAGATGGATGAATGTATAGATGGAGAAATGGATAGATGGACGGATGGATGGAGGGATGGATGGATTGATGGATGGATGGATAGATGGATGGATGGATGGATGGAAGGATGGACTAACGGACGGAGTCAGGGACGGACGGATTGATCGATGGACAGATGAATGGATAGATGGTTGGATGGATGGACGGACGGTTGAATGGATTGAAGGATGGACGGATAGATGGATGGATAGATGGAAGGATGGATGCATAAGAGGATATATAAGCGCGTGGGTGTATGGATGAACGATGGATTGATGGATAGATGGAGAAATGGATAGATGGATGGATGGATGGAGGGATGGTTTGATGGATGGATGGATGGAAGGATGGATGGATGGATGGATGGATGGTTGGAAGGATGGATGGGTGGATGGATTGATGCATGGATGGATGGATGGAAGGAAGGAAGGATGGATCTGAATGGATGGATGTATGGATAGATGGAAGGATGGATGGATGGATGGATGGATGGATGGATGGATGGATGGAAGAATGGATGGATAGATGGATGGATGGATGGATGAATGGATGGATGGATGGTTGGATGGATGGATGGATAGATGGATGGATGGATGGATGGATGGATGGATGGATGGATGGATGGATGGATGGATGGATGGATGGATGGATGGATGGAAGGATGTATGGATGGATGAATGGACGGATGATGGATGGTTGGATGGATGGGTGAGTAGGTGTATGGATGTGTTGATGGATGGATGGATGTATAGATGGATGGATGAATGAATGGATGGAGGAATGGATCGATGGATGAATGGATGGATGGATGGATAGATTGATGGAATGATGGATGGATGTATGGATGTATGGATGGATGGATAGATGATAGATGAATGTTTGGATGGACATATAAATGAATGGATGGATGGATGGATGTGTCTGCTGTAACGGAAGAAATTTTTTCTGCTTTTTCCTTTAGCTTGTCTTCTTCGTCCCTTTGCTTGAGTTGCTTCTACATGTATAGCTGTGTCTGCTGTTGATATCCTACATCCTTTGATGTGTGTTGTGGTCTGCAGAGGTTTCTGTGAGAACATTTCGTTTTACTTCACTTGTTACCAATAAATAACTATATCGAATTTTTTCAATTGCATCCATAGTTTTGAAAAGAGTGTATGTTGCAAGAGCCGGACATAAGAGAAGACTAAACACTTGCAACAGCATGACCAAGAGAGAATATTGATCAACTATGAATATGGAACTGTATAACAAGGGTAATTAAACTACACACAGGTGTGGATTAGATAATGATAGGCAGTGTAGGTAAAGGGTGGGCAGCTCCATAAAGGGGGATGACTCAGCCACATGTTGTCAGATTTTGAATTTGACCTTTTGTTTTGAACTGGTTAAATTTCTAATAACTTTTAGCCAACTATGAGAGAGTTTTGACTGTTAGATGCTAGGGGAGAGAGACTAGCTAACATTTGGTGGCAGCTAGATCGAACCTACAGCTAGTTCGACGACTGTTGATTTGTTGTTCAATCATTGATTTGTAGACTGTTTCGAGTGCTTGTAATTCCACTAATATTGGATGAATCCTAACTCATTATCTGCAAGAAAACCCAGGCAAGGTACAGAGTACAACACGGCCCCCAGAGACTGTAATCTCGCGGATAAGGACATTGAAAATCTCAGTGCCACACGCACGCACTTCGAAGACACTGTAATGGACTCCGAGCATACCATGCCCTACTCAGAGGAAAGTGACAGCTTCACCTGCCCGGCCAAACCACCCCCTTCAACCTCGACCTCAGACATGACCCAAGTGGCACAGATAATGACCATACTGATGGCACAACAGGCGCGGGATATGGACCGACGGGAACGAGAAGCTGAGGCACGGTTGGAGCAGCAACATAAAGAGTCAGAACGACGGAAACGAGAAGCTGAGGCCCGACTGGAGCAGCAATGTAAGGAATCGAAATAAGAATGGAGATCCTGCTGAGGCAATTGAAGCAAAACAAATTTTCACCCTTACCGCATATCACCAAAGAGGATAAAATTGAAACGTACATGCAGCGGTTTTAGGTGCACATGAAGAGAGAAGAAATAGAGCAGACCCACTGGGCGAACCACTTGAAACAACTACTGACAGGGCGATTCCTGCAAGCATACAAAGAGGCAGAAGACCTCAGCCCTGGAAACTATAAAGTGATTAAGGACGCCCTTCTCACCCGCTTTGGGATCACTCAAGCCACATACAGGATACGTTGGCTAGAAGCAGAGGGTCACTACAATGAGACAGTGAAAGATTGCGCCTGCCGACTGAATGACCTGCTTACAGGTTACTTGAGTGGTTGTGAGACACCGGAGGCTATTAAAGATCGTCTCATAACTGACAAACTATTGTAACTCCTCACTCCGGAGACAGGCACATGGGTCAGGGACAGAAAGCCGACCATGTACCAAGAAGCAGCTGACCTAGCTATGCAATATAGTTTGTAAAGATGCTTGGAACCACACAAGATTTTTAAGTCAAAGAGATGGGTTGAGCAACATAACCTACGGCCACACATTCCCACTGAACACAAGAAGTCATCCCCACCCCCAGACTACCTGCAGGAGCAGAAGACGAAACACAAAAATTACTTGAAGAAGTATTTTGATAACGTCAAGGGTCCACAGTGCAGGGAGTGGGGGCACATCAGTGCCAAATGCCCTCAAAAGCAAGTCCAGGTCGTGCTGAACGACAATTCAAGTGGCGACCTGTATATGTGAATGGCGAAATTGATTGGATTCCCCGACAATGGCTGCACAGATAACAGTGGTGCATCCGGACGTACTTCGAAGCGACGCCTACACTACAGAGATGATCAAAGTAAAGGGGATTGGGGGAGTCAAAGACCTGAGACAAGCAAAGGTGATGTTGCGACTGGGGAACTACCGGTTTAGACGGACAGTAGCAGTTGACGATGGTATTAACGCAGATGCCCTACTGGGAACAGACTTTCCTATCTTCAACGATCTTGCCAAGGCAGCATTCACCAACAATGGAGGACTGCAGCTAATCACAGGAGCAGAACGACTGGCCGAACTCCTTAGTGTCATCGACCCAGACAACGTCGAACCATGCCAGACCACAATCAAACCCAAGAAGTCATCACGAGAGAAGAGACTAGGCCCTGGACTAGAATCAAGAGAACGGCATATCGGAGCCATTACGGCTGACACACAGCATGTCGACAAAGACTACTTAAGAGAGCAACAAAAGATTGATCCATCGCTAAAGGACGAATGGAGCAAAGTCGATGATGAGGACTCATTGATTGTCATAAAACACGACCTCCTCATGAGAGAGACCCTGGATGACTTTGGCACTGAGTTCACACAGATTGTACTGCCAGTTTCTCACCGCAATAACATCATCAGGAAAAGCCACATAACACCTCTGGGCGGCCACCTTGGCTGGGAAAAGACAAAACAAAAGATTGCCCGGCACTTCTTCTGGCCAGGAATGGACAAGAACATCAGGGATGCCTGCCAGTCCTGTGAGAGCTGCCAGAAGAACGCCAAGCGGGTGAAAGTGAGAGCTCCACTAATGCCACTCACGACCATTGACACGGCCTTTTCTAGAATCGCTGCAGACATAGTCGGCCCCCTGCCGAGAACCAAGAATGGCAACAGGTTCATCTTAACATTGATGGACTTTGCCACCCGTTATCCTGAAGCAATCCCACTCTGCAGACCAGATGCAGAGTCAACAGCCTCAGCAATGCTAAATCTCTTCTCCCATTTCGGTATACCACAAGAAATCCTGACTGACAATGGCAGCAAATTTGTGTCAGTGATGTTGACAGAACTATTCAAACTCCTCCAAATTAAACATATACGTTCATCCCCGTACCACCCGCAATCCAACGGCATGATAGAGCGTTTCAATGGTACCCTCAAGTCCATGATTTCCAAAACTTGCAAGAATAAACGACATTGGGATGAAGAACTACCTTTCTTGCTATTTGCTTATAGAGACTCCCTGCATGCAGCGACTGGCTTTTCGCCATTCGAGTTGATGTTTGCACGATATGTCCGGGGACCACTCACGGCCATATATGAACATTGGATGGCCAGCAAAACAATGAAACAGTCAGTCATCACCTACATCCTAGACACTACGGCCTGGTTACAAGAATATTCTAAACTTGCCCGACAAAAAGAAGAAAAAGCTAAGACCACAGCAAAGACATGGTACGACCAATCTGCTAGGGAACGTTCCTTTGTGCCAGGAGACCAGCTTCAACCGGCGGGAACAGACAAGCTTTCAGCTGAGTGGCAAGGACCGTACACTGTACTCGAAAAAGTCTCACCAGTGTCATATGTGATCGACATGATTGACAAACGACAACGACGAAAGCAATGGTATGTGAACATGCTCATGAGCTGGAAAGAACCATTACCAGCAGTACTCATGACAGTCATTGCCCAGCCAAACGATGTCGACGAAGATGACCAGTTGGTAACTTTGGACATCGGAGGTGACAGTCCGCCAAAAATCAGCATCCAGCTGGATGAACAGCAAGTACACACCCTCAAAAGATTGCTACAACAACACCGCCAGTTGTTCAAGACAACACCAGGCCAGACATCTCTCATCAAACATTCTATCGACACAGGAACGGCACCACCTAGTAGGATGCCCCATCCCATACCAAAGGTCTGGGATGTAGCAGTCAGAGCAGAACTGAAAATGATGCTGGAGATAGGTATTATCAAGCCATCGTCTAGTCCGTGGTGCTCGCCTATGGTATGTGTCCCCAAAAAGGATGGATCCATCAGGATATGTATCGACTACCGCCGTGTAAACACTGTGACGACACAGGATCCGTATCTTATGCTGAGGATAGACGACATGTTAGACTGCCTCGGCTTAGCTCTATTTATTACCACCCTCGACATGACCAGTGGCTACTTCCAGGTACCGGTGGCAGATGAAGACTAACCGGAGACGGCGTTCGTGTCCCCAGTAGGCAAATTCGAGTTCACCAGAATGCCATTCGGGTTGAAAGGAGCACCCGCCACGTTTCAGCGATTAGTGGACGTCCTACAGGCCAACACCCAGGACTATGCCAGGGCCTATCTGGATGACATTGTGGTCTTTAGCGGCTCTAGGGAAGACCACATGACCCACTTAGACCATGTTATATCCATCCAGGAGGAAGCCGGCCTAACTCTAAAAGGGAAGAAATGCCAAATCGGCATGGCCAGATGCAAGTACCTCGGCCATGTCATCGGCAGGGGCAAGGTCTCACTTGACAATGCCAAGATCGAAGCAGTCCAGCTATTTGCACAACCGAAAACTAAGACCGATGTACGTGGCCTCACCTGCTACTACAGACGGTTCGTCAATGACTATGCAAACATCTCAGCTGCCCTCTCGGACACAACCAGAGCAACAGCACCCACAAAGGTGAAGTGGTCCGGAGAATGCCAGACGGCATTTGATGCCCTCAAATCAGCTCTCACCAGCCGACCAATCCTTATGTGCCCCAGAATCGACCAGCCGTTTGTATTACAGACAGATGCATCCGACCGAGGAATAGGCGCTGTCCTGAGCCAGGAAGAGGACGGAGTAGACCATCCATGCGCATTCTTTTCAAAAAAGTTACTCCCAAGACAACAAAGGTTCTCCGTCACCGATAAAGAATGTCTCGCAATTGTGCAAGCCATACAGCACTTCCAGGTTTATCTAATCAGCGTCCAGTTCATGGTAATCACGTACCACCGAGCCCTGGAGTATCTCCATACTAACCGCTCCGATAGCCCCAGGCTGGCCCGCTGGGCACTGCAACTACAGCCCTACAACTTCACGGTCATCTACAGAAGAGGGATCGAGAATGGCAATGCGGACGGGTTATCTCGCCAGGCCTGGAGCACCAATGACACACTGGGGAAGAAGGGGGGAGTGTTGCAAGAGCCGGACATAAGAGAAGACTAAAGACTTGCAACAGCATGACCAAGAGAGAATATTGATCAACTATGAATATGGAACTGTATAACTAGGGTAATTAAACTACACACAGGTGTTGATTAGATAATGATAGGCAGTGTAGGTAAAGGGTGGGCAGCTGCATAAAAGGGGGCTGACCCAGCCACATGTTGTCAGATTTTGAACTTGACCTTTTGTTGTGAACTGATTAAATTTCTAATAACTTTTAGCCAACTAAGAGAGAGTTTTGACTGTTAGATGCTAGGGGACAGAGACTAGCTAACATTTGGTGACTGTTAGATGCTAGAGAGGAGAAACTAGCTAACAGTGTAAAGTTCATAAATAAGAAACAAAGAGTCCAGTGATCTTTTACTACTGAGTGTTACCAAAATGTAGTAGTTGCTATTATAATCTCCAACAAGGAGCTCAAATGAAGAGATAGCCATGATAGTTTGGCAGAGATACTTTTGTTCATCTTCTTTAATATTTATACTTTAGTTTGGCCTTTGAAGGAGTTCATTGTGAATGTACAATATGCAATATTTCTACTGTTTGCCAGTTCTTAATCAGTAATGGACATTTTTTAATAAACGTTTGTATATGTCCCAATATTTAGAAACTCTCTAAATAATTTTTATTCTAGTTATAGGAATATGTGGAATTATTTTGATTTTATGAAATTCATCCTCATATTATTAAAGCTCTTAAAAACAGTGCATAGTCTTATTCTTCACCTAAACATTTCTAATTCGTACACTAATTATGTAGTATGATATTGGCCCTCATACGGACTTCATCAGGACTTTTTTTTATAAGATTAACCTTTTATTATGCCATAGAAAGCATCTCAGTGCAATTAACCATTTCTGTAATGTATGGACTAATGAGGTCCTTTCTATTAGTTGTGCAATCATGGTTTACTTATATTACGGGAGTGTTAATATTGGTTTTGTAGCACCCAGTGCATCCTATGTTGTCATATATATCTCACTCTGTTATCTGCAATATGATTCCCAGAAATTCCAGACAAAGTGCGAGATCGAGGTTAGAGATTATCGAGGACCAGAAACATAGTCACCTGGTGAAATAGTTAAGTGAACTGGACCTGTATCCTATACAGTGATGTACAGAGACAAATCAGGAGAAGGAATGCGGAACAGTTGTGCATAGAATCTGGAGAATCACCAGAAACTACATCAGCTGTTACATCAACTAGAGAAGAAGATAGCGAACAATGGAAACACCATAGTGAGCAATTCAAACATTACCACAGCAACAGGTTGAACCCCTTAACAGACTCATCTATTGCATACCTGGAAATAGTTTTAATATGCTGGAGGAGATGTACTAATGATTGGTAAACATGATTTATTTAGTAATAGGCCATTGCAGAATATTAATTAGTCATTATTGGTGTTGTAGCACCCATTGCATCCTTGGTTGTATCTTCTTGCAAGTTTACAAGAACAAAGACATCATATATTGAGATAGTTGGCCAAACATATATTCAGGCAAAACAATACCTTAACATGCAGCTGCTGATTTAACACACATATCATGCATGAGATGATCTAGGTGTTGCAAGTGCTGTGATATATAATACAGCATATGAGGTCACTGTGAAACTTGCTCAATTCAAGTAACAACCATCAAATGAACATTATAAAATGTCCAATTCATAAAACTGGATTTTTTTTAAAATTGTTGGATGATAAATGATGGACCAAGACCATGGTAGCTTCCCCAAACATTTGTAATGCAACATGGATAGGGAAATTCATGGTTGATTTTCGTGATTTGTTATATTCATTCTCTCTATATTCATTTTAACTGAATCTTTGTTAGTTTAGTTTTTATAGAATTTTTTTTTTTAACTGAGCCACAGGGGGCTGACAATTAAACACTAAATAATTGATTGTGTAATTTTCACATTGATAATTCACATCAACTACATAATATTATTATGCACTCAAGCAGCTAGTAGTTATATATCCAAATTTACCTTACCAACAAAAATGCACAATTTAAGTAATTATAACCAGCACAATTTTGGTGCAAAATGAAATTCATACATGTCTGGATTTACACCAATCAATATTTCATGCTGTGCAGAAGTCAATGTTTTTCTTAATTTTTGAAGACTTTCAATCATTATACAAGCTCTGTTTTGGTGCCAACAAATACAGAGAAAGGCCACAGAAATAATTCTGAAAAATTGTCGCACAATTTTCTTATTAAAATTGTTTTAACCAGCAACATTCATGCCAATTCATAAGTAAAAGGAAATGGTCTCTAAAATCTTAAAGAAATGCAATAAAAAAAAAACATTTCAATTTATCATACGAACATCTATGTCCTTTTACAAGGTATGCTTGAAGACCGTGGAACAGGGAGACCTCTTCCACAATTTCTTTAGCTCTTGAATGTTCACTACATACAGCAGATTAACTATCGGAATAAATGTCAGCAAAATACCTGCCAAGACAACAGTAAAAGGAATGCCAATGTTGTCATACTCAGAATAAATGCATTGATTGCTTGAATTTTGGCTTCCCTGCTCACAAAATAGGAACTTTTGTAGATCCTTAATATAATCAGAAAAGGTGCTAGATTCCAATGAATATGCTGTTATAGAAATACCATTAACCACAGTGTAGTAGCATAACACAACCAGTAGCTTCTTCTCTGCTGTTCCAAAGGTGAATTGAAGTCCTGATTTTAAGTTAACAGTCCTCTATAAGAAAAATCACAAAAATGTTATTCACAGTATATACTATCAAGCTAATTTTATGTTTAGTAACCTCACTTGCTTTCTCTTGATATAAAGTTGATGTATAGACCGGAATACGATGATGAGCAAGGTGCACCCACATCCCGAGATGATGTCATTCATAAGGAGAAGGGAGTAGAAATATGCATCTGGGGTTGTTGAAGTACAGAAACCAGCAGGCAATCTGGTATATCCAAAACCCAATCCTTGTGATAAGAACATACTCATTCTATATTGAGAAGTAGAATTAGCATTTTGTTTCTGAAGATTTTCTGCAGTGCTAACCATTATAATTGTAATAGGGACTAGTGGATATAAAATTCCAACTATGATGCATGTTATGTGAATACATTTGTTATTGCCAGATCTTTCGAAGACTTGAGCATGGAATGGAAATACAACTTTCCAAAAGAGAGTAGCGGTATGGAATATCCACCATAAATGAAATTGACTGAAGAAATATATGGTCAAAATACCTGCAGAGAAATGAAATGCAAATATAAAAAATAATAGCTATGAAATAATGCTTCAGCATTGTATATATATTATATATATATTATACTGGAGGCACTCCATCCTCCTCCTATAAGAAGACAACTAAGCTTATTTTCAATAATGTTGGAAAAAGAAATTAGTGATCATAGGCATATGCACATTACTAGGAGCATTTTCTTCAGTACTAACAAATTTCTGGATCAATTAGTGGTTTATAACATTCAAGAATATTTTTGTAAATTGTTTGGCATAATAGTGAAGTAAGCTACATATATTTCCTTATGTTTATTTTCGGGTAGAAAAATCTCTACAGCATATATACATTTCTCAATTACCATGGTGGAAGAACAAAACATCAAAAAAGCTCAAGATATCCTTCAACACCTAGTACTGATTGCTATTCAAAATTTGTTCTATTTTGTTTTCCTACAATTATGTGCTATCTTATGAGTCACATGAGAGTAAGCCTAGTTAGCATTATTGCCATTTTGAGCAGGTAGTCAAAGCACAGACAAGATTCATATTACTTTAAAAGTGTCTAGCATATTACATCCTTTTACCTAGACATTGTGATAACTTTGGTTCAACAATGTGTATCACAAAAACATTCACATGTTAAGAGCCTATTTGAATAGATGGAGCCATATTATATTATTATTACCCGTTACCATTAAATATTATGATATCTGAGTCAGAAGTATCTGAGTGTCTAGTAAATGAAGGCATTTCAGAGGATGTACGTTGAAACTGTCTGAGTATCTCAGGTTAAATTATTTGAGTAACTGAGTTAGTGAAGCAATATTTTAAGTATTGGAGTATGGCAAATAAGGTAGGTACAATAAGAATAAGTAATAATAAATATGTCTGGCCTATAGTTAGAGGCATTTTCTGGAATATAAGCTCTGGAATGTGTCCTCTTTCAAGGAGGAAAGTTGTTATTTTTTTAAGAGCCGATGCTCCAGAAGATGAGCAATGACAATCCTTCCCGTCACCTCTCCCATCACCCTGTATACATTGCCAACCACTGATATTTTCTGGAAGGAATTAAAAAACATCTCCTACAGCACTAACACAATTCTTCCCCTAATAGCAAAAGAATGTTGCATTACCACTTATCAAAACACTCTTATAAGCAATAATGATATTCCTTATAACTTAATGTTCGAGGAACACCCCAAAGGCAAATAACTCCCAAAATGACATTGTTCCTGGCCAGGCCCCCACTAGGATGGTTCTCCTTTGGCTGTGGACTCTCTGACACAGACCAACATAAACAACACAGTAGAAGACAATTCAATACCTACTACTCCAACTAATACAACACCACCCCAAGTCCCCTTATCTAAAAAATATACATGGATCAAAATTAATAGTCCTGAGACTTTCTCCCATGACTTTATCCCAGTTAAATGGAATCCCTTTGGCTAGGTACTATTCCAATATGAATCCCACTAACATTGTCTGAGGTCCCTTTCACTGCTATGCAGAGATTGCTTGCCAATATATAACCTCCTTCATACCTCTTACCTACCTGGATAGATATATCTTCACTTGATTTTTTTCACCATCATTGAATTAAGTTACTCTATATTTGGACATTAGTTACTATATGACTTACTACACCTAGTTATTATATGACTTACCATATGAACAACCTCACCAGATTAGAGTATATGCTTCTGATGCCTAGTCTTTATTTCTAGAACTTTTGTCTAGCATCATGTTGTGGAATTGATAATTATGAAGAGTATAATATATCTTGTAACTTGGATTATCATTATGTCGAAAGTCATTTTTTCATAACGAGAAACATATTTGTCATTATTTATTTGATTAAAATGCACATATTATGAAATCTCTCAGTAAAATTTATGAATATATTTTCTCAAAAGTAACATCTCTTGCATTATAGAGCTGAAATTTCCATAATTGCAAATGTGGCATAAATATATCCACATTAAAAAATGACATTACTCTAACAACCTAACCACAACCTGGTGCTATGTTATAGTGTTGATAGCGTAATGTGGGTATAAGCAAGAAAAGCAAAATAATCACTTTTTCAGGGTAATATTCCTCCAAGATATTATAACTAGATAAAGACATTTATAACCTGTATGGACATGTATAAGAGGCTATATATACACATATAAATCTCACCACCATGAATAAAAACTTTTCTTGTCATACAAGTGCAGCTAAAAATATTCATCTCTTTCATTCTGGCTATTCATGATATTTCTTGCTATTTACAGGTCAACATACAGTGGTAATGTTCATTGGTAGTAAACTTGATGATGACCCAGTGAAGTACAAAGAAAATTTTACAGTGTGGTGGCATATTTGGTCTCACATGAATGGAGAAAAATAAATATTATAATAAAGTGTAAGTGAAATTTTGACAACGATTGATTGCATCTAAATATATGGCCTTATGTTTGTGTTTAATATATTTTGAGGTGTTCAAACATTACATAATCATGACAATTTATGTCATATCACTCATGTATCTCAGAGCTCATTCTATTCTAACAGATATGAACACCAGTGTAATCAACTGTGGTAGGTGTGTGTGTATGTGGATGAATGGGATGCATGAGGAGTTTACATTCCATATACTGCTCTGAAATCAGAAATGTTAAAACCATTAGGAATAGAAGTTTTGTGGCATGACATATGACTGTTTTACAAGGAACAGCCTCATGGCCCAACAGGCACCCTCAATAGCATGATATATTATGTTGCCCTAATAATTGTATTTGGGAATTGTATGTGGTCGTTAACAATAATTCCATTGCATATAAGGACTGACCCAGCTGATTCACGATGCTTGGTCTATAATTTGGGATTGAAGTTAGCATGCACAACAATGAGGGGAATACATATTCACCCAAAGCTTTATATTTAGCTTCAGGTTCCAACATTAGAGAGAATTCATGGCTTGCCTCTTGGCTTGCCTCTAACTTGCAGCCGAGGAATTATATCTTCTGTCACGACAACCTTCTTCACAAACTAGGCTTGATATTACTATGTAAGTGCATAGTTGAAAACTTAGTGAAATAGATACTGGATAAAATTAACAAGAGGACCGGTTTCTTTATAGTCAGATTTGTGTTAAAGGGGCCCCCAACTATTTCTGGTTAATAAATAAATCCATTTGTTATTTATTTTAATTCAAATTGGTTACCAAAATGAACTGTTCCTTTTGTAAAATGATCAAAATAAGTATATATATATATTCATGTGAAGTTATGGTAACAATAATAATAAACACCACATCATGAAAAACCTAAGGTTTATAAAACTAGTAATGAATGCTAGGAATTGAGAGGCAAGCTAGAGCATCTTGAGGAACAGAGTAACTTTGTCCATCATCCTGACTGAAATACAGGCTGTTCTCACTTGCATGAAGGCCAATTGAGGAGGTTGTTTTAGGGAGCTTGCAGGGGTTTATAATTGTACTTTGTTTTATTTCTGGCTGGCTAGTTCTTCTGTTTGTCGTAGGGTGGCATCAGCTATTAACCATGCACTCATTCTCAGTTACACACTCTGCATCCAGACCACTGTAGCTTCAATCTGCTTCTAGGCATTCTCTCGATCATTTTTTTCACTATGACAACATTCCTGATTTACATAATCAAACATTACTTAAGACCGGAGATCCATTCATATTTTAATGGGTGAATGTATGGTTAATACGAAACATATAAACATATATATTATGCTATGTGCTGTATTACCAACTCTTCTAACCAACTCCCAACTGCTGCCTTAGCTCTCCAATATTCTACTTTGATTTTCATCTCCACAAAAAGGTTAAACAAAGATCTCAATATTACTTTTTTGGTTAGCTAACTACAGAATATCTTACCAAATGTAACACAAAAGGGAGTTACTTCTGTTAGACTCTTAATAAGACTCCGAGACGTACAGAATAGCTGGCCACGGTTCAGATAACCCATTATGGTAAATGTATCTGAAAAATTTAATCGAAATTAATGAATAATTCATTATGTAAATGTAACAATACTTACATAAAACCAAAGCACCAATCATCATGTACACTATGAAGATTGCAGGGAAAATAAGCCTGTGGTAATAATAATAATAATAATAATAATAATAATAATAATAATTCCAGCAGTTACATGGACTTTATACTACAGGAAAATTCCTTTAAGAGCTCATAACTTTTACTCCTATTACCAAGCATATGGCATGGGTTTTATAATATATATTTAAATGGAAATCATTTAAGTCTCAACTTGGTGCTATTAGAAAGGACGAAAGGTCCTTAATAATATATTCTTGCGGTATATGTAGCTATTTCTACTTGTGGATAAAATTACAATTGGAGGTTTGATAGGTTTTGAAGGAGGCAGGGATGCTAACAGGGGTAGAGGGGTGAACATATTTTCTGGAATAACAATTATTGGTCCCTTCAAAAGGAAAAGATGGCAATTTGCCCAGTATAATTATAGACCAAAAAATTATGTTACAATTAACTCACATTCTCTTCCATGCTAGACAAGATATTATGATTATTGCTGCACTTGCTAGAATTGAAAGGCTTAATAATAGTATTACCAATATATCAACTAATTGCCAAACTCCACCTTGGCTAAGTTGTACCCACGAAATACAACTTCTTGTACAGTAACTTGAACCATTTTCTTGGTAAAAGTCTCCAGTGCATTCCAGAACTGATGCTTTAGTGTCATTTGAAAGCATTTGTACAGGATCTACAGATTGGATATCAAAATATAACAGCTGAGGGTGCATTTGCAAACAAAGATAATCAATAGAAACAATTATGATGGCAATAGTAAAGATAACAAGAATAAAATATGCAAATGGGTATTGTTGAGAGCCTATCTTACCATGTGGTAATAATAGTTCATGTACTGTGATCTAGGAAAAACCAAAAATATTGTATTTTCTGGATATGAATTGCAGTAATAGCTACAAATTTTGTTATCGTATTAGAATGTTGTGACTCATTCATAAATGAATAAGGTCCAACAGTTAATGTAACCTAGAGAAGAGAAGAACATGGAAATATTCTGAAACTGTAAAATTGAGTGGTTAGTGTTTATGGCTGTAAACAGTAGGAATTGTACGAGTTACACCAATACCTTCCAATTGGTGGTTATTTATTTTCTAATAACTGTGCAGCTCAGCTGTTTTAAATATCCGGTGATCTCTAGATAGTCCAGATTTTTCATAAACTGCATGACTAATTATACATTTCTAATCATGATGATGGCCAATGCCAAGCAGCAAATTTAAGTTTATTATTCACTTTTTGATAAATTTCAACTGAACTACCTAGGTTGATAAATTTCAACTGAACTATAAATTTCAACTGAACTACCTAGGTTGATAAATTTCAACTGAACTATAAATTTCAACTGAACTACTTAGGTTGATAAATGTCAACTGAACTACTTAGGTTTCCACAAAATTGAATGAAAATATGAACAAAAAAATGTATAATTATCAAGTTGCAATAAAGTATCATAAGAAATCACATAATTCATGACTTGCTAGAATGTTCAGAGTCTATAAGCAAAGAAAATTATCTGGCATGGTTTTATATGAAGACACTTGAGAGTTAAAACTTACTAATAAAGTAACTCAAACCCCTTTTGATGAATGATACTTATGTGTACGATGGATATTAAGCTCTTTACAAGAAGCTTCGTCCAAGATGGGATTGTATTGTTCCATGCATGCTCAGTTTTGGCAGAATTTCCCTTTGTGAAGGTTCCTTGGTCTGTGTCTCCACCATCATCTCTACTATGCAATTCCTACCACCATAATTTCATCGAATACAATACACAAAAGATAAGTTAATGAGAGTTGTTAAATTATCTTAGCTATAATTTTGACTTGAAAATAATCCTGGCATTCATTTTCCACATATACATTAGAAAATTTCTGCACTAATACAGTATTTTACTAGTCCATTTTTGTTGCTAAAATTATAATCGGGGTTTGCGATCAAGAACTGACCACAAAATATGAATATCATTTTTTATTTTATCAATGTTAGAATCAACTTATTTTTTATTTTTACATAAAAAGGCATTTATCATTATTGTTCTCAACAGAGAGCTGTAGTAGGTTAGTAACAAAATAACTGCTTGCCAAGTTTTTCGTGGTTTACTTACAAGTTTCATTTCCTGAATGCATATTTGTGATTTATATCATAGTATTAAAGTGTACACAATAATCATGAATGGTCAGAAGTTTCATTATTAAGAACATATATACGCTCAAGTATTCATGTAGCACCAGTTAGGTAGCTCTAACTGAGTGTAGATGCTAAATAGTAGGCAACGAGGATAGGAATCGAACTACACCTGCAGTGTATTACGGCCAAATGAATTCTACAGAATAACAGACAGTTCAAGAACCTTTACAGAGAGCACCATCTACTAAAGATATCACAACTCAAATCATTTTTGTGTCTCATAAATTATTATACAATTTATCCAGGTCACTTTACCCGTTGTAGAGGTTGTTAAAAATTGTACACAATGACATTGGGGAAATGAACAACAGCAGATATTTTACGAAACTCTCAAACAATTCTCATCAGACCATTTATTTATTCATTATGTCCAAGCAATCTGTCATCTTGGGATATGATGCTTCGTCAATGAGATGGGAGCCATCCTATTTTAACAGTTCAAAGATGGACCAGTGCGACTTATTGCCTATGCATCATGATCACTCACACTAACCTAGAAAAATTACTTACAACTGGAGTCTTGCAATAATGTTTGGAGTAAATGAATTTACTCAGTACCACCTGTATGGTAGGAAATTATCTGACCACAAGCCATTACAAATTTTTCAAGAAGACAAGTGGTACTCCTAATTAGCATAGCCAGAATTCAGTGGGTTTGGAAAGATTTTTTGGTTTGCTTCAGATTAGATTTTATGTCAGTTATTTATCTATCAATGACTACAAATAATATTAATCAAAATATTTGCTTTGACCTATAACAGAAAAGCATCTGATGAAATAATAATAATAACAACTTTTACTGTTATATGGATCAATTACAGTCTTTAATCTACAGAGATTGCACTACCTACAATTAAAGGCATTCACAAGTAATGATCCACAGCTGATTTTTAACTAAAATTTAGACCTGTCGCAAATACAAGGTGAGCAAGTGCACCTTTATAGATGGAATGAATTTGTTCACCATTAATCTGATATGACCCTGTACATCTCAGATCCTCACGAAGATCCACCACATAGGAGATTATGACTGAACACTCTATTTTGTGTATTACAGCATGTGAATTAACTAGATTGATTCGATGAATCTTTTATAACTGAAGTTCTCTACAACTTGTATAAATTGTAATCAATGGTTGTGTCTTGGTATTGGAAAATTTGAAGTGTTTAGATGTTGTGATTGTACATGTAGCTACCTATTGCGGGATTTGCATATAACACTGTAGTTTACATACATGTTGTTTGTGATGAAAGTGTTGGTGATCAACCCTTAAATGCATGAAAGAATTCTTCATTTGAACTTAGCCTTGCAAGTGCATGATATACTCCCAGACAGTTGCTCTAACAGAAACATATTGAAGCTCTATTAATCCAGTAACTAAGATAGTCAATACGCCAACCTCAAACCAACCGCGATCATGATGGTGTCTCAAAGTTTACTGGGGATATGCTTAACAGCCACTTGAAGACCCAAACTTCACCAAACATCCATCCCATGATATGACCACTACCAACTCAGCCTACATGGATGAAATCATTCATGTTGTGTATCACCAGATGCAGTTGGAGACCCCAAAAGAGAAGAAAGACTAGCCCATTCAAGAGACCAGAGAGGCAAAATACCTACAAAGATATGAGAGAGAGAGAAGAGAAGAGGAAAAACAAGAGAAAGACCTTCGTAAGCAAGAAACGGAACTCCATCGCAAACTCTCCAACTCCACCAAGGTGTGACCACACTCACCCATATAGTCACAAGGGAAGGGCAAGACTACAAAGATGTCCTCCAATTGTTCCTGACCCACATGGACGCATCCCGAGTGCCAAGAGACCACTGGACAGCTAGCCTAGCACCACTGCTCAACAACATGCTAATGAAGGTCTGTATGGAACTATGTGAGGAGGGACTTCCCATTGCTGAGAGAAACCCTGTTACAATTTTGGGATATTTCCCCAGACACATACAGGAGATAGTTCCAATCAATCATGCCAGAAGCAGGGGAAATGTACATTGAGTTCTACCACAGACCAGCTCTCCTGAGTTCCAAATGGTTTTGCAACAAGAAAAGCAAAGAGAACTATCACTGAAAAAGCCCTAACCAGGAGGAAAGTTCCAGTTTAAGGTTATGCCTTTTGGCTTGGTAGGTGCCCCTCAGTATTTCAGCAGCTTATGAATACAATTCTGGCAAAGTTTTCTGCTGCCTACTTGCATGATGTCATCATACAGAGTGACACCTGGGGGAACCACCTCACCCACCTACAACTCATCGTTCACCCTCTCAGAGATGCTGGACAACAATAAAGAAACATAAATGCTAGATGGCACAGAAGACTTGCACCTATCTCAGTCACATTGTGGCAGAAGGGCAGATACACCGAGAAACAGCCAAAACCTCAGCAATTCATGATTCCCCATCCCAAAAAGGAAAAAAAGACATTAGAGCTTTCCTCAGGCTGGCTGGCTATTATTGCGACTTTATCTCTTCATTCGCCTCCATATCTACACCCCTCACAAAATCTGACCAAAGGATGCCCCGGACTCCCTCCAGCTAACAGACACCCATCAGAAAGCCTAAGACTTCATCAAAGATGTCCTCACCTCCTCCTCCGTATTCATGAACCCCATCCTCGACTGCCACTTTACCCTCCAGACAGATTACTCTAACGTAGGCATAGGGACTGTCTTAAGTCAGGTCAATAATGGGAAAGTGCAACAACCTGTCGGATACTATTTGAGAGACCTACTTCCACAAGAGACCAGATATGCCACTGTTTATCTGGAATGCCTCGCAGTGGTGTAAACTATCAAGCATTTTCATGTCACCTCACAGGAGTTCACTTGTCCATCAAGACTGATCACAGGTACAGGTGCCTTGCCTTCCTAAACTACATGAAGGATACAAGTAACCACCTAAGTTGATGGTCCCTCTCCCTCTAGCCTTACCACTTCACCATCACATACTGCCCCGGAAAAGATAATGGCAATACTTGGATGGACTCTCACAGCAAGCCTTGACAGACCTCATGTCTTCCAACCATTAGTAGGGGAAGGGAAGGGGAGTCAGAGACCATATCCCCTAATTAAGGACCACACATCCACTGATGGCCTATCAACACCACCATAGACTTATCTTGGAACCACAAGATCACATACAGACACAAATCTTCGGTTATAGATAGTGTAGAGTTCACCTAGAACTCTATAATACTCTGTAACATCTCATTTGTAATGTACACCATTTCCTTATTTAGTCATTTATGTATGGGAGCCAGCCAACTCGACTGACGGGCTTGTGATGACAAGTTTAGTTGGACCAACCTCTACAAGTATTGCATAAGCTACCCTTGAAGTGCCACATCCTATCTCTTGAGCTATTAGTGATCATTTTATGAACAGTTCTTGCTTAAGTGAGTCATTGCGAGCTATAAAGAGGATACCACTGAAATCAAGTAAGCTCTCATGTATGTCATCCTAGCTAGTGCATGTATTCAATTTCAATGGTGTCCAAGTGAATGTTCCTTTCTCATTTGTCTCTAGAAATCATTTTAAAACTGTTCTTGATATAGATGTGTTATAAAATGATTGGTGGCTACCGAGAACAAAGTGCTCACTTGGCTCTCATTGAAACAAGTATACAATACTTGCTAGGTCTACATCTGTCTGAGGTTGAAATTGATCCTTATTGTTATTATAGCAGTTTGCTCCTATAAACACGAAACCACCGAAATGATTCTACAAAGAACTACCTCTACTGTTTTAGAAGTAGTCAAAGCTTTATTAAGTTTAATATAAAAAATCCTACTCATTTTTTCCATGATTCAGAAGAACATATAAAAGAAAACAAAAAGTAAAGAATGTTTTGAAGAAAGAGAAAAACGTTTAAGTATTTTCAGACTGAAACTTATTCCTTTTTTAAAGAGTTTTTTTTTCCATGTAATAAAACATTTTATTTGGCTGTTATATTAGATTGACCTATCCATAACAAAATACAAATGATACGAAATTGCAGTTTGATGAAAGACTTATTGTCATTTATACCAAACCATTAGACACCTATTTACCACTCATGTAGACCATTTTAAAAAGGAGTGCAATATAGGTGTATATGATTTTAAATGGTGAAGTAACTCTAGATGAACATGGTATCATTTTATTCATAAATCCAAATGGTTATCACTTTGTTCTTTTCCGAGTGATTTTTCCTTGGTTGTTTTTATCGTATACATTATATATTATAAGAACAAAAATAAAAAATAATCAAGATTGTATTAATGTACACTAAAATCAGTTATCTATCTATCTTAAGAGGCAAATGAGTAAATTGATTATTGACAATAACCTAACTATGTCTTTGGGTTATTTTGCCCATATAGTTAGCTAAACACAGTTGCAGGTTTTCTGATAGTTGTTGCAGGAATAAAATAGAAAAAATATGCATTCTAATTTGAAATCATATAGGAAAATCACAGTATCTATATGGTCATTGTTTGCAAATCTGTTAACATAAAGTAGAAGCTGCTAGAAAATTTGTAGCTAGCATATAGCTTTTCATCAATATATTTCCTTCCTTTATCCATGGCTAAAAAGAAGTATTATAATGTCTTCATTATATCAATAAATAATCATCTTAGATAGTAACTTGGTGTATATATAACTAGTCCAACACAGCTGTAGGACTAACTATAGATTTTACATGAAATGCAAGCACTAAGCACTATACTGATTAAAATTATGGCTAACCTAAGTCTCTCAGGATGATCTGTACAAATTAAGTTGTAAGTTTTCATCTGTGGTCCTGTTCAGTGTGCATTTGTCTAGACCAATAGCTGCTGCTAGAACTAGAGCTACTTACAACAGCTATAACATTTGCACAAAACTTGAATGCTATATTGAAAGAGCACTATAATTGTAATTAGAACTACTGACCTGTTCTGGTGCTTTGTTTGTTTTTGTTTGAATGCAGGCATCCAGCAACTTGGCTAGATTTTATCAAAGGGAACTCACAAGAGTAGATAAAAGAATAGGCTACTTTCAGGGCTGGTGGCCAGCATTTTACAAAGTTTTGATTTTCTTGAAAACGGCTTTGGTTTTTCGGTGAAAACGCGTAAATTTGCTAACTATAATATTTTGGCTAGATACTCTCAAGTCCTAGAATATAAAACACTTTAGCATTATAAAAGCTCTAGCCCTAATGCTGACCTTAATTCATGCCCTATAATCAGTTACACTCACTAGGGGGAGATACACGGATTGTCCCATGTATCCAGGAATGCATTAGGAAAGATTCTGACAGTACTAAAAACATCCCAAAGTTATTTTCATTGCTATCTTAAAGCACTCTATCCAGAGAGAAATTGCCAGTCATCAATCCATTTTCCAAGGATTGAATCTTTACCTACAAATCAGAGATTTTCATAGCTACCTTGGATAAAAAAATTATAGCACAAATATGGCTATTTAAATACTTGATTTTTCAATGATGATAGATTATTTTATAGCTTTAAAATTTATTATGCTAATAGGCTATTATACTAGTGGGAGGGTTATGAGGAAGTGTAGTCCAGCTGTTGGAATGTTAAAAGCTGCAACAATTAAACCATTTCAGAATTATCAGTGTCCAATTCTGAAGTTAAATTTTCAGTATGAGTGTCACTTTTTAAATTCTTTTTCTAACTTCTGACTTCTTATATTTACACAAACAAACACATCAGATCATAAAGTCCTATCCGTATTTGATGATACAGCTCTATTAATAGAGGATCAGCTACAGCCTTTTAGATACTTAGTAGGAAAACACCATAAACAAACAGCATATTATATATGTCCCTTAGAACATAACCTCAGTTAATGAGTAATTTTCACTGTTCATTTTTACAGCAAGTAGGGTAGATTGAGTCAATGAGACTTAGACAAACTCATTCTTAACTAGTTGTAATCAAGTAACAGATAGGTTGTGTCAGCTTTTGAAAATTTTGACTTAGTGATAAAAATTGTAAGGATTGTAACTATTGTGGGGAAGTTATTTTAGGGAAAATAGATAGATTTATACATGTATAGCTAGCTAAAGATAACACAGGTTAGAACATGATAATCTTATAAAACTCAAAACAAATATACAACATTCATATATATTATTATATAATAGGTATACATTTTTTTAAATTCTGAGTGTGTTTTGTAAGTGATGTTTTCTATATTGTTCTTTGTTGGGTTTTTTTTACAATTTAGGGATAAATATTGAAATTATTTTTGGCATCCATGAGCATGTTTGAAGGGTTGTCATGAATATATGGCAAGATAGTTTATTCTACATTACTTGAACTATCTTTTAGTTAAGCAGTGTTGAATGACAGAAAGAGTAAAAATGGATTTGGTGGCTTGTTTCTCTAGCTTGCTACCATTTAGACCAAAAATCATAGTACACCTACTGGTTATCAGCCAGCTAGTACTTCAATCACCTAACCACTGCTATGGTAAGTAGTACAGCAGGAAATATATTCTCTCTAGATCTTTTAAGCTATGTATGTTATAACATTTCCTGCTTTAAAATATAGCTAGTTTTATGGCTACTCACATTATCTTTTGTCTTTGTGAAAGCTGACAACAACAAACTGGCCACTTTAAATCTCACCATATCAACAACTTCAGTATTATCTAGTAAAACCTTCTCAGATGCAGCATTCTATCAAATATCACGAGATGTATTTCATCATAATTATAGCATTGATTTTTTGTAAAGTTGTTTTCTGTTATAATTGTGAACATGAAACGTACAGCCATGGATATATCCACTCTTGGATCTAAACATTCAAAATGAACAAAAATTGCTATGGCTTTAGTTTTTTTAAATAATTAAAAGTTCTGTTTGAAAAACTTATTCAGTAAAAATGGTACTAAATGTTCCTAAAAGACATGCATTAGTTTCCATAATAATTTTCTCCCACATTAGAGAAACAGATTAAGCACAGAAACGTGTAGAAAATTTTGTGTGTTCTGTAACTAAAATTGTTATAAATAGACCTATTATATGCGAGCAATGCAAAGTAAAGAAAAGTGGACAATTAACATTTATGGGACCTAACAATTTTCAATCATGTACACAAAATTGCCAGATTTTACAAAGCTGTATTATATTGACATTCATGAATTTAAAAGGCTAAAGGTCATCTAAATACATACACTGGATACTTTGTTGTTTCCTGTTTTGTGTTAAATCCAAAGGTAGTGAAAGGAAAACCACAAACTGTTACGGTGTATAGCACAGTAATTTTTATGATTGTTTACCATTTAAACATATCTTTATACTGAGCAGAGAGAAACTACACAAAGTTAGAGTTCTACTAAGTTGAGCTCAAAATTCTCGGCCTTTATGGCTTTTCAACACATTTTCTTAACTTATTTATTGTTGTATCAGCATTTGTAAAGTCTTCTTGCTATTGTTCTGTACCCATGTACACTGGGTTCTCCACTACACAAAAATCATGTTGCTATTGTTCTTAGTACATGGTATGTCTTTTTGATATTGTTCTGTAACCTTGATCACTACATTATCCACTAAACAAGTTTTTGTTGTATTGTTGGCTAGACTCAAACAGGGACAGTCTGAGCCTCCTTTAAGGGTATGGTAAGCAGTTGCACAGGGATAATTTGCCAATCAAAAAGCATATATTTTGGTAGATTTCAAACTTGGATTCCTAGGAGCATGAACTTCACAAACCTAACAACAATTCTATGGGTCAGCCATTAGTTCTGATTTGATTGCATCATGAGTGAAAATACTGCCCTGTTGAACACTTTTATTATGCAATTGAGAACCACAGAAGTTGTGGACATGTATTGGAAGTCTATTGCACTCAAACTATATAAGGTATAAAATAATACTGATTTGGAAAGTCATTTTCCCACTTTCTATAGTATTTCGACCAGAACTTGATTACCTTAGTGAATATTTCAAGGCGCTCTAGGAGTCTTTGTGAAAAAATTCACCATATACACTGCTAAGTAGGTGCCAATACTTGTATGTGTTTTTAGCTGAGATACGCATTTTGTTTTTTGAGATTTCGCTCATACAGTTAAGGTTTCATATGTGAGAAGGTTCAGGAATAGTAGGTATGATTTAATCAAAGGCATGCACTGTTTCCACTGAAGACCATGAATGGTAAAGGAAGCTTTCTAATCAACTTAAAACAATACACTGTTACTTGATGGACAATTATATAGGGTTTTACTAAAACAGTACAATTCATAAGATGGCTGTTACCATGAAGGGGGATCAATTAATACGGTTCATGCACTATTAGCCACTCTATGTAATGTTCTTTTACAAATGAGTTTATATAATTATAGCCAAGAAATTAAATATTATCCTCATAGCTCTCAGACTAAATTCATGGGGGGAAATAAATACGTTCACTTGAAAGTCAGAAGTAGATATATTTGCACATGGATTTTCGCATTCCCAACCACAACAAATTTAGCATAATACCAACCGTTACACCAAAATAGCTCTGTAATACATTTCATGCAAGATGGTTGTTGGCATGTAAGTTCTTAGTTAGGCACATTCTATAAGGAAATATATATAGGAGAAATATATCATAATTGAGGTTTACCCATTGGGAGCATAGTCATCAACAACATTTTAAAAAAATGTGCATAGCTATAGGTCTTAATTAATGATGAAGGCAGCAAATGATAATGATTTTAAAAACATGCCTTGAATTACCATGACAAAACCTTATAGCATGCTATACCACAGCTCAGTGGATGAATGTAAAGGTTTGCTAAAAGCTAAAATGACCTCAATAGTCTTTAGTTTAAATACTCTATTAAGCACACATATTTTGTTATGTGCATAACTTAATGTTTATTCTAATGCTCATTATTAGGCACATGCATGAATCCCTGTCATTTGAACATACAACCCAGCAGGCATTAATCAATTTGCCGAATCATCTCATTGAAGTAAGTGGTTAGTAGGCCGGATGGTGAAACTTTTCGGAAATGGCAATGATGTTCAAGATGTCAATAGTAAGTTTATCAAAACATTTCTATCATATTTGCTTTTCTGCTGTTGAAAGGCCTGCATACCATCTTATAATTGTGATAACCTCGAGCAACTCTTTCCTGATTATAATCGATTAAAACTCTTAGGGTTTCTGATTGCATCATTATTTTGACAGATCTGTCAAACCTTGCCAAGCAAGTAATTGTAAGTACACCTTTGTGAGTTTATTAGATGCTTGTTCTTAGTTAGACAAATGCTTCATGCTAGGTGGAGGTTGTCTTACCAAATTTGTGTTATAAGCACATCTACCTAACAATCAGATTTTATGGTATTTGTTTACTTGTATTGTTGTAGGCAAGCTAGCATATCAATACCAATAACTTAATAACTCCTTCATGAAATTAAGAGATAGTTAAGAAGTTTGTGCAACCTCACTTAAATTATTCAGGTGCATGTGTATCTGATATGTTATAGAATTAATCTATACATAATAACATGGATTCTCCTTACTTTACCTAACATATGAGTGGTGGCCATTCCATTTGTAGAGAAGCTGTCATTTAATTCTGGACATGACAATGATTCAGCAGGAAATATTTCACATTCTGGTAGGCCAATGTCAAGTTTTTCAATGTACATCCATTGCTTTTTGCATACTCTCTCTCTTATCTCCTCACACTGATTAGAGGTAGGCTGGATGGAGATGCCTGAGTCACCACACAACCCAAACAGATGCAGGCACAAGAAAGGAACAGCTTTACGTAAGCATTCAGCACTTGCTCCAAGAGTTTTAAGTCCATTAATCAATTGTGCTGCTGTGACCTCATCATTCTTCATAACTAACAGATATCCTTCTGGATCAGGTGAACAGTAGGAGGAATTCAGAAAGTTGACTAATTCTGTTAAGCATACACCACTGGTCGTGGCATATACGAGTGGTGCTGAACATGCAGTGTCACCATCAGAATTATTAATACTGCCACTGGTATTCTGAATAATGACATATAAATAATATTATCAGTATTTTTCTGAGAAAGAGATAAAATGGCTTTGGTACTGTTAGTTTGTTTGCCTCTCCCAAATGTAGTCAATAAGGGCATGATGTGTCTTTAACAAACTGGGTAGGCAGGTTATGAATGTATGAAACGATTTGAAGTCAAGATCAAATGTCATGCCAAAAATGGCTTGATAGGTCTCTGCCAAATTTGGTAGGCATATCCAGTAAGCAGCACTGATAAAATTGACACAGTCAATGGTCATGCAGAAAAGGAAAAAAAATTGCTGGAGCTTAAATGAACTTGTTAGACAGATTAGATATGCAATTATTTACATTTTGAAAGATCAAGGTGAAACAAGATAGATATGCTTCTTTGTAATCCAGTTTGGACTAATAAAACGATGATGGCAACAGTAGCTTTGATGAATTATCTAAAACATCTCTCTTCTACCAATGGTTGTACATCATGAGATGTCCTTGTTTACAAGGATATCTTTAAAATGTAAAATGGAGTTTGAAGAAACAAATTCTCAGGTGACATTTGTCAGGTTTCCAAGATTATGGTCAGAATCCTGATGCCACAATCAATGTGATGTGATGATTTATGTTTATAATAAGCCAGACACTCCTACCATGAAAACCTGACCAAACTACAGAATATTTATATATTTCATACTCATACTAGGCCACTGGAAGAAATACAATACCTTACCTCCGATTTTGGTAAATTGTAAAGTAGTGTTGGCAAGGATACAAGACTCCATACTCCAATAATAAGCAGGAAACTCAGAACTACATCTGCATGGAACCAGGTTTTTGTTTTGTCAATTGAAGAGTTTGGTTTTGTTGAAGAACTTTTCTTCACTTTGTCACACTTGCTCATAATCCTATCAACTCCACAGTAGCTATCTCTCAAATTCGATGCATGAAATATCTCGTTGCAGTAAACCAGTGAACTGAATATATACACGCAAGAAATTAGAAAAAAACATACAATATTAACCGAAACTAAATGAGTCTACATACTATCTTACCCCGATCAGTATTGGACAGCAAGCCTTGACTGAGATCAATCAGTTTGTCAGCTCAAATTGATCAAGAAAGAGCCAAATTTAGAGCTTAAAAAGAACAGCGATTGGGTGGGCATAGGGATTAGTCTCGCGAGCCAGATGATTTTCTACCCGCTTTCTAGATCGTTTCATCCAGGCCGACCGAATAGCTTGCGGATTAAACCCTCCTTTCCCATTACCCTACCCCAGGATTATCCTTAGCCACGTAACTGATCCCCCCCCCCCCCCCCCCTCCCCTCTATAGCCGTCCTGGAACGGATCTAATAGCAGTAATAGTTACCCTTGGCTGACATGACGTTTATGTAGTAGCCATTACAGAACAGAGAATTGATGATTCCCCAACCTCCCACCCCACCCCACCCCTACCCAACCCCTATCCAACCCCTCCCCTCTCCTTGTGCATGATCTGACTATATAGCCATCCCCATCCATAAAATAAACTCTATCTATCTACTAATCAGACTAATGATCGAAGTCTTAACAAATTAATAATATATGAGTATCCTGAATTCTTGAGTGGAATTGGTCCAATTTCAATTCAATACCATGGACGGACTGGTATTGGATGTATTGAAGCTACTGATTTCTCAAGCATCATATTCACATGCTGGCATACTTTTGATTATTGGTGTCACAATATTATTCCAACGTATCAAAAGATAAAAGAAAGCCATATATATGGCAGTTTCATGCTTACAGTTAATATTCCGGAGTCCAACTATGCTATGGTTTTAAGTTAAAAAAATTATCCACACAGATTCTGTTTCGATTGCTATCAGCATATTGACTGTGAATGATAGAGTAATGTAAACACTAGAGAGTGACTCGTTTGATTATAACTCTTTATACTCATGTGAGATGGAGTATTAAATTATAAAATACAAACACTAACAAAACATTGTCATTAGAATTTTGGAGCTCCATAGATCCTGCACACTTGACTTGATATACTTATAGAACTATGCCAGCCAAAGTGGGGTAACTGGTTCATTAGAAAGTGCTAGTCTGTGACTAGAGGAAGGCACTAAAATGCGATGAAGTAACCAAGCATTTGTACTGAAAATCTATTTGAGATGATTAAAGCACACACACTTGCCCACTTCCTCATTTTTTAGCTTGTAGAGGAGAGCTTCCTCTAATCTATTCCAACTGGCTAGCACTTTCCAATCGGTAACCATAATTGCAGCAGATTATGTGACTCAGATTCTTAGGTACCCCCACTTTGGCTGCAGGTAACTTTAGTTATGCAACAAAAGACAGCACACCGAGATTCTATCTTTTGAGCTGTATTATATGGAGCAAGATCTATAGAGCTCTAAAGTCATAATGACAAGGTTTAGTATTTTGTCATTTAGCCACCCTCCCCCCCCCCCCCACCTTCATATCAACATATGAAATACATATTTTTAATATCATTCTCTAGTATTTGTATTGTTCTATCAACCACAGTTGTAGTAGTAGATCAAGACTTAATGCTGGAAAATACAACTGAAACCAAATTTGAAGGAAGATTTCACTTCACATTCCAACCTGTATTACAAAAGAAAGCATGAATCTGTGTATACATGTTTGAGACCCTTTCCCTCCTCCCCACCACCCTATGGGAAAGGAACATTGGGTTCTGAACTTCACGAGTACTGACATAGCTAGAATTAATGAATGCATTTGATTTTGCTTTCATTACAATACTCAAAGAAATGATTTTACTTCATTCAGACTACCTCAGCCAAACTATTCAAGCCAGGATAATTTCTGCAGCTGAAGGTCCACAGGTAGCTAAATTGGTTAGAGCTAAAATCTATGGTCTTTGAGAAAAGTTTATGACTGATTTTGTGCATGGTATTGATACTTTCTGAATCGATGGATATCCAGGATCCACAATTACATGCTGATGAAGGAACACAGTGGGTTGTCATTTTAGTGGTCTCTACCAAGAAAGTTCAAATGATTTTTTAGGCAACATGTCTATAAAGTTAGACAACAATATTAACTGCCTTGTTGATCATTTGATCAACCAAGTGACATGATGTACTATCAATTTGAACAGCTACTAAACCAATTTCTACAACGATTATGGGTGTAGTTTTTGCCTCACTACTCCATGGGTTTTGGCTTCCACTCCAGGAGTGAAAGCTCCTAGCCTGATATATAGTGTACACCTAGTTTGCTGCATTTTTCACTTTATATGTACATTGTTGACATCACCACACCAACAGATCCAACTGAGACTAACAAGACAAGCAATCCGTTCTGCCATGGTGTAGAGGTAACCATCAGCAAAACAGTGAAGGTGACTTCACTCAATACCATCAGCATTATGATTCAATCACCACATCAAATTCCATCTTGGTAAATAAGAGAGGCTCAACTAGTGCATAGAGAGCCACAGACACTCCTGCACCTAGCCAATCAATGCTAGATGCTTCTCAACAAATGGTATCAATAGTATTAAAATTTAAAAAAGAGTAAAAATCCTAATTCTGACAGCAGTAAACCTCATCAAAGTAACAACATCCTAGAATAATTATTCTATGGAAGTGATAGAGTATAACAATGTCTCCAATCAGGATAGAGAGTACTGGATTCAATATTAGGCAATTGCAAGGCTGGAGAGAGTGAATGACCCTTCATACTTCAAAAGCACAAAATTACCAATGCAACATGCAGTCAATACATGGACCATGATCTAAATGGAAGCTTGGTAGTCTAGCCGCAGAGAGAAATCACTGTTACACTAACTGTGACAGTGGAATGCATTGTTCCACAGTAAAAGCCAAATGTCCATAATAATATCGCTACCTCTATGCATACTCACAGCATGACACAACTTTCTATCCATCCTACTGGCAAAAAAGGAGGTTTGATAATCTAGAACAATGAAGAAACAACTGTTCCACTGAATATGAGAGTGAATTCATTGCTCTTTAATGACAGCCAAATATATTTATCAATAACTACTAATTCTATACATAGTCACAGCACAACCACACAGGATATTCAGGCTGCAAGGAAAACATAACATACCTCTGTCTACAGTGCATGGTACGATTGGGAGCAACTATGTTGTTAGTTACCTTTACTTAGCACAGAGTATGCCTCCCTAAGCATGATGCACCTGTGTGACACTCTATGGGTTAAGACTATACAACTTGTTCCTGGTCTGTGCTTCTGTGGGTAGATATTGGATTATAATATGTTTGTTCTTGGAGTAGGAACCGTATGAGTTATCTGATTATTACACTTATATTATGGGGATCATACTGAGTTCATCAGTTATATAAGTTTAACCCAGTATGGTATGGGGAATATACAGACTTAACCAATACTAAAAAAATTATAACTCTTTTATACCATAGTTAGCATCACAGTTCAATTGACAACATGTATGAACTAATGAATTTTTTTAAGTTAGTTGTACTATTAAGATTTCCTCAGTAGTAGAACATTGCTGTATGTTAATTATTGGTTTTGTAGCACCCAGTGCATCCTATATTGTGATGTATATATCTTACTCTGTTATCTGTAATATGACTCTTACAAGTTATCACTTAAATGGAGATAGTTGGTCAAACCAATATTTGGGATGATACATGGCGAAAGCGTAGTGTATGCTCCACCAGTCAGCATGCAGTGGGCGTCGCATGATGAAGAGTTTTCCTCACTAATGACATCAGAGATGCAAGAAGGAAAGTGGTTGTTCTGTTAGGTATGGGGATAGAAAAACTGACGAGCTGGTGAAAGACTGGACAAGCCGAACTCAAAATGTTTGGAGGAGATAGTAAGAAAACTTCATATCGCTGAAAGGTACAGATTCCATCAGCAGAGTCAAAGGCAAGATATAGCTTTTTCTGACAACTTAACAACAGCTATATGCCAGTTTGGGGCATCCTTGAGAAAACACTTTGTGACCTATTGGTTTGCTGTTTATCTACGAAATGAAGACTTCTTCTAGTGATAGAGTTTACACCTATAGCTAAAGCACATGAAATAGCTGTAGCAATAAGTTTCACAATTAAAACCCAAGTTATGGCCTTACTTTCATAAATGTTAGACTTGAGCTTACTATGGTAGAAAAATGTTTCCTTAGAGGAATGTAAGTAGTGTTTCCCCAGACTTACAACCACCTGTGGTCAAGCTGTTGAATGTAACAATGTATGGTGGCCTGTAGTAATTAAGTCATAGAAGGTAGTAAGTAGTGTAATAATCACTCCAACAGATGATGAGCATGAAATACCTTTACATCCACTGAAATATCCTACTAAGGCATGGCTGAGAATGCATATTGACTTTGCAGGCCAGTGACTCATTACAGTTGACATTTTCTCTCTCTAAGTGGCATTGGCATGATGATTGTTGTGTGAAATTTGCCACACAGAGAGAAATGTAACAAGAAATATAGTTTTCTTTTATATGACCGGTATTACCTTGAACAAACTGTATCAGACAATGGCTGTCTATTTATTATAGAGGTATTTCAGGAATTTTGCTATAAAAATGCTTCAATGTACAACTCAATAAGCAGCAGCTATGCTATTAACTAAAAGACTAGACTTGACTAAATTAGGCATGACCTAATGTCCAGTGCAAATGATTAACAGAAGGTTCATAATCAAATTTCTGATAGGCATGCCAGATCAAAAGAATTCCAGACAAAATAGAGAATCTGGGTGAGAGATTATCGAGGAACAGTAGATAGTCACCTAGTGAAGTAGAGGGGCGAACAGGATCTGTGTCCTATATATGGAGGCAAGGGGTTACATTAGTTGAAAAAAGGCGACTTTCCTTACGACATATACAAAAATACTGGATATCAATTCAAGCAATATAATTATTAACATATATCTCAATGTTTTGATGCTTTTGTAGTAGGATGAGGATTAATTAAGTGGTTGATGTTATATTAACTACTACTTCAGAATGATTTAAATTGCATAAATAATAATTAACTAATATTTTAAAGGATAATCTGTTGTAACCATTATCAATAGTGTATGCTCTGTTTCTATGCTAACAAGTATATATGTAGCTAAATTAACAAGTTCAATTAATATTTATATACATTGAAGGTAATTATAACCACAACAATTTTTGTAAAAAATGAAATGCCTTTATTTCAGGTTAAGTTTAATATTTCTTGCTTTGCAGTGGTCAAATTGTTTCTTAATTAATTAGTTTAAGATTTTCAGTGGTAATATGAACTTTATTTCTGCACCATCCAAATGTAGGAAAAGGCATTATAATTGCCATTTAATTTATCTTGGTAATTTACCATAGATGAAAAATTGTCACACCATTTTCCTCTCACAATTGTTTTAACCAGCCACTCTCATGCCAATTCTTATCCATTAAGAAATAGTCTCTAAAATTGTCGGAAATACGATGCCAACAGAAGACTGGAGACCAGAATGAAACAACATCAACATGCCTGTAATAAGTTTGAAAAAAAGAAATTTGCAATTGCTGAACATCAATGAGACAATAGACATCCTATTTTGTGGAAGTGAGCCACCATCTTAGATCAGGCCAGAATTGAGAAGCAACTGCTCTTGAATGTAGCATGTCACATCATCCTGGTACCAAAGTGTGAGTGGTTCAATCGAGTTTGTGGAGAGGACTTACCTGGCTGCTGGGTGGTCGCTTTCAAGATTCTGAACTTGAAACCCTCGTCTGTTTTCGGTCTTTGTGAGTGTTTTATTACCAAGCATGTCTTTCTATTTTTATTTTTAATGTTATTACAATTTTATTCCATATTATATTGTTTGGGTGATTTATTATTTTTGTTTTTTATTATTATCTTTATGTGTTTTTGCCACATCCAGTTCATGTTTTGGCTGTGCATGTTAAGGTGTGGGTTGTATCATATGGAAGATCACATGTGTTTAGGAATTTATTATTGCATATGAAGACTATTGAAACATTAGAGTAAATTAAAACTTAAAATTAATCATTCTTGTTATGTTTATATTGTTGAATCTATTTTCCGTATATATTTCTTACAGTTTGGTTGTGAGTGGAGATAGAGAGTAAGGAGGCATAAGAGAAGCCAGTTCTCCAGCAGTGGCATCCATCATCAGGTCTATAATAGTTTACTCTGTGTACAACAATATCAACTAAAATAATATGTTGAAAGTTAGCTATAGGCTATATTTTAACTGTGCTTCTTTCTGTTGCATAACTAATTGCTTACTACAACAGGTACATACCATTCATAAATAAACCTGAGTAGCCTTTTTCAGCTGTGCTTTTGTTTGAGACTCAGTTTTCACTCTCTGCCCACATGTTCCAACAGTTTCAGCTGTTCTCTCCACTTTATCAAAGTTCCATCCTCACAAAAAAAACTCACCTGGCTAAGCATTGATGTCACATCACCTGCCTCATTGGAGTAATCCTCAGACAAGGCCAGGTACCTCCTGTTACTGCTACTAGAGAATGTCTTCTGCTAGACTTATTTGACATGGTTATCAAAAAAGTGAATGATCCATAATTATTATACCACTTTTTTACCTGAAAGAGATACACATAAAAATAGGTGGATAAGTAGAGCAGATAATAGGCCATATAAAGATATAAAAATATGTAGCTAATGAATGATCCCACACATGGTTTTAGCAAAGAAACCCAGAGCACCATATAGAGCTGTTGAAGTAATAGTGGTAATTTGAACTTCAATTTTGACCAACAAATTCACCCCCATTGCTGAAGTGCAGAATAAACACATCTGCAATCAGTGGAGCGCAAGTTCAATAAATCCTAGAAACTCTTCACACAAATTTCACAGCTACTTATATACCATGCACAGATAATTGTTTGCTGACAAGATCTTATGTCATAGCTATTTCTTTCATTTTGTATTAACAGTGATGTGTACTTCGCATTTTCTGTAACATTCTAAAAAATACTTTTTTAGGTCTTTATACATAATGGTTACTTGACCATTACTTACAAATGGAAGCTTTTCACCTGCCTACTTATGTGCTTCACTCTGCTTGTGCTTATCAAGAAAACTATTATTATTACTGAGATAGAACTGAGTACCTTGAGAATCCAGAGTTTTGTACATATTTTATCTTTAGGAGGCCATCCTAGACATTTGCTTCAGATGACATGTTCTGTCAGTTACCTCTCTACCACTGGCTTCAAATGATAATAATAATTATTTGTTTTGGCCTTTAACAGAGAACCATCTGATGAATAGTGTTATAATAATATTGTGATCAGAGACAGAGTTTAGGGCAATTAAAAGCATTCACTAGTATTGCTGATTTATAAAACATTGACTTACCTTAAATTCAAGTTGAAACAAGTGCCTTTTCTTTAGAAGTAAGGAACCTGTCCTCACTAAAGATCACTGCAAATTCTCTACAACTTGTATGTTTTGCAATCAACAAACAGATTTGTTTTCCATGATGTATAAAAATTTGATACAAGTTTATAAAAAATAATTCCCTAAAATCAATCATTAGAATTTAGCATATGAAAGGACATGGCCATACTCACAGAGAGTTGCACTAACAGAAGTATATTGAAGCCCTATTAATCCAGTGACTGAAGTAGTAAATATGCCAACCTCAACCTCACTTATCATGATGGTCCCTCAAAGTTTACTGGGGATGTGTTCGACAGCAATTTTGGCCCCTTAAAAGATGTTGAATCTAGCTGTGATGAAGGAGAATGGGTCTATGCCTACAGGGAACAAAAAGTTATTCAGTCTGAGGAGGTGACGATCTTATCATAGCTTAGCTGTTATTTCTGAACTGGTAACTAGATAAGCTAGCTTTTTCCAGGAAGGTAATTCCAGTGATGGAGGAAAGAACTATGGGTATTTAAGGGTGAGTAGAGATATATAAATATAGTTTAAAGTAGAATAAATTTAGTTAGGTGTTCTTTTCTGGAGTGTGTGAAAAAGTGGGAGTAGCTGTTATACTGTAGTTTTCTTTGAGTGTATATGATTCCAGTTAGTTTTTAGATTGATATAGTCCCCACATAGTAAGTTTATAGCATTGCTAGTTCATATTATCCCCTCCAGACCCTTCCTCAGTCACCCTGGAATAACTTCTACTCACATTTTGGTATGTTTGGCATTGCTTCCAGGCCGTCCCCTTCAATATTTCCCACATCCTCAACTTCTTCTTCAGCTCCCACATCTTTTGATGAACCTTAATGACTCAGAACCACACCCATTTCTCCATGGGATTGTCATAGACATGCAATATGTCAGGTAGTAGATCTAGAAGCAGGCTTATATAAAGGTAAATCTCAAGGTAGAAGTTTTAGAAATAGGGGTTATGGAACAAGCAGAACTTCCAGAACTGATTCATATACTTCTTCTGGCCATTTATTGCAAGCTACTGCTGGTCTGTGTAGATATCATATGGTCAGTTTTACTGACACTACACTTTTCTTGGTTACTGGGTAAGACAGCAGCCATCTAGTGCTTAGTTTTTATACTCAATAATAACGAGACAGCCATATGCTTAAATTAGAAATGAAAGTTCTCCACTTGAACTCTTCTACCAGATTTTTTCGATAATTTTTTAAATTTACTTCTAGTAGAGTCTAAGCTCTGTCCTGCCACAGTTTGTGGATCTAGTTCACATTCCCATCCTGCACAGATGTGAGGGTAGATGAGATGAAAGTTGTTTAGGAATTCTTTTGTAATAGGAGAACACTATTGATGAAGCCATTATCATCTTCAAAGTCAAGAGTGGGCTTCAAACAATACACGAAGACAACCCCACATAATATTGATCAAAGTTTTTTTACTCATCAATGCTACAAATGCCTGCACCTTTACATGCAAAACAGTAGAGGATACTAGAGTAGCATTATATAATAAAGTAGTGTTACATCCAAGGCTCAGGCTTGGAGACATCAGATCTAACCATCTCTACCTTCATCCTTACTTTATTGAAGTAAGCAAACAAAAACTGGACAATATTATGCCTTGGTGTGTCTACAACAAAACTTAAGAATGTAATCAATAATGAGCACATCTATTGACAAGAGCAATGGAATAATAGTGATACCTGCTATGCAGCTTTCGTCAGAAGAGCTCCCATAAACAGCAGCAAAGGCCTAGAAGTTGTGATCGTAACCCTGTCCAACATCTACTAGTTTATTCTTCTTCACATTTGTTTAGTTTGCTGTTAATTGAATGATGAAATGGATAAAAATCATTTCTTCTCATGCATATACATATACAATAAATAATATAGTTGAGCCTAGCAGAGATAATTTTCTGCAAATTTTCTTATTTTGTTGCTTGGTTTCCTTAACATTATAGCTAATATAATCAACAAAATAATAACTTGCAGTGATTGACTATATTCAGACAAATGTCTAAGCAGGTGACTTGATCTGTAGACTTGGTTTGTGCTACCAATAATAGATCAATAGCAGCTTCCACATCAGCTGTTGTTTGTATCTACCATAAAATACTTTATGTTTAAAATAATCCATATGATAATGACATGTTTTCGTAGAAATCTTAGACGAATTATTTTTTTATAAATGCGACTCAAAATGAAACAAGTGAATTCTTTTAAGAGAAATCAGGATGAAAATATGTAAATAAATTGCTTGGCCAATCTGAAAGAGGCTCTCATGTTTATAGGGCTATTTAGAAACCAACTGTTGAGTCATTGTGAAAAACAGCCATTAACTGAGAGATCACTACGCATCAATAATTGACTCATACTTAGAAAATTGCCAAATTGTATTCAATTCACTGAACTTTAAATATCCTAGGAGAGAGTTATTTCCAGCAGCTAAACCACTTCTCTGCCCCATCTGGTGTCTGCATGAGTTGTAGCGAATTTTATCAGTTTTATAATTATATGTTTCCCCCTTTTTAGAAAATGAAAATATACTAACTAAAATATTCCAGATTTATAGAATATATTTTACATGGTGTACTAGTCTGTATATCGTTTTACATGTGGCCTAAATTTGTGGATCAAACCTAGATCTGTAGCAGCTATTAGAATTACAGGTATGCAATGCAGCTCTAGCTTCTACATTGAACTGGAATACTTTATTGAAAGAAGAATATAACATAAATGTAAGGTGCTTAGTTAGTCCACCTATGCTATAGCTTAGAAGCTTACGGTATATTTAGTTTTCACCTGAAAGCTTAACAAACCCTAGACAAGTAGAAGCTGTTGTAGATGGGCTAGTTTTAGTGGCTATGGATTTTCAATGTCACTTAGAGCATAATATTGAGAAAGCAATATAGAGATAGGTACTTTAGCTAACCAAATTTCTGTGTTTGAGGTTCATTCTTTCTTATTATATATAAGCACATGTGAGAAATGACCCTTGATAAAGCTTTAGGTAGAGTGGTAATAGGAATCACTGTTAGTTGCCTTTAGGTTTGCAATTGCATTATACATGTTCTGAATTTTGATGATTGTAAATTATTTTCCACACTGTGAAGCAATTACCCTGCATTCTAACTGTTAAGTCTTTGAATGGCACAAACATATATTTGTTGGACAAACATTCCACCCGAATGAGGTGAACATATCTATCTATCCACTATAGGCTACTTAGAAACTGGTAGCTATCGGGTAAATTTTCTTATGTAAGCTAGACCAATACAGAAGCTACAGTTACAGATTAAGTTTCCAGCTATAGATTTGTTACAGCACTCAATATTCCTGAAAACCACGACATATTATACAAGGAATTTGCATAGTTAGCCTAAGTTGTGGGCACTAAAAAACTTAGTTCCTTATCTGGTAATTTTAATAAGCTAATCTGTCTAGTATCAGTATCAATGAAGCATAATGTATTCTCTTCTCTTTAACTATTAGTGATCATTTTACGAACAGTTTTTGCTTAAGTGTGTCTTATAAAAAATTATTACCAGCAATAAAGAAAAGTTTTAATAGGCTGCCATTGTAATCAAGTAAGATGGGAGCTGCCACATAGGTCAACCTAGCTAGTGCATGTATTCAATTTCAATGGTGACCAAGTGAATGTCCTTTTCTCATTAGTTTCTAGAAATCATTTTAAAAACAGTTCTTGATTCAGGTGTGTTATAAAATGATTGCTAGCTATAGAGAACAAAATGTTCACTTGGCTCTCATTGAGATCAAGTAATGTATATAGCACCTGATAGATCCATCATTGCCATAAATTAGAGAGTCAAAACATAATTTGTGCAACAAGTGACAGCAGGCAAACATCAACCATGCATCCTTAAATATGCCCTTACTTGCAGAAGACCTTCACTGAACTCTTCTCTTCTTGAGGACTCCTTTCTCCCTGGAAAAATTCTGCTTTGCGGTGTTATTCTTTTGCCACATCTGATTTCACAACTACGTGGGTGAATCCACCAAGTTCAGTCTCCTCAGTTGCAGTTAAGTTAGCCCCCATGGTCCAGGCTTTATGCCACGAGTAGCTTAGCCAAAATATCTGTACAGTCATGCCCAATTACTGCATGCTGAACAGTTCAAACATTCTTAACTGCTGCAGGTGCAGTTTGCATGACTGATCTGACCACTACTTTCTTTCCTTTCTCCTGAATGTGGGCAACAAAACACGACCTAATGGAGATATGCTAATTAGCTATTGGCCAATTCCATGAAATAGTCGAGTAGTTCTGTATCATTATGGCTCTAGTCAGCAATCTAACCACAAATGAATGCTAAGACAACCTTATCTATCAAGTGCAATAAACTCTGCGAACAGAAACCTGGTTAGATGTACAGCAACAAGAAACTACAGCTCGTTGCCAGAAAATATTCTGGAAAATTCTGTAAACTTCGAAATTATGAGTAAGGTAAGTATGCCAATAATTAGTACACCATGCCAATAATTAAGAAAGACCAATAATTGGCAGATTTCGCTAATTGGTTCACAGGAAAACACAATTAAATGAATGGCATATTAATATGCCCCATAGAACAAAATCTCAGTTAAACAAATGAGAAGTAATTTTCCCTGTTTATTTATACCAAGTATGCTAGATTTGGATGATGATACTGAGCTATACAAACCAATTCTTAACTGATAGAATCTGTTGTAATCAAATAAAAGATCAGTTGCGTCATAGCTTTTGAAAAATTTGACTTTGTAATACTAAAATTGTATAATGTGGAAGTTATGTGAGCAAAAACACAAATAGATGCAGAGTTATACATGCATAGATATCTGCAGATAACACCAGTTATAACATGACAACCCTATAAAACTCAAAACAAATATACTTTCATTATATATATAATAAAATAAGTATAGTATTATTGATATACATAATCTAATTGTTTAAAAAATAATAATTTGGTTTTGGTTTTTTAAGTGAATCCAATATTGTTCTTTGTTGTTGCTTTTCACATTTTAGGAAAAATTATTATAGGCATGCATGAGCATATTTTAAGTGTTGTCAGGAAGTTATAGCAATATTGAACATTCTTCAGCACTTCATCACTTGAAGGCACTTTTAGTTAAACAGTGTGAATGATATTAACAATAAAAAGTTACTTGTAGACTTTTTCTATAGATGGCTCCGATGTGGACCAAAAATCATAGCGGAATACATACTGGTTATTAGCTAGCTAGAACTTCGATCACCTAACCCTTATTATGGCAGCTAAGTAGTAGCTATAAGTGGCAATGAATTCACTTTAGGTCTTTTAAGCTATATGTTCTAACATTTGCTGCTTTAATTATGGTTAGCTTAAGGGCTCCTCATAATATTTTTAGTGTTTTGTTCCTTGTGGAAACTGCCAATAACAAAACTGGCCACTGTAAAACTTCACTATATCAACAAATGTGCTATTTTCTAGTATAACATTGTCAGATGCAGCATTATACCATACACCTTGAGGTATATTTCATCATGTCGTCTCTATATAGCATCGATTTTTTGTAGGTTGTGTTCTACTATGAAACACACACCCATGTATATATCCATATTGACCATAAAAATTTAAATTGAACTATGGTTTTATACTTAAATGTTAGAGTGTAGATGTCAGTTGGCTATAGTAATATAGAGAGGTAGTCTAGACCAGCATCACAATGTCTAGATATACAACAGTCCCATATCAGTATGTGTATATCAATACTCAATGAAGAATGAGTCTCTCATTTTGTGTGTCCATTAAAATACATTTTTCTCCTGTTGTATTGTACATGGGATATGTATGATAACTTATCTTTTGTTGTTATTTTTTTAGTCATCTCTATGATGAACAGAGAAAGACTACGAGTTCTACAAGGCTGAAATCAAAGATTCTGGGCCTTTATGGCTTTTAAACATATTTTCTAACTGTTCAATCAGCACATGCCATGTTTTCTTGGTATTATTCTGTAGTCATGTACTCTGCATTCCCCACTACACAAAAATCTTGTTTTTATCACATACTACTATGTTTTTTTGCACTTGTTTTGTACCCAAGATCACTACATAAATCACCACTCAATTGTTTCTTGTTACCCAATTCAGTCTCCTTTGGAGTTGGTACCAGTTTCCTAGGAGCATGAAATCCCAAACTTAACAACAATTCTGAGAGTCAGTCATTCGTTCTGCTCTGATTGATACAATACTGCCTTGTTCATCCTTACTATGCTAAGAATGAGTTAGACAATCATCTACTGAATCATCAGCACACTCGAGACTGAATGAAGCAGAGTGGTGTACTGAATTTCCAGTACTAAAGTAAACCATAAATCAATTTGGGCAAGTTACATAAAACTAATTGTTATGTAGGTAGCATCCTAGAAAAATATTGGCATAGTCTTGGCTATTCTCTTTACAGGAGGTCATCTTGAGATATGAGTTATTTTAGACATGCCGAGTCCAGACTCACTATTTGACTTACTCTGCTCAGATACAGTTACACACCAAAAAAAACTAAGGTCTGAATGTCGAAAGCTTTATCACATCAAATACTCCTCAAGTACTGAACAGGTGTTGATTAATTTAGATTATGGTTTTGATGAGACATTGCAGGCCTCATATTTTGGAGTAAGTCTATAGATTTTGCAGTTATATAAATAACTTGGAGGAAGTTGGCAACAGCCCACAAAGTCACCTCCTATAACCATGTATCCAACATGAATATCCCAAGCATAGTGGTGTCACTCTGCTAGTGTGCACCCTGTACTTGGCAATAATGCCAGACAATGAAAAGTGTCTTTGGCCGATGTCTCCCTCAGGCTTGGTATGTGAATCCTAGCAGAGTTTATACTGGCACCTAGTGATGACCTAGGTTTTAGCATCCAGAAATATGTAACATGCAGCCATATCATCATGCAAATAGCATCAAAGTGGTGTGGCCATTGCATGATTCCAAATCATTCTTCTCCACCTGGTATACAATTACAGTGATTGTTTGCAGGCAGCCACCTGCCTAGTGTTAAATGCAATTTAAACCTTGAGATTAACATTAAAAGGGGAGGCCATTGGGTTTATTATGCATAGCATCAGTGCTTGCAAGTTGCTTCGGACATGCTATTGTCTCCTCTCTCTTCCTTACTTGACTATGACAGTTTATGCCCATAGTAAGTGCAAACCTCAAAAACAGTAGTTGTGCTCAAAGCGTTAGCTATTCTCTCACTCAGGTAGCTGGCGCTGCTATGTCTGGCATTCTAGCTGTCACTTCATCCTGCTCTATGACCACTTCAGTTGGAAACCAAGAACCAAACCAGCACCATTATACATATTGACTCTCCCCGGCCCAATCTCACCAGAGGTCACATACATGTCAACTTATTCTCAGCTTTTTTGATATTTTTAATATGATTTGTGTGATTTTATTGGTTATATATAAAATGAACAACTATGTAGCACAGCATCAGACTCTTCCGCATGATCTTCCATGATCGAATGTTAACATTATAGATATTGGAACACATAGCTATATATAATTATGGGGACTATGAAGTTTACTCATATTGAGCTCTATTGGTCAACCATGGATGTTCTGCAAAGCCAAGAAATTGTTGCGATTTTAGGTCAGACTCAAAACAGTCAGCAAACTGTAATTTGCTCTTAATCCAGTTATGATTACCTTAACAAGGTGCATCACTTACTAGACCCGGTAGTTCCCAAGTATACAACTCCATCAGCTGGTTGAAACCAATGAGGCCATTATCCCTCTTAAACTTAGGCAAACAGATATGAAAGACAAGCCAACTAAGAATGTTGACATTAGCAACTTTGAAATCTTTACTGTGATGGGGGTGGATCTCACTGTAATTACAAGTTTTACCAAACCCCATTTTTGCAGCATCAACTAAGTGGATAGTTCAGCTTCTTCAGTAAGGCTCAGGACCAAGTTTTGTATCATGCATCGCTCGACCACTGAAGCAGTCTCGCAATGTGGAATGAGGAACTCCATATATCTGCAGCTTTGTTACCAGAAAGGTTTTAAGTTGTCACACTATTTAAGCAGCTGACATTTGCTCCTCAGTCCATTGCATTCTCATACAACTGCACTTCATGTGTTCTATCTGTGTAACCATGTTGGTAAAGCCAACATTGAGAATCTCTTTTACTTTTTGTTGGGTTTTTCTCCTAAATGAAAGCAAACATTTTAACAAAGGTATATATACTTACAAATCATTTTTTTATTGGATGAAATATTGTAATATTTGTCTAGCCATTCGTTATAAACAAAACATTGTCTATAACTTACTTTCTGAATCGAGGGAATCTGAAACAGGATTTCAAAAAATATATTTCATGCAAGAGTTCAACAGGCATATGGATACTTACCATAAAATATCCACCACATTGGGTGTGAATTACATGTGAACAATCACTGTAGAATATGCTGATAATAGCTGATAATCAATGACTTTACACCACCTTAGTGACAGAATAACAAAACAAATTAATTTAGTAAACTTAAATATATTTTTAATATAATGATGGCACATAGCTGGATGCTATCACTCTTACAGCCAACTCCTAACCTGATTGGGAGTTTTTGATGCTAAGTTCGAGTGTACCATTGGTCTTATCGCATTTTATCTAGTATCTTATCTTCAGAGGCTGGTGCTTTATTTATACGCTATTAAAAGCATTCCTGGAATGCTCTAAGGGTCTCAAGACTTTCTTTTAACACAAACAATCCCAAAAAATAATATGCTTAGGAAAACAATAAGGATTGAAAAGTGGGAAATGTTTGATGTCCATGAAAAACAGGAGCAGGCAGCACATGAAGACCAACCCCAAAGATTTCTTCATACTAGTGAGAGCTGATAACCATAGCTACTAAGAGAGAGTGTTATATATAAGGTAAATAGCTCCAGAAAAATGAGAGTTAATGAAAGAGCTTTCAGGTCAAATCCCTGTCACTAGGCCAAGTAAGACAAAAGCTTTACTATTGGCAGGCTCTCCTGTTTATGTTCTGAAACCCATAACTATTTCAAGAAGTCATTCATGGATTATGGTTGCTCAAGGTTCCCTTCATAATATTATGTCCCATATAATACCAAGTATAATCAAGGGTTTCCTGAAGACAAGGTCGTCAAATTCAACCCTTGGTAAGGATGGTATCACTACCATTAACTGCGGAAGCTCCAATCCACTCGAGCTACTTAGTGAGATTTCTGGCTAAATTCTCTGTCCCTACTCATCACTATATGGGTATATCAGATTGGAGCTTTCATCATAAACAGGGGTGTTTTCCAAGAAGATACACTATCCCATTGTTTATTTCTGCTATTATTCAACACCATAATCCAGACAGTGTCTGCTCAACCATGGGTTTGTTTCTTCCTCAAGCTAGAGTGTGAGTCCATGGTACTCCAACTTCTCTTACTGCAATGGGTAGTTACATTTATGCACTCGAGTGAGGAAGATTCAATTGAGAAGCCTGGCTGGTACCTGACCAAAGTGTTGTCAGTGAATAACACTGGAGAAGCCACCCTGCAGTATCATTCAGGAGGGCTTTGCGAGTCTGTTATGCAGCCCAACATTAAATGGGCTTCTTCAGAGGGTAATGGTAATAAGTGGTATCTACTATCTGAAACTAACAAATCCACTTTTCACACTGTGGGAAGAAAGATTCAGAAAGTCTTCCATTAAGCCATTTCTCTCATCTCAAGATAAGATCTTCATTGATCTTGCTGGTTTTATGGCTTCTGATAGCCACAATCTACTATTCCTAATGAAATCTTTGTCACTACAGCACGTCCAGATATTTTGATAATTCAGAATTGTGATTTTCTCCTTATTGAACTTAAAATCCCCTACAATTCACCAAATTCCATCGCTAATGATCACAGTTAGAAGATGGAGCGACTTTATTTCTCCTGTAAGTACAGAGTACACTGGGAAAAGTTTCATTGCATGTCTCTGTTTACGATTTCTTTCCCTACTTGCCTGATGATACATATCACAGTAGAGATTGTGCATAGTCTTGTGTTGTGACACTAATTATAGAGCACAAAGAGTTGGGTAGCCATCAGTACAACTAGTGCTCTTACTAGTCCATACTCATGCAGTATAGGTCATTACTTTAAGAAGCTTATTACCAAGAACAACATATACAGCACAAGGGGTGACTTATAAGTGGTGGAGCATCAATGCCAAGTGGTATTATAAATTTATTCACCATACTTGTGGCCTAATGCATTAGTTAGTGCAAATGATACGAGTCCATATCTCAGTTCTAGGGTGGTTTTGTCTTGTGTTGATCCAAACATCTTGTTATTGATGAATTCTTAAAACCCATCTGGCACAAGATAATTTAGAAAGTGTTACTACATCTGGATATCTCTCCGATGCCCACATTTTTAAAGAATCGTGGCTTTCCAACATTCTGTGGCTACATAGTGCTTTATAGATGATACTAACAGAGAGTTCTCTCCACATTTCCTTTTTATTTTAGATCTCTTATTTGAAACTCCCACTGATTGGGATATTGTAATGATACTTTTACATCTCTGAGTACTCAAAAATGCTCTACATGAAGTGAAAGCAAGGGAAATTTAGTGAAACTAAATGCACAATTATGCAATGGGTACTACTCATAATCAACAAAAGGCTACATAGCTAATATACAGGAAAATTTGATGTTGATAAGTGTCCTCACATTGCGATGTCAACCAAAACAGCAGGGAAAGACACCATAACCTGCAGTGCGGTGAGCTATGGGTGGCGTTAAAAAAACCGTTTTACATTAGCTCTCAGGGAAAGCCTCAAGATTGGTCTGGGGATAGTGTTAACTTTGTGCCTACATGTTTTAGGTGTGGCAAGAAAGGCCATAAACACCCTGACTGCCCACAGAAGCAGAATGTCGGATGTGTGAACAATTCTGGGGATGAGAGCGAAGTTAGGATGGAAAAACCTAGTGAAATGTCTGAGTCTATAATAGCAGCCATCAGACAACCAGGTCTATAAGTAGAAGGCAGTGTAGGCCAGAGAGAATGCAAAATGCACATAGATATGGTAGCAGACAGGACCATAGTTGATGCAAACCTGGTAGAGAAAAATGAATACCTATAGGTAGGAATGTTACCTTGGAGGGCTTCAATGGATTCAATGCATCTCAGCCTTAAACTAAGGTCTGGATAGAGGTAGAGAAGCACAGGTTACACCACATAGTAGCAGTGGTGGACAATGCCCTGGAAAAATATTATTGGGTATGGATACGGGCATTATGAGGTATCTGTCATAGCTAGAAATTCAACAAATGCAGGCCAAAGAGGAGCTGAAGGTGGCCAACAATAAATAATGCATGAGCTAACTTTAATCACAAGAAATCAGGCTGCATGCCAGGCAGAAGAGGAATGGTCCAACACAGAGCTCAGTGCAGAGTCAGGTGCTGTGCCCTTTCAATTTAGTGACGAAATGTTTGAGGATGAGGAAGTTGGGGAGGTTGAAATACAAGCAACACAGGATACTTAGCCCATAGATATCCTTATACCTGAGCTTCAGGAAGAAGCTTCAGACAAGCTTAAGCTGTGTAGTCAGCAAGAAGAGGAGCCAATCCTAGCTAAAATCTGGCAGTTGGCTGAGGATGGGAAGAAGGGATATATTTGGAAGAACAAAGTGCTGTTGCACAGAATGGAAAGGGAGGACGACACAATTGGTAAGAGGGTGGTTGTATCAGTAGAGAGAAGAAAAGGTATCCTTAAGATTGCACACTCCAACAAACTATGAGGAAATTTTTCTTACAAAAAGATAGTAGCAGCCTTGGCCAGACTGTTTACCTGGCCCGGTATTTCTAAAGACACCAAACAAAGCCTGGTGTAGATCATGCCCAGAATGCCAAAAGGAGGCTAAAAAACTTCTCACATAGCTACTCTCTGTCCCCTCCCTGTAATCACTACCCCCTTTGTAAGAATGGGTTTTAACCTTGTAGGTCATTGCCCAAGGCCAAGTCTGGCAACATATAATACTTACATGTATGTGCCTTGCATCTAAATACACTGAGGCAGTCAAATTACGCAGGGTACCGTAGATGCAGAGATGGGTGCAGAGGACATAATGGAGATCTTCTCCAGGACAGGAGTGCCAGAGTAAATATTGACAGACCAAGGTTCTGTCTTCATGAGTTGCTTCACCAAATAGCTGTGCCAACTCCTCAATGTCCAACAACTGAGGACGTCTCCATACCACCTAGAAATGGATGGCTGCCTCAAATACTGGCACAGGTCATTAAAACATGCTGAGGAAATGTAGCGAACGTAAGAGGGAATGGGATAATATATTGAAGTACTTCTTATTTGCTTGTAGATGTGCTCCCCATGCAAATACTGGGTTCTCTCCATTTGAGCTAGTATTGGGTAAGACAATAAGAGGACCATTGGATGTGGTGAAAGAAGGTTCGCTGAGTTGGGGAATGGATCAGAAGACCGTAGTAGAATGAGTAGACAAGCTTGGAGAGAAGCTGATAGAGATGAGACAGGTAGTGGTGGAAAGAGAGAAGTCAGTGAAAGCATCCATGAAGGCCCAGTATGATAAAAAAGCAGAGCCCGTGTACTTGAAGTAGGCATACTAGTCTTGGTCAGAACCCCTAACCTTAATGGAAAGCTAGATCACCTGTGGGATAGCCCCTTTGAGATAACCTGGAAAGTAAGCTCTGTTACATATGAACTAGGCATACATGAAAGAAGAAGTAAGAGAAGAATAGCTCATATCAACCTGTTAAAGGCCTGGAAATCTCCTGATGCTTCGCTACTAGGTATGGTAGTAGTAGCAGAAGAGGAAGGTGACGGTCAGGAGCAGGGTAAAATACTTGCAGAGCTGCCAGCTCTGACAGATAAGCAGAATGGTGAGATGGCAGCCTTACTAGCGAATATAATGATAAGGCAGGAGGTTGGTAGAGCCAGGGATATATGTCATAAGATTGATACTAGCAACGAGAATCCCATCAGGACATGCCCATATAGGTTAGCTTTGGCATGAAGGGATGCGGGATGAGGTCCGGGTGTTACAAAAGTCTCAGTGGTACCATCCACCAGACCTTGGTCCTTGTGTGGTCCCAGTTCGTAAGCCTGATGGCACCATTCGACTATGCATTGATTTTAGAAAGGTTAATCACATCACAAAACTAGAACCCTATTTAACTGCCTGGCATAAACGAGATGATTGACCAGCTTGGTGAAGCCCTATATTTGTGGTTGCAGTTGTGGTTCCTGATTCGAAAGTGCTAGCTGGTTCAAATTAGTATCCATCACCATAGTCCCTAAAAAGTGATGAAGTAGGCAAGCTGAAAATCATGATTAGCACAATCTAGATATGCAAGGAGATAGACTTAAATGAAAGCAAATATAAAGAGCAACTGTATCAGCATACTAGAGTAGCTTTATACCATCCCAAATCGAATCGTTTGGCAGAGAGATTTGTGCAAACATTCAAGAAATCTATAAGAAGATAAATCTTGAAGGAGATGAGAACTAGAAATTAGTGACTTGTAATTTTACAGCAAAACACCTAAATCAACAATTCAATAAACACCAGCTATACTATTAATAAAAAGACCACCAAGAAGTTGATTAGACTATAATAGGCCTGACCAAAGGCCAGTGTGGTATGTAGAAGTAAAATTATGATAGGCATGAGAGATCATATGTGTGATATTATCGAGGGAGAGAAAAATCATCATCGTTATCTGGTGAAGTCCATAGTGAACATTACCTGCATCCTATATTTAGTGGAGGTACAAGGAGAAATCTGGAGAAGGCATGCCGAACACTTACGCTCACAATCTGGAGAAGCACCAGAAGCTATATCTACCACTGCATTCACTAGAGAAGAAGATATCAACTTTGAACAGAAAGTAAAGGAACAATGGAAACACCAGGAGAAGTTGTGAGGTCATACACAGAGAGCAAGTAGCACACAACCACAGTGACAAGTTGAGCCTCCAAACAATTATGTATCAGGGAAGAAATGGTTGAATATGGTGGAGATGTATTAATGAAAAAAATTAGTTGCATGCAATCGTGGTTTAATTAGTATTAGGACATTGCAGAGTGTTAAATAGTTATTATAGACTTTGTACCACCCATGCATCCTGTGTTGTATATATCTATATACCTTGTGTGTTAAAAAGAAGAAAGACCACTTATATTGAGATATGTGGCCAAACCTGTATTGACAATACAATTTCTTTGTCATTAACATGCAGATGCTAATTTAGCTTGAATTATTGCACATACACGCATGATACAAACAATGTGTTGCGAGTTATGTGAACAGAATCAGAGGTCAAAATAGTGACCCTAAAACTGTTCCTGCTATTGTGCAGCATCATAATGATCAAGGAGATCAGTAAAACTTGTTGCTCATTTCACTTGTTGCTCATTTCAATAATGACAATCAAATGAGCATTATTAAATGTTACATTCAAAATACTAGATTTTTTCCAAATGCTATCTGAAGGGCCAAGACTGTAGTAGCCCATTGTATGGCCACATGGATATGGAAATTCATAATTTTGGTAATTCGATTTATTTCAGTCTCATAGAGCAAAAAGTTCTATTTGATTTGAACTGAATCCTAGTTAGATCAATTTTTTATTTTACGCGACCCTTTTTTAAAATCTTAATTATGATAAACAGCATACCAAGCACAATCATGTGTTTATTTCTTTAATTTGTTCCTCTTTATATAATTATCTCTGTAAGTAAGATAATATGTACCTATAAACATTCAAACAAAAACCTAGACCCTAATTCATACAAGGTGTAATTAATTAGCCTGATTTGATTTTGTAGTTTGTTATACATTGTTATTTTTAGATTCTGTACAACCCTTAAATAACTAATAGTAGAGATTAAGTAACCATTTGCTGATGGTACCTTAAATAAGTTGTAGGTCCATTTTACAATCCTTACAACAACCACATTCTTCTAAGACTAATCCTGATTGAACAAATAATATGTAATATTATTTTTTTAAGGTTAGTATTGATGTTATAACCATTATCAATAGTGCATGCTCTGTTTCTATGTTAACATGTACATATATAGTTAAATTAACAAGTACAATTTGTATATATATATAGCCTATATTATTTAAGTAATTATAACTGCAACAATTTTTGTGCAACATGAAATCCCATTTATTAAAGTGCTATAACAACAATATTTCTTACAGTGCAGAAGTCAAATCATTTCTTAAGACTTTCAGTTGTAATACAAACTTTGTTGCTGTCCAAACTAAAAGCAGGGAAAAGCATATAATGAGCTTGCCTGCCATTTACTTCAACTTGAAATCAAATAAATCTGAAAAACTGTTACACAATTTTCCTATCACAATTATTTTAACTACCAACTCTCACACCAATTCTTATCCAATAATAAGTAAAAGGAAATGGTCTCTATATATTAATATTATATATTACACTACAAAAGAAATGCAATAAACAAGACATAGGTTCATTTTAACATAGCAACAAGTCAGTACTTTATAAGGTGTGATATTAATGCTTGCAGACTGTTGTACATGGAGACCTTTTCCACAATTTCTTTAGCTCTTGAATGTTGACTACATACAGAAGGTTAATCATCGGAAATAAGTACAGCAAAAAAAGTGCAAAGTTAAAAATAAATAAAAAGCCAATGTGGTCATAATGAGAATAAATGCATTCATTGCTTGAGTTTTGGTATCCCTGCTCACAAAATAAAAACTTTTGTAAATCCTTGATATAATTAGAATTGGTTCTTGTATCCAAGGAATATGTTGTTATAGAAATACCATTAACTACAGTGTAGTAGCATAACACAACCAGTAGCTTCTTCTCTGCTGTTCCAAAAGTGAATTGAGTTCCTGATTTTCCATTGATGTTTAAGGTAACAATTCTCTATAGAAAATTTAAAAAAGGTTATTCAAAGTATTATCAAGCTAATTTTATGTTTAGTGTCCTCACTTGCTTTCTCTTGATATAAAGTTTATGTATAGATCGGAATACAATGACGAGCAAGGTACACCCACATCCCAAGATGATGTCAATCACAAAGAGTAAGGAATAGAAATATGCATCCGGATTTGTTGAAGTACAGAAACTTGTAGGAAATCTGATATATCCAAAACCCAATCCTTCCGATAAGAACAAACTCCTTCTATATTGAGAGGTGGAATTTACATTATGTTTCTGAAGATTTTCTGCAGTGTCAACCATTATAATTATAATGGGGACTAGTGGATATAGAATTCCAACTATGATGCATGTTATGTGAATGTATTTGTTCTTGCCAGATCTTTCAAAGCTTTGAGCATGGAACGGAAAATTAACTTTCCAAAAGAGAGTACCTATATGGAATAGCCACCATAAATAAAGTTGACTCATGAAATATATGGTCGAAATACCTACAGATTAAATGAAATGCAAACATAATAAAACAAACTTATTATGTAATAAAGCTTAACTATGAATTAATGCTACAGCATGCATTATATAATTATATTATATTCTCATCCACCTTCTACTAGAAAAGAAATCATTATATTTTTAATAATATTGGAAAACAAGGAATTAGTTATTATTGGCATTTGTTCATTCCTGCAGCATCTTCTTCCGAAATAACAAATTTCTTGAAGTATTTTATAACCTTCAAGAAAGTTTTTGTCACTTTATTGGCTATTAGTGAATCTACATATCTTTGTTTATTTTCAGGTAGAAAATATCTTCAGTAGGTACTCTCCCCAATTATCATCCTCCCAAGGTGTGCTGGAAGAACAAAGCCACCTGTGTAGATATACCTGCACTTTGACTCTATATTTTATATACACATTAGTTATTGTATGACTTTCTATATGAAGGACATCATCAGATGAGATTTATTTTCTTCAGTGGCCTAGGCTTTCATTCTAGAACTTTTGGTCATGGGTGTGATTCTATGATATACACATCAATGCTGAAATTCGGTTGTCATGAGTGATGTCCACATGATCTGCAAGGTATTTATAATTGTGTTTATTAGTACGCATTTTGTCCATTCTTTTGATAAAAAAACTGTCCTTAAAGGTTTGAGAGTAATGTAGAACATAATCCTGTAACTTTGATTATCATCATCGTAAAAGTCAATTTTTCATCACGATTCTTTTTTTAATAAATATTTATTATTAATGCACATATTATTATGAATTCTCCCAATAAAATTTATGCTGCATGTATATTTATTTTCTCATAAAGTACCAGTACCATTCCTATAGACCATTTACAGCTGAAATCGCCATAATTGCCAAATGCGGTATAAATATTTCCAGATGAAATCTTATACAGGTCTGTAAAGGATACAGATATCTTTAGCCAGTTATTATATCTTGGAGAAGAACAGTAACTCTAAAAATGATTATTTTGCCTATACCCACATTATTGTCCCACCAACCCAACCACAATCTGGCCATCATGATAGTGGCACAAGCTACTTTGCCAAGGTTGATAGTAGCATTGGAGAGTTATGATCAATTTTAGGGGGGGAAATGACAAAAAGTTAAATCAGATATCCGATGGTTATATACTGTAAAGTGCTATATATATCTACACATATAATATAAATCCCACCAACATGAATTGTAGATTTCTTGGAATACAATTGCAGCTAAAATTATTCATCTGATTTGTTCTGGTTATGTTCAAACTTTCATGACATTTTTGCTATTTACAGGTTGATATAAAGTAGTGAACATTGGCAGAACCTTGATGATATGATGAGCTTAGATAAATATATATTGCAATAAATTGTAATTGTAATCTTAACAACCCTTAAATGCATATAAATTCATAGCACTTTGTTTTTACTTAGTTAATTTTGGGGAGGAGTGGGGGTTCAAACATCATGTCAGTTTATGCCTTATCACTAGAGTATCACACAAGTTTATTGATTCCAATAGCAGTATACTCAAACCAGAGGAAAGGGATGGGGTGTGTGTATCTATGTGAGTAAGGAGAATGCATGAGGAATTTGCATCCAAGCTCTAATCCTAATTATTTAATGCTCTGAATTCGGAAATGATAAAATACATTAGCTATAGAAATATTATTGCATGACATATGACTGTTCAAGAACAGTCTCATGGCCACCGTTAGCCAATAAGAATACATTCAATATCATGATGTATCTTTTAATTTTATTTCAAAATTGCTGTCGTGGTTAAGAATAATTCCATTGTAAGAACACACCAAGCTGATTTACAATGAGAGTCCCTCCATATAATATTTTGCGACTGAAGTTAACCTGTGACCAAAGGCATAATAATGAGGGGAATACTAGTCACAATAAATGCACAGTTGAAATCCTATACTAGAATAATTCTTGGTTTCTCCAATTTATTTTACAGTAAGTCTCCTGGTGGTAAAGGGGCTTTCAACTGTTTCTGGTGAATATTTGTTCCTGCTTTTCCCATTTGTGATTTATTTATTGTCATGAATTTGTCTTAGTCAGAGTGTTCTCTTTGAAAAAAGATCAAAATAATCTAAAACAAGAATGTATACACACGAAGTAAGGATAACAAAATTAAAAGTACATCAAATTATGAAAACTAGTAATGAATGCTTAGGCATTGAGTGGCAAGTTAAAAAAGCTACGGCTGTTGATGAACCAAGTTAGTTTGTACATCATCCTTTCCTGACAGGCTGTTCTCACTTGCCTGTGTAGCCCAAAACATTGTATGTGGGTCTATGGGGTAGAATGTTTTAGAGGATTTGTATTAGTCTCGGTTTGTTGTTTTTGATTTCAGGCTGAGTTGTGCTGTTTGGTCAAGGATCAGCTATTAATTATGCAACCCATTCTCAGTAACACACAGTGCAGCTAGACAGCTGTAGCTTTGATCTGCTGCCACATTATCTCAATCATTATGACCAACATTCCCAATTTACGTAATCCCACATTATTTAAGGCAGGTGACCCCATCATATTTTTATGGGTAAATGTACAGTTAATACATAGATAGGAACATAGCATGCTACGTGCTGCAATACCATGTTTTCCATCCAAATCCCCACTGAGGGAACCCTTATCTTGCCAATAACCTAATTTTATTTCCATCTCCACCAAATGTTTAAACAAAGATGTTAGTACATCTATTTAGTTTAAATAGCTTCAGAATATCATACCAAATATGACACAAAAGGTAGTGACTTCTGTCAGACTCTTAATCAGACTCCGAGACTCACATAACAGCTGGCCACGGTCCATATAACCAATTATTGAAAGTATATCTGAAACATTTAACGGAAATATATCAATAATTATGTAATATGTAAATGTAACAATGCTTACATAAAACCAAAGCGTCAATCGTCATGTATACTACAAAGATAGCAGGGAAAATAAGCCTGTGGTAATAATAATAATAATAATATTAATAATTCCAGCATTTACATTGATTTTTTAAAGTCTTTATGAGAGAAAATATGCTTTAATTTTTTATTAAGGGACACATATTTTCTTCCAGCTATGACCTAACATATAGCTTGGGTTCCACAAGATATATACAAATGGAAATCTTTCATGTATTGACTCGGTGTTGTGAAAGCAAGAGAGGTTACAAATTATATTTTCTAGACCTATTTCAACAATATAATGCTAAAGGATAAAAGCATGTAATTGAGGTTAGGTAGGTTTGAAAGGAGGGCGGGATGAGATCAGGGGTAGAGGGATGGGAATATGTTCTGGAATAATAAGTCCCTTCAAAAAGCAATAGTTAACTCACATTCTCTTCCATGCTAAACAAGATATTATGATTACCGCTGCACTTGCTAGAATTGAAAGGTTTATTAATAGGATTGTCACTATATCCATAAATAATGAAACTCCACCTTGGTTAATTTGTACCCAGGTTTTACAACTTCTTGTACAGTAACTTGAACCACTTTCTTGATAAAAATCTCCACTGCATTCCAGAACTGGTGATTTTGTGTCATTTGAATGCATTTGTTCAGGATCTAAAGATTAGATGTCAGAACATGAAAATATATGGCAGCCTTTTGCAAACAAAGATAATCCATAGAAACAATTATGATGGCTATAGTACATTCTAACAAAGCAAATAATTATGATGGCAGTGGTAATTATTACAAGAATAACACATACACATAAATTTTGTTGGGTGTCTAGCTAACCATTTGGGTTCCAAAAGTTCATGCACTGTTTAGCTAGGACAAATCAAAAATATTGTTGTATTTTCTGGACAAAAATTGCAGCAACTCATACACATTTTCTCTTCCTATTAGAATGATGTGACTAATTCATAAATGACAATATATCCCAAGTTAATGTAACCTCAAGAAGATCATAGAATTAATTCTGATACTGTAAAATTGAGTGTTTTGTGACTATAAACTATAGTAAGTCTAGGAGTTACAACACTACATCCAGCTGCTGGTATATTTATTTTGCTAAATAGAATTGCAATTTCTGCCATCATTTCATTGAATATGATAGAGAAAAATGGTCTTTGTTAAATTATCTTGGTCCTAGGTAGCTAAAATTTTAAACCATGCTGACCTATAAATTATCCTGATATTGATTTCCCGCACATACACACACAGTATGGCGGAAAATATCTTTACTAAATACAAATATCATTCTTTTTTTAATGTTAGAATCTAGTTATTTTCCATAATATGGAATTTAATATTATTATTCTGAACAAAGTTGCAGTTGATGCCGGTATGCGAAGCGAGCCCTCATAGTAGAGTTGGACAAAAAACTTCATAATGCCGTGCATGGCATATCTATATAATTATCTCTATTAACTGTACATTCACCCATTAAAAATAGGAAGGTGACACATTTTAAATTATGCTGGCTTAGTATATCAGGAACAGTCCAAAAAATAACTTGGCTGGAGGAATAACTGGCTGAGTAAGAAGTGCGCTACTTATGCAGACAACAGCTTATAAAAAGCAAACATGGTTGAATATGCAGTGGGTGTACTCTGGAAGCCACAGTCATGAATATGCTAGCCACAGTTATGGATATGCTTTGTACTAAAAATCTGAAAATAGTTATCTAAAATCTTAACAGAAATAGCCAGATTTTAGATCATGAATACATTTTCATTTCACAGGGAATCCTTCCCAAAATAACCAGCAGCAATCTGTGCACTCTTTGCTGACCAATTACTTTGCCATGAATGCTCAGTTTGGCTTTATCAATCTGTAAATGATATGATGATGGCTGCATCATGCACTGGCCGAAGAACAGAAATGTGTGTGTGTATGTGTGGGAGAAAAATAATGTAACCTTGAATTATCAATCTTCATATCCCAATATATAATATTTGAGAGGAGAGAGGGGAGGCATGTGCATGAGTCTTGGACAATAAATCCTGAATTATAACCAGCATCAACTCAAATCAACAGACAAACTACGGCAGAGATGTGGAAGGAATTGAGTTATATTTCTATATCTAGCTAAATAATCTAGCTAGCTACATAGTTAAAATTATTCGTGTTCAAGACCAATCATAACTGTAGTTGTATTTTATTGCCAGAAACTTCCTAGGGCTAGGGCTAGGGCTAGGGCTAAAGCTTTTACAGTCCATCTGTCCATGTTTCTTAAATTGAAGGAGCATCACAAAAGTTAGCTATTTAACTAAACTTCAACATTGACTATGAGATCTAGAGGCTCCAAATGGGCACTACGCATGCAGTGCTGGAGACAACTGTAAGAAAGCTATAACTACAAACCTCATATAACTACTGCATTGTACTAGATATGATCCGATATAATAACTTTCTAAGAACCCACAGCTTAGTTAGCTTGAGTTATGCAACCTATTTTGTTTTGGTTTTCAACAGTGCTCTTGACTCTTGAGTGCTGTAAGGAAGCTATATCTAGAAACTGCAGCTGTAAGTCTGGGCTAGGGAAGTCTACTGCTAACATCATGGTTGGTTCATACCATGGACGTGAACTTCTTGGGGCAGTTTTCCACCACATGGCCAAATTCATGGCAGCTGAAACACCTTGGCCAAGGATTTGATCAAAGGCTGCAGGGGTTGGCCCGCTGGCATTGGTTTCTCTCCTCTTAGTCTGGTATTCTCCCATTTGTCATGCTCCTGACAGGCCCTCAGTCTAGGTCCATTTGCTCCTCTGAGCTGTCCAAGAAGAGGTGCTCTGATCCTTAGTCACATGGGCCTCTCTACCTTGGGTTCATGTAATGATATTTGTCAATTAGGTCAGTGTTGTCAGTGCTTGCTCCTTGACCCAGAGCTGTGGCTTGCTGTCTGACATTGCCTGGATGGTCCTCTTACTGTTACCGTGTTATGCAAGTCTTGCCTGGATATGGCACCTTGCATCATCCATTTGGCTAGCAGACAGTCCACCCCTATGGCCAGCTCCTGTCCAGACTCTCCTGTTGTTGTATAATACCTACCATTTGATCTGATTAAAATCTGGCATGTTGCCATGGTAAGCAATTAGTGTCAGGCATAGCATATCCAAATTTTTCTTTTGCTCTTCTGGGAGGCCAGTTTGGTAATCCTTGGAATTGTTGTCCAGCACGGTGAGGAGGTTAGCAGCCCGGGTGTACCTCAAACATTGTCATATGTGTCCCAAAATTCTCTAGGAATGTTTGTATCTACATCACATCCTTAAGCTGAACAGACTAAAGGCATTCTTGCCATTACTGCGATTCTATCTCTCCCTTTTTTCTTCACATTTGCAGCATCTCACTTACTCCTGCTCTTCTTCCCTCTGTTTTTCCTTGTATCAGTTTCTATCTGTTGTACTTTCTTAGGCATTGGTTCTACTCCATAGCTGCCACTAGTGTAGTGAATTCCAAAGCTATAACCTAACTAAGAATCATGCTCTCTCTTGGCAATTGGATAATATTACAGTAACTCAGCACCTTAGGGAGACAGCCTCACCGAGTAATACCAGCTCCTATAAATAGGTTAATGCCTGGTAAAAATCAGTCCTTATATGGTAATAAGTCATGAATAGCACTGCTCATTGTTAATTATATTGTGGTTATCACTTAGCCTCTGCAGTCCTTGGGATCCAGGGTCTTGTCAGGGCTTATACCAGGAGAGCATAGCAGGCAATGAATTCTCTCTAGGTTTATTAAGCCAGTATGTTCTAACATTTGCTGTTTTAAACTATAGCTATACTCACAATATTTTTTGTGTTTGGTTCCTTATGGAAGCTGCCAATAACAATACTGGCCACTGTTAATGGCCCCAACCACCGAGGCACAACAATGAGAACAGTATACCCACTATACTCTCCAGCAGGTATTGTTATCCGGTAATGCTGCCACCAGAGTTCCCTCTCAAGTGATTAGAAGATGAATAGGTGTTGCTGAGTTTATTGTGAGAAGATAATATGTGTTAATGAGTCTATTGTGATGTCATGAACAAGTCATTGTAGCATGTCTATTAATATTAGCCATTAGGGCTTCTTATTGTTTGATGTTCCCAGTTTCTCAGAGCTGTCTTCAGCCTGTGAGGGCTGGGACCTGACAGCCACTATAAACTTCACTATATCAACAATCGTTGTATTTTCTAGTGTAAAAATTATCAGATGTTGCATCATACCAAACACCATGCGTTATATTTAATCATGTGTCCTCTAGCATCACAATCTACTAGGATGTGTTTGCTACAGTTTTATTTACTAGGGATGACTATGGCTAGGGCTAGGGCTAGGGCTGGTGTTAGGGCTAGGGCTAAGGCTAAGAGTGGAGGTGTCAGTTGGCTATGGTAACATGGAAAGGTAGTTGAGACATGTATCACAATGCCTAGAGAAATGACACAGTCTATAATTAGTGTCTATGTCAATACTCAGTGAAGACTGAGTCTCTGCAGCATGTGTGTCCATTTAAACACATTATTTTCCCGTTATACTGCACACAAAATATATATGATATTTTTTTGTTGTTCTTTGAGTCATCCCTATTACTAGCATAATATCTAGTACATCTTTGTTCAGGAATGGACCTATTATATGCATGCAATGCAAGGTTTAAAAAAAGGTAGCTAAAACTAAATACAATTAGAACCATTACCTTTCAATCATGTACATAAAATTCATAGATTAGTATAAGCTGGTATACATAGGCTAAGGTTCATCTAAACTCAGTGAACTATATATGTGTACTTTCTTGTTTCGTTTAATCCAAGAGTATTGAAAGGAAACAAGAAATTATTACGATGTTGCACAGCCAGATTGATGACTGTTTATCACATTTAAACTGATCATTATATTGAGCAGAGAGAGGCTGCACAAAGTTAGAGTTCTACTAAGTTGGATCAAGGATTCCGGGCCTTTATGGCTTTTTCTAATTTGTTTAAGTGTTGTATCAACAGGGGCCATGTCTTCTTGCTATTGTTCTGTACCCATGTACTCTGCATCCTTCGCTACATAAAAATCTTGTTCCTATTGTTCTTAGCACATTCTATGGGTTTTTTAATATTGTTCTGTGCCTGTGATCACTACATTATCCATTACACAATTGTTGTTCTTGACTATGCCCTAATAGAGACAGCTAGAGGTTCCTTCAATGATATCGTAACAGTTCCACAGGTATACATTGCCAAACAAACAGCATATTGTTTGGTAAAGTTCAGCCTCAGTCTCCTTTGGACTTGGTACCAGCTTCCTAGGAGCATGAATCTACAAATCTAACAGCAATTCTGAGATTACATCACTTATTCTGCTCTGATTGTTAAAATACTGCCATGCTGATCTTACCAAACACTTTATTGAGAAAAAGAGAAGTTGTGGACATATTGAGACATTAGAAGTCTTTTGTAGTACTCAGTTTATGCTAGATATTAGATATATACTGATTTTGATAGTCATTTTCACACTTTCTACAGTTTTATAGTCGATTAAAACTGCTATAGTTTGTTAAGCTATCATTAGTACTGCAGACCAACCAAATGTTGCTAAGCAAGTGATTGTAAATACGCTTTCAGGAATTGTTTAGGTGCTTATTCTTAATTAGGAACAGTGCTTCTTGCTAGGTGGAGGTTGTCTCACCAAAATTTGTGTTATAAGCGCATCTGCCTAATAACCAGATTTTATGGTAATTCTTTTCTCTTATTGCTGTTAGGTAATCTAGCATATCTATACCTATAACTTGATAATCCCTTCAAGAATTAAGAGAATATTTGTGCAATCTCACTTAAAACAAAAAACAATTCAGGTACATATGTACTTGATATGTTACTGAAGTAAATCTACACATAATAACAATACCCCTTACTTTACCTAACATATGGGTGGTGACTGTTCCATTTGTAGAGGAGCTGTCATTTAATGCTGGACATGACAATGATTCAGCAGGAAGTATTTCACATTCTGGGAGGCCAATGTCAAGTTTTCCAATGTACATCCATTGTTGTTTGCATACTGTTCTTATTTCCTCACACTGGCTAGAGGTAGGCTGGATGGAGATGCCTGACTCAACACACAACCCAAACAGATGCAGGCATAAAAAGGGAACAGCTTTACGTAAGCATTCAGCACTTGCTCCAAGAGTTGTAAGTCCATTAATCAATTGTGTAGCGGTGACCTCATCATTCTTTATAACTGACAGATATCCTTCTTGATCAGGTGAACAATTGGAGGATCTCAGAAGGTTCGCTAATTCTGTTACGCATATACCACTGGTCGTGGCATATAGCAGTGGTAATGAGCATGCAGTATCATGATCAGAATCATTAGTACTGCAACTGGTATTAGATGATATCTAAATAATGATGTATAGATACAATATTATCTATTATCACTATTATTTTGAGAAAGATAGGCAGTTATTGTTTTGCTACTGCTTGTTTGTTTGCCTGTCACAAATGTAATCAATAAGGGCATGATATATCTTTATCAAACTGGGTAGGCAGGTATGTATGTACCATAACAGTTCATTAAACTTGAAGTGAAGATGAACGGTCAGGCCAAAAATAGATTAATAAGTCTTTGCCGACTTTTTTGGTAGGCAGATTCAGTATATAGGCAACACTGAAAGGGAAAAAATTTAAGTACAAAGTCAATGGTAATGCCAAAAAGAAGACTTGATGAACTTGGTCGGCAGATTAGGTAAGTACCTCATTACATTCTGAAAGATCAAGGTGAAAGAAGAAGGATCGGCTTCTTTGTAAATATGTTTGGATCGATATATTTTGTAATAAAATGATGATAATCATGATGGCCAACATAGCTTTAGTGATTTATCTAACAAATATCTCCACTACCAAAATTAATGGTTGTCCATGATGAGATGTCCTTGTTTACCTGGATATCTTTAAAATGTACAATGGAGATTGAAACAAATACTCATGTGACTTTTTCCTTGTTTCTAAGGTCGCCACAATGAGATGTGATGTGATAATTTATGTTTGTGATAAGCCTGATACATCTACGATTCCTACCATTAAAACTTACAAAACTACAGGATATTTATATATTTCATATATACATATACGCCAGTGGTCATAACCTAAGAAAATGGCAAGAACTTATTTGGCAAAAAAAAATTAACGAATAAACCAAATACCTTACCTCTGATTTTGGTAAATTGTAAAGTACTGCTGGCAGCGATACTAGACTCCATACTCCAATAATAAGCAAAGAAATCAGAGCTACATCTGCATAGAACCAGGTGTTTGTTTTGTTGATCAAAGAACTTTTCTTCACTTTGTCACACTTGCTCATAATCCTATGAACTTCACAGTAGCTAGTTATCTTTCTAGTTATTTCAACTTCAGATGGGATGACGCTTCAGTAAACCAGTGAACTGAATATACGCAGGAAACGAGAGAAAAAACATGCATAACGGAAACTAAATGAATCTACAAAATGTCTTACCTCGCTTGTATTGGAACAGCAACTTGTGGTTTCTGAAAAGTGATAGCCAGATTGACTGCAATCAGTTTATGCTCAACTTGATCAAGAAAGAAGACCAGGGCCAAATCTAGAGCAGTCCGCGGTGGGACTAGTCACGAGACAGATGATTTGCTTGTTTGATCGGGGGTAGTTATCCCGGGGAACGTTTAGCTCGCGGATGCTCACCCCAGGATTATCCTCCCGCCGCGTAACTGACCCCCCCAATACATGATATAACTATAGCCATCCTGGAACTAATAGCAGAAAAGTTTCCCCGTGCATGACATGCGCTGGCAATCCCGGAAGAGAGAATTGGTGATTCCACCCACTATGTAGCTAGCCATTCTGGAAATCCAGGGGAGATCAACTGTGGGGGGGGGGATGGGTTGTGGGAGATGAAGCCCCCCCCCCCCCCTTCCAAGTTAATGATATTCATTATGATCTTTTTCTTCTAGTATTTATTTTTTATAATAATATTTATGATGCAGACAAAAATACAACAATTAGCAACTGTTCTGATCAACACTTAGCACTTCTGCTTCTAACCTTCAAACTACAGTGTCAGCTGCAACAGCAAGCAAACAGATTGGCTTTCTATCTGAGCAGTGTCAGCGAGTCTTGCACCAGTTGAGTCAGATCATGTCTAAAAGGGTCAAGAGAACCTCCTGTAAAACAAATGGCCAAGACCATGGATCTACGCCAATATTTTTCTAGAAAGAAGTAAGCTATAGCTAAGTTTATTACCTATGAGACAGAGTGATGTAACATGACCAGATTGATTTATTGTTTACTTTAGTTCTGGAACCTCAGTACTACCTGGTGGCAGTTCCAGCAGTGCCTCTCTGCTTCATACATCCCATTCAGTCTGGAGTGGTGCTGATTCTTTATCAGAAGATGACCAGTCTAACTCTCTCATAGCTTGTAGTAAAAGCAGTGCAGTTGTGTCAGTGAGTAGCAGCAAGGATAGTGATGGCACATGTACCAATTCTATTGGTAATGCTGAAAAGAGTGGTATAGGAGGAAGCAGTGGTGTTTTGGCTTCAGATTCAAATGAAATTCATCCTGATATACATATGGGAGACTTAGGCCAGATAGTACAACTAAAATCCATGAGAAAACTCAGCAATAATGCAATAATGAGAAATTGTTTCTTCTCAAAAACCATTTTATTCCCACCGAAGGATTTCAATTCCCCACACGTACTTTCAAAGCTCAGAAACAGCAGTTTCCAAAGAGTTGGCTGGACAAGTAAAAAGGCCTAACATATTCTCAGTCACAAGATGGTGGATTTTGCTTGTTTTGTGTACTATTTGGGCATTGTGAAGCATCCGCAAGAGTTAGGGGTTCTGGTCAATAGGCCTCTGTGAGAAATTTTAAGAAAGCAATTGAGAAGTTAAACGATCATTTTCTTTCCAAAACTAACTATAAAGAAAGCAAAGGCATATGACCAATGGCAAGAAAACCAAAGGAAAACCTGATGAAGGAGTAGAGATAGGCCCTGGGAAAATTGAGGAAGATGGAAGTGATCATGATCCTACTAGACAATGCAAAGACAACAGTTCTGATTTTAAAAAAGGTAAAAGGATAGTTAAATTCAAAGCTGACCAGGAATGATGGAGACCAAGACATTTAGAATACTGAAGGAGAATCTTACCAAGATGCAGGAAGGCAAGTTCAGTCGTGTACTAAAGAATTTGGAGAAATTGGGAGAAAAAATAACTGATAGAATTAGGCCAACTGGAAGTAGACCACCACTGATTTATGAACTCCCTACGATACATAAACCTTATATTCCCCTTAGGCCAATCGTGTCTTGCATATATGCACCATCGAATAATTTTTCCAAATTCATATCTCAGATCTAGCTGCAATTATGTCAAGGATTGGATGAGTGTCTGATGTTTCCTCTCTTTTTACGTATGTTCCATAGATCCAGCAGTGGAATGTTGACTAAAGACGAGAGCTTGCATTCGATGACTGCACTAGGTGCTGACAGCATTTCTAAACTGTTGGAGTTGTGAATAAAATCTACCTACTTCAGTATCAGGAAAAATACAAGCAAAAAGAGGGTGCAGCAATAGGCTTTCCAGTGCCTGCAGTGATAGCCAACCTTTTCATGAGATATGTGGATGATACCTTTTGCATCATGAAGAATGGAAGAGAGCAGGAGTTGTTGGACCATCTGAACAATATCAGGCCATCCATTAAGTTTACCATAGAGCATGGATCGTTGTCCTTTCTGGATTGCCACCTACACAAAATGGATGACAGAAGGCTAACTGCAATAGTTTATTGAAAGCCTACGCACATTAACAGTTACTGTCCTTGATTGTAGATCACATCATCCTATCCATGTCAGAAGATTAGTGGTAAAAAGCTTGTATGATAGAGCCAGGAAAGTAGTGGTAGAGAAAGAGGACTTTGGAAGGAAGAACATCATTTGAAGAGAGTGGCTATCTGCAAGCCTCCATCAATCTTTTGTCTGTAAATACATCTAAATTTACAAAGGAAAATAAGTAAACCAATACAGATCTGAAAAAAGATCCTTTGGCTTATGTAGCAGGGATGAGTGAAGACATCTGGAGAGTATGCAGGAAGTTTTACTTAGAATTCGTTTTGAGATCAGGAAGAAAACTGACGACACAACTGAGGAGAATGAAGGATGTTTTACAAGCTAGTATGCACCCATGCATTGTGCACCACATCACTTCCAACTGTGGGAAATATATACTACATGGGTGAGCCTAACAGAACACTGGATACCAGAGTAAAAGAATATCAAGATGCCTATAAAAAGTATGCTAAAGAGAAATCGGCAATTGCTGAACATCTATTAAATAATGGACATCCTTTTTATGGGAGGAAGCTATATACCATCTTAGACCATCCAAGAAAATAGAAGGAACTGCTATAGGTATTGCACATCAGCCTAGCACCAAAGTGTGAGTAGTTCAATCAAGATTGTGGAATGGACTTGCCTGGGGGCCACTCACCGTGTTTTCTTATTTATTTTGTTGATGTTTTAATATCAACTTTTTTGTTGTTGTTGTTTTTATTGTTGTTATTATTATTATTATTATTATTTTACTTTTTACTGTTTTTAATTAATATCTTATTGATGATTATTACTATTTTACTTTTATTATATTTTACTTGTTTATAATTTTAATAGTTAATATTATTATTGATATTATTATTATATATTTTTTTTTGTGTACACATGTATACTTTATTAGTATTAGTAATTGTTTTTTATTTTTTATTGTTATACATATTATTGTTATTTATTAATTTATTTATTTTTGACTTTTTTTTTGTTTTCCATTTTTTATTTTTCATTTATTTTATTTTTATTTTTTTATTCACATTATTATATATAAAAAATTATCATATATAAAAAATTAGTAGTAATTTTTATTATTTTGATGTTTATTTCGTTTCTATTATTATTATTATTATTATTGTTAGCTATTATTGTTGGGGATCCCCAACCCATGGAGAACTCCAGCAAACTGTTTATACTGTTTTCTTATTAGTGCTTAGTGCTGTAGCATGAGTACTAACCATTACAATGCACACTTACATGTGCCTACACAACTGTTTAAGAATACATATACCAAATAAGGTCCTGACTGCGACTCTGGGGAGCTGCCAGAGGCCCAGCTAAGTTGTATCTTGAGTGAAGCACATTAAATAATCTTCTTACCCATCATTTCCATTCATTACATGGCCTCCCAAACACTGGTGGCAGGTACTAAGCATCCCCACTTAGCACCCTACCCAGAAGTTTATGGCTCTACTGACTGATTCCCAGAATTGTGTAAAAACTCTTGTGTATTTAAGTTTTGCTGTTTTGGCTCTTCCTACCTACCCTCCTAGAATTTTGACTAGATCAAGTCAAAAAGTGCCAGCAAAGACAGTACCTGTGACCTCCCTCTCACTCCCGCTGACTCTGAACCCCGCCAATGTAGGCCCACAGAGAGTTAGCTGGGAGCAATTCCTCTGCATCTCACATGGCTGCTGTGCAGATAAACTGCTCAGTGGTCATAGTCCCAAAGATGAACATGTTCATGATGATGCAACAACTTGACAGAGAGGAGAGATGACTTGCAGTGGCAGAAGCCAACCTGTATGAAGAGAAATATAAAGAAGCCCGATGACTTTAGAGTTAAAAGGAGGAAGTTTGCAGAAGAGCAGACCAAACAGCTGAGAGAGTTATGTAGGAGTGGAATAGACGAGCCAAGAAAGATTGCTTGTGGACACTCCTGATGGCCAATCAAAAAGCTATGGCCTTTGCCAAAACATAAGCAGAAACTTGCAAACTCCAAGATGAGGAGATATGAGTCAAAGAGATGGAGACATTCTGCCTGTAACAAATACCTGGAAGCCAGACATGCTATGAAGAGAGAGAAGAAGAGAGCAGCCTGGGATGCAACCAGACTGATGCCCATTGGTTGGCAGTATTGTAATGTCAATAATTTCCATAACCATAGGACCATATATGAAGTGCTACCCAAATTCTGGACAGCCAATTTTGTCCCTTACTGGACCAAGTATCCATAAAGTACCAAGAGCAGGTGTTTCACAGTGACAAGACAGTGTTCCAGATAGTCAAATTATCACTGATCTCACTTCACGTCATGCCAAATCATTACAGGATCCAGGATAGAGACCTATCTCAGGTACCATCAGAACCCTGCCAACACTATGGTCTGAGAGTGCTCTCCATGGTGATGCTCGCATTGGTCGGAGGACCCATTATCCAGCACACACTCCTTGTCCCCATCGGCTGTCTGCCAACACAGCTCTGCCATAGAGTGGGAGATACAAGAGACCACAAGGACATCCCTATGTCATCAGCCACACCCTCAACAGATCCACCCTGAGTAAACCCGGAAGTGTTCTCGACCCAGACAGAGGAGCTACTCCAGCTCATTACTGGCCACGACAATGTGTTCACAATGAACCCAAACTCACAGTACTCACTTCCATCTCCATTGTCCCAGGTAAGTCTGTACCCCTAAGTTCTCTCCCCTACCACTTACTATAGGCTCAGTTACAGACACTGTGATGAATGATATAGCTACCATGCTGAGGGCTAGACTTATAGGAGTCTGTGGGCCTCACCAATCATCCTTGTTCCCAAGAAGGATGGGTCACTGCACTTGTGTGTATACTACTGCAAACTCAATGCAGTGACCCATCCTGACCCCTTTCCAATGCCGAGAATGGAGGACCTCTTGGATGTCCTTAAGGGTTAGATATATCACCATCCTCGACTTAACAAAGGGTTATTGGCAGGTGCCAGTGGTGGAGGGCTCCGGTCACTTTTCATTGTCTTATGAACTCCCTGGTGGGTGACACACATCACCACCTACATGGACAACCTGGTAATCTTCATACATGAGACACTCTGCAGGTTGGAGGTGGCAGGATTGACAGTGAAGATGAGCAAATGCCAATTCAGCTTGCACGAGTGCCTCTACCTTGGACACAGAGTGAGTCATGGCCAGGTATAAACAGATTCTGCCAAGGTCCACTCAATCCAAAACTTCATTCACCCTCAGACAAGGAAGGATGTGTGTTCTTTGATCTGGCCGGCAGGGTTCATATCCCACTACTCCGGCACCACAACCACAATCTCTGACCTCACAAGCAAGGAACTCACTGACAAGGTCAAGTGGACAGTGTCCACCAATCAGCATTCAAACTCCTAAAGCACGCACTCTCAGCCCAAACCGTCCTGCAGGGACATCACTACACCCAGCTATTCATCCTGCAGACAGATGCTTCTGATATAGGCATTTGTGCCATTCTTATCCTGCATTCAACCGAGAATGTGGGTCTCCCTGTTTTCTTCTACTCATGGAAGCTCTGCAGCCATGAAAAAGTTATGTGGCTGCGAAGCGTGAATTCCTGGCCATAGTCGATAGAATTAGACATTTTAAAGTCTACCACACAGGAGCTTGATTCAAGATAGTACCTACACAAGAAGAAAGATGTTGGAAGTCAACTGACCTTGTGGTCCATACGTCTGCAACCATTGTTGTAGTCTATCACCATCCTGGAGCAGACAACAGCAACGCAAATGGTCTTTCTCATCAGGCCTTGATTGCTAATGGTCCTTTTAACCCACCTTCAGACTTGCTGCAGGAGGAGAGGTGGAGTCAGGAGACCCCCCACCAAAGATCAAACTAACTAATACCCTTTCCTTATTAGGGCATAAAGCTGTAGCATGAGTACAAACTATTAGAATACACACTTAGCTACATGCACCTATACAACTGTTAAATATGCACATTACCACAAATATGTGCCTGACTTGGACTCTGGTTGGTAGCCTATTTAAGGCAGCCTGCTAGAGACCATATCTTGAGTGAAGCACCTTTGATAATCTTTTTACCCATCATTTCCATTCATTCCATGGCCTCCCTATCAATTATTGTTCTTGTAATCTTTATTATATTTTTCCACATCCTGTTCATGTGCTGGACGTCTGTGACAGAGTGTGGTTTATATCACATGGTGAATTACTAGTTACAGGTATAAAACAAGGTCTGTTGAATCTTAACACCTCACAGTTCCTAATGAAGGCTAGAGCATCTAGTTGAAACGTCGAGGGAGTAAAATTCAAGTTTATTTGAGAAGGAGATTCTAATCGTATTATGTCAACTTAGATTTTATTGAGAATATCCTGGAAGTTCATCTTCCAGAGTAATCTCCTACAGAAGCATGCAGATAAATAGAGAATCTTTTGAGAAATCTTTTTATCGTGATCTGGAATATTTATAGCAGATCATACAAGTTATGTTAGTCTGCTGTTCATTACTCTTACTTTGTGAATGTTTCTACTTCATTATTATCAATATATATATGTGAACCTCATAACATGGCATGACTGAACATCCTTCATAGTCTGATGAGACTCTTTATGTATTGACATAAATTGATATGATGCATAGTATGAGTATAATAATATTATATGTATGAAAAATCATGACCATAATTGCAACTTGTATGATTAATTTTAGCTGACAACAAATATTCCCTAGATTTTCTAGAATTTTATTTTTAACATTTTAACAGAGGTAAGAAAAAACAATTGACAATGCGTTCCACATGAAATACATGAGATTCAAGATCCATCTAAATGCTAGAGTACACAATCACAGCAACACATCAGACAGATAATTATTAGTCTGTTTTTACGTGCATATTCGAGCCCCAGCAATTGGATAACTCCAGACCCTACATCCAGATTGATGAAACCCAGGTGAAACTAACTGCAACTACCCAACATCACTGGACTGTTGAAAACTTTCCCCAAATCAACATACTTATGCTACAAGAGCAACTTCTAGGAACAAGCTCCCTGTCTCTGCGGTAGTGGCCAATTTAAGCTGGACTTGGAATCAGTAGCAACGAAACTTGTCCTAATTATTGATGATACATTTTGCATAGCACTGAGAGTCACAAAAAGGTAATCATCTGAACAGCAACAGTCCCACAATTAAATCCACCATAGATTTGAAGAGGGAAGGTCAAGCTGCTTTTCCTTGACTTCTTACTGCATAAGTGAAGAGAGTATGTTGGACAAAGGAGTAGCTATATAGAATAATGTCACACACAGATGTTTATCTTTTCTATGGTTCACACTAACCAGTTTACATCACAAAAGTTATTCTCAAAAGTCACTTTCACAGAGGCAGAAGAGTGACAACTGGACAGGAATACTGAATACTGACCGTATTCATCCTATCAATAGCCATTCCCTAACCTACATCCACTCAGTTTCAAAGGAATTACCAAAGAGGGAAGGTAGAAGTCAAAGAAAATAGAAATAAACAACACACATCATCACAATGCTTGTGAAACAACACACATCATCATCTGTCTGATATACTGGAGACTAAAGCATTCAGAAGGATCAGCATTTCATGTGAAACACATTGCCAGTGACTATAGATGCAAAGGGTTGGTGTTAGGCACTTACACGTATGTTGCAGACCCTATGCTTGCTCACAGTATGACAGCACAAGCTCATAATCAAACTATTACTCATGTAGCTATTAAAACCGCTATCTCTGTCTATAACCAATGCTTGGGTAGCATGCAACTGCTATGATGAGGTTGTATCTAGTATATATATTCAAGTAAAAATTGTTTTCGACAGACTCTCAGTTGAGATAGTAGATAAATAACTTGATCGTTAATCAACTTTGATTTACTCACTTGCAGATTATTTGGCCAAACTGTTGAGCGAGTAAATTTAAGTTGATTAATCAAGAAAGTAAATGTAGCTAAAAATATTTTATTTAAGAAAAATATATATAGAGAGGATTATTATCTAGTCAATCTTTCTATTTGAATTTTTGCATTTTTGTCTAATAGTCACCTACAAGAAGTTAGTTACTCAGTATACCTTCAGAACAAAGTGAAACCCATCATATTTGTTCTTCTTTACCATGTGTATTACTAAAGTATAGACATGTGTCAATCTTCATATATATATATATAATATACTCAGATACATGCAGCATAAGTAGTAATCTTATTTTGTGAAGGTCTTAAATACCATAAAATATTTAAAATATTCTGGTAACCACTTTATAGCTCCATACTTTCTGCACACTTCATGGTATGGACTTGATAGATGGCTCAAAAGATGGTCCCTCTGAATGCTCTCTTTTGATACTAAAATTATTTTCATTGCTATGACTATGCCCAAGTCACTTGAGCTAAAATTAGGGTACCTCAAAACCTGAGGCCTGATTTTGCAACAACAATAACTCCATATCGCCAAGTGCTAGACAGCTGAAATTAGCACCAGTGACCAGAAGAAGGAAGCATGACTGCATGCAATAAGGTTTTTCATTAGGCAGTAAAACTTACCAACTATTTTATGGTTGTGACCTCCCTTTTAACTATTATCACAAGAAAAAGCTCTGAGGAAATGAACTGATAACTTGCAAAAAGAAAGAGCAGCAACTTTGTCTCAACTTGTTCTGTCACATAATAAACTTGTGGAAACAACTTGTTCATTCTTGGTAGGAAAGATGTGCAGCTGCTTGCTGACTTAGATCAGCAAGTTTTTATTTTGCAATATACAAGCATATTATTTGACAATCCATTAAAATTTTGAATGCTTGACTGAATTAAGAAACAGTTTAGCCACTGATATCCTGGCATTAATTTATGTGTCGGAAAAATAGCTAGAGTGATGCAAAATCTTGAAGTGAACTTAATTATTTTTAATCATTTCGGCGATGCTGATTTGGTAACCTCACTTAAGTATTTAAGGCTTGCCTTATTTGGCCGTTAATGTTGACTGAAAGTACTATTTAGGATACTAAGAAGTGGCCAAAATGAGTTTTAGTTGGGATATAAAAACTTTTGGTCTGCCATTACCAAACTTCTTGGTATCAACAAGTCTCGCACTACCCCTAGGGGTAAAAATCGAGTGGAAAAAACTGTCTGTGATCTTCCTGGTTACCGTACCGGCTTACTGGTTGGGGATTGGATATGCCTCCATTCAACATATGAAGTAATCAGACACTGTTAAGATGTAAGAATTACCTGCTTGAGATTCTGGACAAGCTGCATTGGGTAACCAGTTTTCACACTCTGTAGGGGTGCTCGATTCTTTGGGGAAGGTGTCTTCCTCACGACACACTGTCCCCACACATCCTGATCCACTCGCACACATCATTGTGATAGCCTGGCCAATAGAAATGCTCCTTCACACGTCTGAATCTCTGGTCCCTGCTAAGTGGCCTTAGCTCCTTCAAGTAAGTCTTGGAAAACTTCTTTTCTCGTATTAGTTGGGACTACAAGCTGCAGAGTAATGCTGTCTTCATACTGCCGATACAGAAGACTTGATAAAGTATAAGTTGGTCCCACAACTGCAATAATCTCCTGGCCTGGAGACTCATGGTTTGAGCTTCTTGAGCTGAATTGGCCTCCTTGGCTCTGAGGAAGGAGCCGGTCAGCTCATCCTGAAGTTGCATCTCCTGAGCGGACAATGCTACAGTGGCCACTGCCGGTCTGTTTCCATGTGTATCATGACCACACTGATGAAGGGATGGCAGGAGAGGGAATCTGCGTTAGAGTGCTTGCATCCCTGGCGGTGAACAATCTCAAAGTTGAACCATTGTAGATGCTCCAGCCACCATGCCAGCTGACCATCAGGTTCTTTGAAGTTGTTCAAACATGTGAGTGATGCATGGTCAGATTGCAATGTGAATTGCTGCCCCAGCAGGTAGAGTTGGAAATGCTGGGTGAAGTAGACTGCTGCTGGTGATTTACACAATAATTGTGCTCAGGCTTGCTGAGGATTTGACCGGCATATGCGATAACTCTCTCTTTTCCATCAGGACACAGATGTGACAGGATCCCACCAATACCAGTGTTGCTAGCATCTGTGTCCAAGATGAATGGTTTTGTAAAATCTAGGTAGACAAGGAGATGATGTCAGGAATTGAGAAAGGGTTCTAAAGGCAGTCTATCACTTCTTGGTCCAATGGAAAACAGCATTTCTTTCGGTCAGTATGTGTAGAGGGCAAGCTATTGCAGCAAAGCTTTTCACAAACCACCTATAATACGCCAGCCCTAGGAATACTTGGACCTCCATGATAGATGTTGGTACTGGCCAGTTGGCCACCTTCTCAACCTTGCTAGGGTCAGCCAATACCCCATCCCTGGAGATCACATGGCCCAAGAAGCTCACCTTGCTTTGCAGAAATGAACACTTGCTCCATTTCACTTTCAAGTTTGAGTTGCATAGGCTCTGAAAGACTGCTGGCAAATTTTGGAGATGACTTGCGAATGTGGCACCCAGGACGACAAGATCATCGATGAAAACTAAACAGCATGACCAATCAAGTCCAGCTAGAACAAGGTCCATTAGCCTCAGGAAGGTATGGGGCATTACACAGTCCATATGGAATTATTTGGCGCCGAATGCTATCTTCCCCTTGTCTTTCACAGCAACTTCCACCTGCCAGTAGCCAGTTAGCAAGATGGTGAACCACTGGGAACCAGTCAGTACATTGAGGGTATCATCACCTCTTGGTAGAGGGTAAGCATTCTTGGTGGTCACTTGATTGAGCTTCCTGTAGTCGATGCAAAACCTAAGACATCCATCTTTTTTCAGACCAGTACCACAGGCGAGGCCCATGGACTGCTAGAAGGCTGCATCACATCATTTTCTAGCATGTTGGAGAGTAGTTCTTGCACTTCCTGCCGGCTTTGTGGAGGTATACATTGCACTCTCTGACAGACTGGATGATTATCTCATTGCCTGTGTGACCAAGGTCATCTCTTGAAGTAGTAAAGATATCTGCATACTGCTGCAACAATGTAAAGAGTTCTTCATTCTCTCTGACCATGCGACACTCGCCTTCGCTTCCACTAATTTCCATAACATTTTTTCCCCCCTGAACTGATCTCTGGTGGGTCAATATTCAATGCTGCAGCCAATTCAGGAGGTTCCACAGGTACTTTGCTACCATTGCACCTGGTCGGCCACCACTGCCTTCCACTAGGTATGTTCCCTCACCTACATGGTCTGTAGTGCTTGTCATGGTTAACACCTCAGCACATGGAGGAATGCGGACCGTGTCAACTAGGTGGACTCCTAGTTTTGAAGCTGGATGAAGTGACTAGTATATGTGTCACCTGATCCCTCCCAAAAGGAGCTCCCTGAACCCCAAATCAATAATGGCTCTATGGTCCTGCAAGAAATCCGTGGACTTATGCAAATTCCCATAAAAGCAATTATAAGGTTCTTATTGATACCTGGGTTAAGCTTTGAATATTTTTAGTGACACAGCTAGAATTAATGGAGTATTTGAATTTTCCTTTCATTACAATACTCAGAGAAAAGATTTTCCTTCATTAAGACAACCTCAGCTGAAATATTCAAGCCAGATTAATTTCTGCAGCTGAAGGTTAAGAGATAGCTAAATTGGTTACTGCTACCATCATAAGTCTTTAGAAGAAGTATATCACAAAATATACAATCAAATGGAATAGCTACTGATTAAAAAGCCTTTCAAAAGAATTTGAAGAGGCACTTAAATTTTTAACCAATTTCTGCAAAGAGAATTTTAACTCACATGTTCTTAAAACCCAGATTATTACCTTAGGTCAGCCAAGGAATGAAGATAGTAAAATGGAAATTACTATAGCTATTATCATGAACATATTAAAAATTTATCAAGTATCCATGTCAATTTTTATTTATTAGTAATACAACTAATCTTACTGATGCCTGCATCTAAGTCACTGGATAATTTTAGTGATGCATGTATATAACAAATTCAACTTTGAGAGGTCTTTAATGTTGTTTTAGGAGTTAATACTTTCATTAGGAGAATAATGCAACAAGTAAGACCCAACATTTAAATACTTCTCCATATTCACAAGGAATGAACAGATCTCTTCAATCTTAATGTAATGACTGCATCTGATTCATTAGATGATGTTGTAGTAACTTGGATGGTTTTTGGCCCTACCACTCCATGGTGTTTGACTTCCTCTCCATGAGTGTAAGTGCTGAGTCTGATATCTAGTGTACGTATAGGATTGATATTACCACACCAACAGTTCCAACTGAGATTATCATCACAAGCCATCTCTTCTGCAATGTGGTAGGGGTTACCATCAGCAAAATGTTGAGGTAGACATCACTGATAACATTGCCATCTTGGTCAGGTCTAAACCAACATAGCTCAACAAGTGCATACACAACTGAAAACACTCTTGCTTCTAGCCAAGAGACACTTGATATTTCTCAATAAATGTGATAAATGCCGCCAAGAAAATCAGAAGCTAGTAAAATTTCCACATCTGAATTATATTTAGCAGAGGACCTTATCAAAGTAATGACTTGCTGGAATAATTTTCTATGGAGTAATAGGGTATAACTACCACTTCAATCAGTGTAAAGAGTACAGGGTTCTCAATATCAGGCCAGTGTATGGCTAAAAAACTGGGTGGCCCTTCATACTTGATAGTAAGCGCAATATTACCAATGCAAGATATAGTGAATACATAGACCTTGATGTGAAAGCTTGGTATATATCTAGTAGCAAAAAGAAACTACTGTTACACTGACTGTGACAATGAATTGCATTGTTCCACAATAAGAACCAAAAGTCAAAAATAATAACCTCTATGCATACCCACAGCATGACACAACCTCCTTCTATCCATCCTGCTGGCTGAGAAGGAGGTTTGATAATCTAGAACCATGGAGAAACAATTAAACTGAATGTGATAGTGAATACATCATTCTGCAGAGAGAGACAAATATCCAGAACTATATTTAGCAACACTGCTAAATCTATGCATACTCACATCACAACAGCACAATCTACCCATGCTGCTAGCAAAGGAAACCAGAAGATTCCTTGATCAACAGCATGCTCTGATTGTGCGCAACTATGTTACCATATACAGAGCATAGAGAATAGCTCTCTAAGCATGTTGCATCTTGTAACACACTACGGGGCAAGAGTCCAACTTATCCTTGGTCTGGGCTTCTGAGAGTAGCAAACTGAATCATATATCAAGAAGCAGGCTAAGGATTTCAAATACAGCAAAGATCAAAAGGAAGTGTTTAAATATTCTCCAGACACTTTCTCAATGCCAAATTATTGAATGGCCTGTTATCCAAGATCCACCGGTTATGAGCTCATTCATGTCTGAGATTCACATTCTATTATGCCTGGAAGAAGTAGCTCCTGCCAGACACTCCACAATGAGTGTCTTATTTGACAAATTCAGAGTGTAATATATCAACTGTGGATGATAAGAAAAATAACAAAGCACTCCTCTGGTTCATGCACTTTCTCTGATGATATTACACAGCCCACTAACAAACTTTGACAAACTAGTTGATTCAGTGGTGATTTGTTGTAGTGAGCTGAAAGTGTTCACTGAATCAGTAGGAAGAAGCACTACTTACGAATTAAAGATTTTGTCTCGGTTGATAATCCTTTAGTTTAGTACATTGGAAGAATTTCTTTTGAAGCAAGTCACCAGGCACCGTTTTGTAGTAGTCAAATAGATGATGAGTGTTCAAACATCACAACACTAGAAGAGCTCACCATGTGTTGTCAGTGAGTTGAAGGTTTAATTGAGGTAGATAACTTTCAGGAAATAATACTGATCAAGGAAGCTGTTGCAAACATTATCACCTCCACCCTGGTTGTACATAGTAAAAATATCAGATTTAAAGGTTAGAGCTTTTGAGCACTGCTGACCACGTGGTTTTATTATAAAGTATCATTTCTATATTCATGCTATGGTCCTGATTTATACACCATAATGTAGCCCATACTATATGCTTTCTAATGGTCATTTAATTTGACGTAGTTACATATTTTTGTTTTGGAACTAATGGTTGAAATATGAAGTGAAAAATGTACCTTCAAACTCTGCTACTTTCCTGCATTAAGTATTGAGAACCTATAACAACTAGGACTACCAGAGCAATACAAACATTAGTGAATAATAAGTCGACTTTAGTTCATATTGGTGTATGAACTTGATACTTAGATAGATATCTCTGTGTGCTCTCTTTTCACACTTAAACATGTATTGATAAAACTATAACAATGTTTACGACAGTCAAATTGGAGTAGCTCGAAATCTGATTTGTTGCAATTATGTTTCCTGATTGGAAAGTGCTAGCTCATTGAAATTAGTATCTTTCTCTAGAGTAAGCCTTATTCACTAAAACGTGATAAGGTAAGCAAGCATGGGTTCTGAAAATCATGATTTTGAGTGCATACGGTAGACTACTTCAACATGTTAAAGCAGCTATATTAAAACACCGAATTTTTGGAGTAAGCATATGACTTTCTCTAGTCTAGTCACAAACACTAATTTCAATTGTATAGTACTTACTAAACAGGAACCACAGCTGCAACAAGTTCAGGCACACAGATTTAAGGTGTTCCCACTTTGGCTCAGTTAACTTTGGCCTAGCTATACCTATGCAACAGTTTTATATAATCACAGAGAGACTTTTATGAAGTAGATTGTGCATATTTTATGGAGCTTCAAAGTGGTTACCAGAAGTTTTTGTACCACTTCCATATTAATATAAGTGGACTTATTGACCATTCTCTAGTTTTTGTAGACACTCAAGACTTGATGCTTAAAAGTAGCAATCAAAACTAAGTTGAGGGGAGATTTCACTTCACATTCCATCCTGTAGATCAGGACAATAGTAAAAATCTGTGCATGTGTTGATAGCCTACTGTAAAGAAATTTCCTTGTGCTGTATGTGCATTTTCACTGCCATACGTCTTAAAGCCTCTAAATATTCTACAGTCATCAAACACACCTACACAACATTCAAAGCCTTGTGAAAATCCTTGCACTACTTGCCCAAGTAAAAAGAGAAATTGAAGGAATGATGAGAGGCCTTCCTGAGCTGAAGTTGATTACGATTTCTACAACACATTGGTCATCATGTGAGAAGTGCATAAAAGCTGTGAAAGAAATATTCAGTGCAATACTGCATTTGCATAATGATATGTATGAGGGCCTGCACAAATCAGAAGTTCCAGGCATTATTGCAATTCTATTTAAAGCCCAACTGTAGCTGCTGTTCAACTTTTGGGTTATGTTTTCTTCAAGTTGTAAAATCTAAGAAAACCCTACTGACAGGTAAATTGACTGACCTGATTAACAACAGTTTGAAAATTACGCTCACCATTGCCTTTCTTTAACTATGTCAGGGCTGTTCTCAGCATTTTTATCCAACATATACCAAGCAACCTATAAATTAACAACAGTGGCTGAAAAAATGGGTGCAGTGTAGGGGGGTTCATTGACATGAAGTGGAAAATGTTGAGACCACGCTTTCTAAAATGCTGCAAAATGCATGATTAGCTAAGAGTATTTTAATTTTTGCAATGTATTAACACGTCACTTATGAAGAAATTGTAAGCTTCAGGTGGGTTTGTTTCACCCCACCACCAAACCATAAGATATGGCTACTTAGAATTAATTAGGCCTAATGCAATATAATAGATGGTGCAGTTAATAGGAGAAGCCCAAAGTTGTTAGACACTCCAAACCCTTTTATTTATTCAGATAGTGGATTCCTAAAATCAAGGAAATGAGTTTCAATGAAAGCTAAAAAAAACTTTCTAAAATTTCAAAGCATACAGAAAGTGGGCTCAGTTTCCTAAGTCCTAAGTTTGCGAGCATGCAGGCTGGGTCCCTAATGATGAGCCTAAAATACATCCATTGGAGAGCATGGCAGAGGATCGATATTGACTTTGCAGGCTTATGGCTCATTGTAGTTGATTAATTTTCTAAGTGTCCTGAAATTAGTCGTATGAAACTTGCCACAGCAGAGGGAATTGTAACAAGAACTATGGTTAATTTTTCCATGCCGGGAGTTTACCTGAACAAATAATTATTATCAAACAATTGTCCTCAAACTACTGGAGATGTATTTCAGGAATTTTGTAAGAGCAATGGTATCAAGCATACCAGGGTAGCTCCATACCAACCCAGATCAAATTGTTTGGCAGAGAGACCTGTGCAAACTTTTATGAAAAAGAATATTCATTAAGGAGATGAGAACTAGAAATTGAGTGATTAGTAATTATACAGAAAATACCTCAATGTACAACTTGTCGGGGAAACAACCTTACCAACTCCAGGAAACCACTAACCAGGAAACCACTCAGACACCCCAGGAAACTACTACGTCTTCAAGTCTTCAAAGACCCACAGACCACAGCACGAGGAAGAGTAGTGGCAGACCACGGCACGAGGAAGAGTAGTGGCAGACCACGGGCACAAGGAAGAGTAGATAGTTATAATTACTTATATCTTTATATGGAATTATTGACCTAATGTATAGATAGTTTTGATGTAATATATAAGAACTGGGCCAACGCCTTGATCGAGAGAATGAATCGCTAGAGAGAATTAGGCTGAGAGCCAAAACAGACTGAACACTGTATAGTTATATATGTGTTTACGTGGTATCTAATATTTGTCTGTTTAACTGACGTATACTTATTCAGAGGCTACTGGAAAAGTGCGCTAGGAAAGCTTACAGCTACTGGGCATAGATAAACTAGGCAGCGGAGTTAGCCAGGGAGGCTAACGTTCGGACCTAGGTATTTCGGAGACTTTACCCCAGGGCGCTAAGGGATCGGCGACCCTGATTAGGATTATTAGCAGAGGAAGAAAGACCTTAGAGCAGAGGGTAAATTTCCCCGACACAACTCAATAAGCGCAAGGTATGGTATTAATGAAAAGACTACCAAGAAGTAGATTTCACTAAATTAGGCCTGACCTAAAGGCCAGTGTAATAGTAAAACAGAGGGTGCAGAAGCAAAAATTTGATCGGCATGCCTGATCAAAAGAGTTCCAGACAAAACAGAGCTGGTGTGAGATTATAAAGGAACAGAAAGATAGTCTCATATGGTAAAATAAAAGACAAATAATATGTCATGAACCATGTGAATGTATAATAAAAAGTGTGAGATCAAAAAAGATACCTGCTGCAATTGTGCATATTATAAAGATCAATGAGATCTGTGAGAAAGTTGTCAGCATTACCAAATGTCACATTAATTTATTTCAAATGTAATCTGAAGGGCCAAGCTTAAATCCACACATGGATAGGGAAATTAATGGTTGATTTTGGTTATTTGGTTATTTTGAGCATCATAAAGCAGAACATTCTCTAAATATTTCATTTTAACTGAATCTTAATTACTTATCTTTCTCTTGCTTCATTTTCTCAAGTCGATCCTTAGCAATATCACTAATATAGATTTTCAGAACAATGACCATTCTTGGCTACAGGCCACCCATCCAGTGAACCATGGGGGAATTGGAATTAGGAGTGCGGTTCATCTTGCTCCCTCTGCCTTTTTGGCTTCTGCTGATGGATCGTCCAATCTCATTCACCATATCCTCCCCCCTCGGTTTAGTGCTGTCCAGTACCCAGAGATTGAGTTTGCCCATTCACTCTCGGGTGATAACCTTGTCTTGCCTCCTCCATCCCCGCCTGCTTCCTATCAGCAGAAATCGTGGGACATCCCTCGTATTTTGGAAAGGGCAGAGTCACTTTTGTGGAATGCTGCCCTGCCAATCTCCTCCACTGGGTCTCCGAATGAGCGATGATGTAGTTCGAATAGCAGTTGGGCTACATCTTGGAGCACCCAGGTGCCAGCCACACTCTTGTATAGTCACTGTGGATCGGATGTCAACCAGTTTGGTACGCATGGGTTGAGCTGTAGGCACCGTCAGGGAAGGCTTTCTCACCATGGTACTTTAAATGACATCATCCACCGGTCATTAACTGCTGCAAATGTCCCTTCCTGGCTGGAGCCCTCAGGTCTGTTCGGTCCGATGGAAAGAGACCTGATGGCATGTCCATCATTCCATGGTCAAGGGGTAGACTCTTGGTATGGGATGCAACCTGCAGTGACACCTTTGCCCCATCCAACCTTTTGGCTGCAGTCACTGAGGCTGGTGCAGTGGCAGCCCAGGCGGAGATTTTGAAGGGTGAAAAGTACGCCCACCTGGACTCGGCATACAAGTTTGTGCCTGTGGTGGTAGAGACATGTGGATCCTTTGGGCCTCAAGCAAAGGCATTCTTCAGGGAGTTGGGACGTCACCTGAGGTCAGTGACTTACGAAGAGGACTATCAACATCTTCTTCAATGGATTTCTGTGGCTGTGCAGCGTGGCAATGCAGCCTCAGTAATGGGATCTTTGCCATCTGGGTTGGGGGCGAGCCATTTCCCTAGTCATCACTTGAACTTTTGAACTTTTGAACTTGAGGGGAAGGGGGTTCTATAAACTATAAATTATTTATGAATAAAAACAACAAGAATATTAGCAATAAAATGGAAGGAAAAAAAAAGAAAGTTAGATTAAACTGAAAGCACTTTAATAAAGGGGGGACATCTGCATTTAAAAAAAAAATTTTTTTTAACCTGTGGTTACAACTTTAGAGCTCAGTAGATTCTGCAAACTTCATGGTATGGACTTGATATATAGCTCAAAGGATAGGTCTCTCTGTGTGCTCTCTTTTGATACTAAAATATGTTTCATAGGTATAACTATAGGCAAGTTACTAGACCCTAAAGCGGAGTGACCACAAAAACCTGAATCGCTCCAACCTCCATAGAAACCACTCTGAGGTGCGAAGTGCAAAAAAATTAAAAATGGTACGAGTGGCTAGAGGAAGCTCTAGAGTACACAAGGAGTATATTGAGCAGGCGTGAAAAATTTATTACCTGGTCAAGCGCGCGGTTGGAAAATTGAAGGCGTCGCCTCGTCAACGCCTTCAATTTTCCAACCGCGCGCTTGACCACGTTAATAAATTTTTCACGCCTGCTCAATATACTCCTTGTGTACTCTAGAGCTTCCTCTAGCCACTCGTACCATTTTTAATTTTTTTGCACTTCGCACCTCAGAGTGGTTTCTATGGAGGTTGGAGCGATTCAGGTTTTTGTGGTCACTCCGCTTTAGGGTCTAGTAACTTGCCTATAGTTATACCTATGAAACATATTTTAGTATCAAAAGAGAGCACACAGAGAGACCTATCTTTTGAGCTATATATCAAGTCCATACCATGAAGTTTGCAGAATCTACTGAGCTCTAAAGTTGTAACCACAGGTTAAAAAAAAATTTTTTTTTAAATGCAGATGTCCCCCCAGTATCCACATTGTTCTAAGACTAATCTTGAAAATATGTTAATTTGCACAAATAATAATTAACTATTATGTTAAAGATTAGCATTGATATTCTGTTGTAACCATTATCAATAGTGTATGCTCTGTTTCTATGCTAACATGTATAGTTAAATTCACTAGCATTTATATAGCAAGTAATTATAACCATAATATTTTTTATTATCTTGTGGACATAGAGCTATTTCAACAATATAATGCTGAAGGATAAAACCACATAATGGATTCGATGGGTTTAGTAGTGCTGAGAGCAGGTGTAGAGGAATGGGCATATGTGTCTGGAATAATAATTACAAAAGGAAAATATCCTAGTATTCTAATCAACTCACATTCTTTTCGATGCTAGACAAGATACTATGATTACTACTGCACTTGTTAGAATTGAAAGGTTAAAAATAGGATTGTCAATATAGTAACAAATAACCAAACTCCACCTCGGTTAAGTCGTACCAAGGAATTACAACTTCTTGTGAGAGGCATAAACACTCTGCAGGTGGAAGTAATTCTCCAGAAAACTTTGAAGGAGAAGTGTCTGGAAGGATTACAGTAGACACCAAAGAATGTCCTGGAGTGGATGCCATAAACCCTGAGGAGATGGTGTAGACACTAAAGGAGGGCCCAGAGAAGATACCATATTCAGTGGAGGTGGCCTGAAAGAGCACATGCAAAGAGCTTGGTATGCTGGGAACTATCAGGAAGACCTTATGAAGAATGTACGAGTCTAAATATCATGGAACCCTTATTTATTCGAACACCAAACAACTTAAGAGGACAATAGCCATTCCTACACTTTAAAATACTCAACTTCACCCAATTTCAAACTCAATAAATATATTATCTTTCATCAACTTCCAAGTTACCATGATTCTTCTAGAATCACCATCCTTGACAATCATGACTGAGCTACCTTGTCAGAAATTACAATTCTGCTCAAAACAGCCAACTCCTGCAGTTGAATCACTCTTTATCACCACAATGATATACACTCACTGTTTTAACTTATGATAGGTATAAATTTTTGTTGTAAACATCCTTAACACATTGGTAATGATAATGCCATTACAATTGGCAAGGTCAGACTTACTTAACGGCTACTATGAATTTCCAGTAAATTTTGGCTTCAATAATATTTCTCTACCTAGAATAACATTCGGTGTTTTTGACATTCAATTAAAAATTGAGAATTCATATTTTTTGGTAGCGCCCATGAAAAAGTTAATCAATGGAGTAATTTGCTCTATTTTGTGTATTACAGCAGGTAAACTAGCTAGAATGATTCGATGATACTTTTACAACTGAAATTCTCTACAACTTGCGTGTTATGTAATAAATAAATAAACAGATAGTTGTGTCATGGTGTTAAAATAGGAAGGCTTTAGATGTTAAAATTGTGATTATACATGTGCCTGTTGTGTGATGCAGATTACACTGTAGTGCACATACATCTTTATGTTCTGAGTGTGATGGACGTCTAGAGAAAGTGACACCAGTTTATAAAAATAATTATCTAAAATCAATCATTTGAACTTAGCATTTGAAAGTGCATGGGCATACTACCAGAGAGCTGCTCTAACAGAAATATATTGAAGCTCAATTAATTCAGTAATTAAAGATAGTCAATATGCCAACACAACCGATTATGATGGTGTCTCAGAGTTTACTGGGAAAATGCTCAACAGCATTTTTTTGGAATAGAAGGAACCATGTTATATTATTATTAGTATCCATACCCACTATACTGTTCATCGGTTACTTATTGCTATCTGGTTGTCTTTATATCCGTCCAGGTCAACTGATGGGACTGGATTTATGAAGACCGTCGAACCGTATAAAGCGCACGAGTATACCTTCGTGAATTTGTTAGGTAGTTGTTTGTAGTTAGACACATGCTTCTTGCTAGATGGAGGTTGCGTCTTACCGACTCTCTGTTATAATTGTGCACATCTGCCTAACAACCAGATTTTAAGGCAATTTTACGTTTATTGTTGTTAGGTAATCTAGCCTATCAATACAAAAAACTTGAAAAAATTAAGAGGATATCTAAGATGCTTGTCCAACCTTACTTAAACCCAAAATAATTATACCTGATATGTTATTGAAGTAAATCTACACATAGTAAGAATAGTATGGATTCTCCTTACTTTACCTAACGTATGGGTGGTGACTGTTCCATTTGTAGAGAAGCTGTCATTTAGTGCAGGACATGACAATGATTCAGCAGGAAATATTTCACATTCTGGGAGGCCAATGTCAAGTTTTTCAATGTACATCCATTGCTTTTTGCATACTCTCTTATCTCTTCACACTGACTAGAGGTAGGCTGGATGGAGATGCCTGACCCACCACACAGCCCAAACAGATGCAGGCACAAAAAGAGAACAGCTTTACGTAAGCATTTAGCACTTGCTCCAAGAGTTGTAGTCCATTAATCAATTATGTGACTGTGACCTCATCATTCGTCATAACCAAGAGATATCCTGTTGGACAGATAAAATGGCAAGTTATTCTTTTGGTACTGTTCGTTTGTTTGCCTGTCACAAAATTACTCAATAAAGGCATGATGTGTATTTATCAAACTGGGTAGGCAGGTTATGTATGTACCATGAAACAATTCAAGAAGTAATTCATTACATTCTGAAAGATCAAGGAGAAACAGGACAGATATGCTTCTTTGTAATCCAGTTTGGACTAATAAAATGATGATAATGATGATGGCTTTGATAGATTGTCTATCTTCTACCAATGGTTGTACGTACATCATGAGATATCTTTGTTTGTCAGGATATCTTTAAAATGTAAAATGGAGATTGAAGAAACAAATACTCACACAACCTTTGCCAGGTCTCCAAGGTTATGGTTAGAATCCTGATGCACAATCAATGTGATGTGATTGATTTATGTTTGTGATAAGCCAGACACTCGTATGATGATAACCTCACCAAACTACAGGATATTTATATATTTCAGACTCAATTTGATTAAAATGGCAAGAACTTGTTTCACCCAAAAAATAAATGAATAAATACAATACCTTACCTCTGATTTTGGTAAATTGTAAAGTAGTGTTGGAGGGGATACTAGACTCCATACACCAATAATAAGCAGACAAATCAGAATAACATCTGCACAAAACCAGGTTTTTGTTTCGTCGATTGAAGGGTTTGGAATTGTTGAAGAACTTTTCTTCCACTTTGTCCCACTTGCTCATAATCTTATCAAATCGCCAGTAGTTATCTATCAAATTCGATGCAATGAAATATCTCGTTGCAGTAAAGCTGTGAACTGAATATGAAATGAGAAAAAAGCATGCAACGGAAATGAAATCAATGAGTCTACAAAATATCTTACCCCGTTTGACTAGATTATTGGACAGCAAGCCTAGCTAGATTCACTTCAATCAGTTAGGGCCAAATCTAGAGCTTAAAAAGAACAGATGAGACAAGTGGTTGGGTAGTGGGTCTAGTCTCGCAAGCCAGATGATTTTCTACCCGCCTAGATCGGGGGTAGTTATCCATCCGGGCGGACCAAACAGCTTGCGGATTAGACCACACACCCATTCCCAATCCCAGGATTATGTCTTCGCCACGTAGCCGACCCCCCTCCCCCCTATGTGTGGCTATGGCCATCCTGGAATAGATCTAATAGCAGTAATAGTTACCCTTGGCTGACGTGTTTATGTAGTAGCCATTCTGGAACAGAGAATTGATGATTCCCCTGCCAACCCCCCTATCCAACCCCTCCCCTGTCCTTGTGCATGATACGACTATATAGCCATCCCTAGCCACAAAATAAACTCTACACTGAATTATTGTTCTGTCCGTTTTACTTTTCATCGTCCTATCTTGTATCAGGCCAATGATTATATAGTTATAAACAAATAATGTATGAGTTTCCTCAATTCTTGAATGGAAGGGTCCAATCTCAATTCAATACCATGGCCTGTTTGTGGAAAGGTATTGGATTCTCAAGCATCATATTCACATGCTGGCATACTTTTGATACAGGTGACACAATATTATTGCAACGTATCAAAAGATAAAACAAAGCCATACATAATTATAGCAGCTACATGCTTGCAGTTAAGATAATAAATATTCCAAAAAGTCGTTAGTCCAAAATTTTATCTCATAACAGAGTGTCCTCCAAGTTCTTGAGCATGGTATGATTGTACATGTGTTTCTGCTTAACTTCATCATTAATACACTGTTACACCTTTTCCTTCATAGAATATATGGACAATGATACTCTTTAATTTATTCCTGATAGTTCTCTTATTCACGAGCCTCTGTACTACTAGAATCATATCCGCTAGCTGATTCGATCTCATATTTACAGCTGGATCAAATCCTCTGTGATGACACCGACACCGGCATTAGCATGTAAGGGAGTGGGGTGGGGTAGGTGTATGTGTGGGAGGGGGGGGGGGAGGAAGCTGTCTAACCATCCTATGGTCTTTAAGTTAAAATGTGAAGAAAAGTAACCTCCACACTCTATGTTTTGATTGCTAACAGAATAAATTCGTGATTGACTGTGAATGATAGAGTAATGTAAACACTAGAGAGTGATTATAACTCTTGTGAAATGGGGTATATAAATACTTCTTTTGGAGCTGCATAGACTCTCACGTCACTTAATAATTATAGAGAACTATGCCAGACTTACCTGCAGCCAAAGTAGGATACCTGGTTGATGATTGGAAAGTGCTATATAGCCAGTTGTCTGTGGCTAGAGGAAGGTGCTAAAATGCAATGAAGTAACCAAGCATGTGCACTGAAAATCCATTTGGGATGATTTCAGCACATACACTTGCACACTTTGTCATTTATTAGCTTGTAGAGTAGAGCTTCCTCTTATCTATTCCAACTGGCTAGCACTTTATATTCGGTGACCATAATTGCAGCAGATTCTGGGACTCAGATTTTTAGGTACTCCCACTTTGGCTGCAGGTAACTTTAGCATTCTTAACCTATGCAACAAAAGACAGCACACAGAGATTCTATCTTTTGAGCTATACATCAAGTAGATGTGCAGGATCTATAGAGTTCTACATCATAATGATAATGTTATGTATTGTATAATTTAACCCATGCACCCACCTTCATATGAACATTGAATTTTGATATCATGTATCTAGCAAATCATAATGCTGGAAAATGAAACTGACACCTAATTTGAAGGAAGATTTCACTTCACATTCCTACCTGTATTATAGTAAACAAAAATTAAGGCATTTTGAATGTGTTATATTTTGGTATATAAATCAGGACCATAGCATGGATCTGTGTATATATATATGATTCTTTATAACAAAACAACATGTTTCAGACCCTTTCCCTCCTCCCCACCACCCTATGGGAAAGGAACATTGGATTCTGAACATTACGAGTATACTGACATAGAAATAAAGGCTAGAATTAATGTAGTATTTGTTCAGATGAATACATTTGATTTTGCTTTCATTACGATACTCAAAAGAAATGATTTTACTTCTTTCAGACCACCTCAGCCAAACTTTTCAAGCCAGAATAATTTCTGCAGCTGAAGTCCACATAAATTGGTTACTGCTAAAATCATAGGTCTTTAAGAAAAGTTTATGACTTATTTTGTGCATGTTATTGATACTTTGTGAATCGTTAGATATCCAAGATTCACAACTACATTCCGATGAAGGGACACAGTGGTTTGTGATTTTAGTGATCTCTATCAATGTGGAAGGCGATCCTTATCCTAACCTCAACAGCTCCGCGCTCAACCTACTTGTTGAACTAGCCCGCCGAGGTGGCCTTCACGACGTAGGTACCCAATTACACTCTCCCTAGTATAGCTGAGCACAAACCAAAGTCAGATCCTTCGCAACCTGCCTACCCTCCCTACACTCTTCACACTTAAGTAATGTAGAGGTCTAGCCCGTAGCTAGCTGAGAACCCTGTTACCCGTAAGAGTAGTAGATCGAATCAATGGGGAGAATGAGGCTCCCCACCTTTACAAGTTTCGAAAAAGAAATAGAATGCACACTCTTAGCTACGCTACAAATATCAGTTCTCCAGAGTTCTATTTAATGTTCACTGTCCTTCCCTTTTATTTTCTGTCGGCTGATGATGCTTGATGACGCTCATCCTCTGCAGTGGGGTGATTCCCAAAGTGGGGTGATTCATTAGTCTCGGAGTCAGAAGTCTCGTGATCAGCCTTATTTACTGGTTGCGTCATTACGCCACCTACTTCCTTCTCCACTGTAAGGCTTCCTGTGCGATCTGACTCCGACAATCAAGAAAGTTCAAATGATTTTTATAGGCAACATGTCTATGGAGCATTATTAACTGCCTTGTCGATCGTCTTGATCAACCAAGTGACATGATATACTACCAATTAGAACAGCTACTAATTATAGCAAAATGAATTTAAACAGGAACTGCAATTTCTAACAAATTTCTACAACGATGATTGGTGTGGTTTGTGCCTGACCACAATGAGTTTTGGTTTCCACTCCACGAGTGAAAGCTCCTAGCCTGATATATATTGTAATCCTCCTAGTTTGCTCCATTTTTCACTTTATATGTACAGCATTGACATCACCACACTAACAGTTCCAACTGAGATGACAAGCACTGCCATGCTGTAGAGGTTACAATCAGTCAAACAGTAAAGGAGATTTCACCCACAACCATCAGCATTATGATTCAATCACCACATCAAAATTCCATTTTGGTAAATAAGAGAAGCTCAACCAGTACATACAGAGCCGCAGACACTCCTGCACCTAGCCAATCAACGCTTGACGCTTCTCAATAAATGGTATTAAAAAATTAGAAAAAGTAAAAATCTTAATTCTGATTTATATTTAGCAGAGGCCTCAGCAAAAGTAATGACCTCCAAGAATAATTATTCTACGGAAGTGATAGGGTAACACAAACCTCTCCAATCAGTATAGTGATTACTTGATTCAATACCAGGAAAGTGCAAGAGACTGGAGAGAGTACGTCCCTTTCTTACTTCAAGAGCACAAAATTGCCAATGCAACATTCAGTCAATGGACAGACCTTGATAAATTGAAGCTTGGTATATAGTCTAACAGCAGTGAGAAATCACTGTTATACTGACTGTGACAGTGTGTTAGAGTCTCCAACCACAAGAGACCTAACAGGTACCAACCTTGGTAATTCGCTGCCACCAGAGTCTCTCCCTAACTTCTTCTAGCTAAACCACAAGCTTGACAAAAGAATTTTAGATCTTAAGTAGCTTATATTAAAACAACAGTCGAGTAGCAGAATATGAAAGTAGGATGAGACTGCCCAAGCCTGGACTGCAGAGGGATTTAAATAGCCTTGCAGCCTGGCTTTCACAGCTTATGGTATTGATAACAGTGTGAGAGTAGTACAATTATTGTATGTCTCTACAGGACTTATCTAATGATCTCTTGATGGTCCTATGTGTTGATAGTTTGAGGTCATGAGTTCTGATTGAGATCATGAGTTCTAGCTCTATTTATAAATTCTAGGCTGCAGTCAGGACTGAGGCTTAACACAGTGGAATACTTGTTCCACAGTAATAGCCAAATGTGTATAATAATATTGCTACCTGTATGCATACTCACAGCATGACACAACCTTCTATCCATCCTGCTGGCAAAAAGGAAGGTTTGATAACCTAGGACAATGGAGAAACAACTGTTAAACTGAAAATGAGAGTGAATGCATAGGTCTTTAATGAGAGCCAAATGTTCAGAACTAATACTGCTAATTCTAGGCATACTCACATCACAACCACACGTGATACCCATGCTGCTAGCAAAGGAAACCAGAACATACCTCTGTCTACAAGTGCATGGTATGATTGTGTGCAACTATGATGTTAGTACAGAATATGGCTCTCTAAACATGATGCACCTGTGTGGCACTCTATGGGGTAAAGACTATAACTTGACTTGTTCCTGGTCTGTTTTTCTGAAGGTAGTTATGTGGATTGTAATGTATATGCACTTAGAGTGGGAACTGTATGAGTCAGCCATAAATTTGGTTGCTGGTGCATGGTAAACATGTTGATTGTATGCTCTTCTGTAAAGAGTATAATACATGCAACTATGATTGTGGAGCATGCTGCATGAAATGGAACTAAGAACTCAATCTGTCTATGCAGAAAGAGGTCTGCAATCAAAACTGGGCTATAATTATGGACATACAGAGTTCTGCCACTATGCAAAGAGTGGGGAGTGAACAACTACAATGGAAGATGATAGGGGCTGCAAAAAAATGTCCAACATTGTGGCAAATACCGGCATTGGGGTGTGAAGGGCTTTGATGTGGTTAATATCATACTGACAGCAGACATATGGAGACATATAAGAACCACTTTGTATGCAAAACCAATCAAAAGCAATGCTCATCAAGACTTAATGAGAGTGTCAAAAGTATCATGAATGCATTCTGTGCAGGTGTCCACTAGTAGTATTCTTGCCAACCGGTCATAATTGCATGCACCCCATTCTATTTGCAGCGCACAATATCCTCGTATCAACCAATAGTAGATTGGGCTATAGCAAAGTACATCTTTGTACACACATGATATACCTATACCCATTATCTGGAGCTTTAAACTTAACCAAACCAAAGCCCTTCACACCCCAATGCCGGTATTTGCCACAATGTTGGAAATTTTTTGCAATTCTGAAAGTGTTCACTGAATCAGTAGGAAGAAATAGTACTTATACATAAAAAGATTCTGCCAAAATTTAGTTCATCGCTTGGAGGAATTTCTTTTGGAGCACGTCCACCAGGTACCTTCTTTAGTAGTCTAATAGTTGATGTGTTTTCAAGCATAACAAAACTAGAAAAGCTCACCATGTTTTGTCAGTGGGTTGAAGGTGTAATGCAATTAGAAATTGTGCCTTTCAAGAAAGGTGTTGCAAAGATAATCCACTCCACCCAGGTTTTACTTAGTAAGATATGGGATTTAAGTGGGTAGAAGATATGAGTACAGCTAGTGTTCTAGTTGTATCACTCTATATTCATGCTATGGTCCTGATTATAAACCAAAATGTAGCCTATTCAATATGCTTTCTAATGGTACTTTTTTTTGCCATACTTGTTTTTCTATTGGACTATTGATTGGAATGTTAGTGAAAAATCTCCTCTCAAACAACATTTTTAATTGCTACTTTCCACCAAGTCCTGCAATACAGACACTAGTGAAATGATAACACTGAACTTTTTTTAAAATAAGTCAACTTATGTTCATATAAATGGGTTTACTAAATTATAAATTAACAAAAATTTATGATTAAGAATTCGCATCTCCCTAAATTCTGTACACTTTAATGCATGAACTTTATATATTATAGCTGAAAAAATTGATCTCTCTGTCTCCCCCTTCCTTCCCTCCCTATAATTACCCCTGGCCTACATCTCTTATACCAACTGCTAATTCATTAGGTATTGATATGACTCAACTGAGTATTTGATGATTGTTGATGAGTTTGATGGCAGCTCACACAGATGGTTAAAACATTCAAATCTCATCAGATGTATGCAGAGAATGGAAAAACTTTTGTCGTAAATTTTCCAGAATATGGCAGGATGGTATGACAACAAAGTTAAATGAATTGGCAAGTCATGAATTTCTGGCTACTATGTTTCCTAATTTGAGTACTCAGCCAATATTTCTTTCATGATACACCTGGGTCCACTGCCTCCCTTGTGAGGAAGCTAAAATCAAAGTTAATTAAATGTATAGTGTGTGATAGTCTAAATTACTTAATAGTAATTGACCAGAAAAACTTCCAGATGTTAGGATTGAATATTTGGACAATAATAGTTGTGATGTATACTTCTAAAAGTCAATTTCTCAATTAATCTAACATTTCTTACATATATATAAATAATGTAAAATACTCAACATTCAAGGGCAGAGAAGTATAACCTTCCACATCTTCTTTGAGTAATATATTGTTTGCCGTATTATCAGCATCTAAGCAAGAAGAACCATTGCCACTTGCCCTGGCTTTAGCATTCATTATTCCTCCCTCATACCCACCAGATAGTCAACTCAATCTTCTAGTTTGCCTTCTCTCCCTAGCTGGCAGAACCTGATTTTCATTAGCTGTAATAAAAAGTGTTTACATTGCTAGATCTCCCTAAGCATACAGAGAGACTTCATTTTACCTATTCACATCAAGGAACTATTAATGTCCTGGACTGACTACTACAAGATACATTTTAAATGGAGCAACCAATTAACTGTAGTGACATGCTAAAATATGACAATATACATCACATTAAATGAGTTCTTCTTCGCCAAATATTCCAGTCTACCTTCTGAAAGTTTTTCTAGTGATCTGTTTCAATTACTATTAAGTAATTTAGACCATCATACCCCTTTATTCTGTTGATATCCTAGTTTTACTTTTCTCTTTACCATAGCCGAATTTTGCAATTGTAATATTTCTTTCCACAGCTTGACAAGAGCTTAATTTTCATAAATGACAAACAAATAGTTCAGTAATCTTTTCTACTGAGCAGTAACCGGGTACTCTCGGGCCCACTAATATATTAAAAGAAGCCATGTCTGCATACTCAGCTTTGACTTTGAGAAGAAGCTCCCTTCAATGAGATAAATTATAATTATCTCTATTATTATATCTAAAAATATCGACATAGACATACAAACCATGATGAATCGACTTTACAGTTTTACATGCAGGACACACCCATGTAAACCCATCTTTCAGACTGGACTTCTTATGGCTAACCATAGTTACAATGCAACTGTCACCAAGTAACAACACCAAACATGTTGTCACCAAACATCTTTTTATGTTTTCCTAAAAAAGTAGATTTTTTTTTACCTTCCAGAAGTATATAACAATACTTGCCAAATGAGATTTGCTCTTAAAATAGGCAATGACTTCCTCGTTATTCCCAAATACAGCAGGAGCATTCAACCTGAGCTCTACATGCTATGCGCGTTGAAGATAAGCAGGGGAAAGTGCGTTTTAAAATATATACCACAAAAATAATTGATGTGCATGGATTTTTCGACATCCAGGGTCTTACTCTTACATGATCCCAAATGTGCTCTTGGGAGACTGTTGGTCTGATGGCTGATTCCTTCAGACTGTTTGTCTAGCCTTAGCACTGTGCAACCAAGCCTCTCCAAAAATAAAGTTTTGAAATCCTGGTAAGGCATCCATTCCATCTAGTTCGTGGAATACTTGCCCTGCCTTTTGTTTTTGCAGTACTTGGATCGACTACGAGGTCGGAATTAGTCCGCCATGGGCAGTTCGAGGTTAAATTTCAGGATGGGTCTGATTGTCCAACTTCTGCAGAGCATGTAGAGTGGTTTGTCTCTTCCTCTCAAGTTCTTTCGCTAATATGTCTGCAGCTCGTCGGTCATCTTCCTCTTTATTTCGTTGTGCACATCGGCTTCCCACTTCTTAATCTTCTCTTTCTCGCGAGTTTCCTTGTCCTGTTCGACTTTTATCCTTGCTTCTTCTTGCTTTTGGCATGCTTCTCTCCTCGATCTCCTGTCATATTCCATCGACTGCATCATGGATACCATGGCTTGTTGAAGTGCTTCCATTGAGTCTTTGGGTATCGTGACAGTAGGCTCAGATACGGTACCTTCTGCAGATGAACTGGAGCTTGTCTCCGCGAGGTCTGGAAGAGCTCTATCGCTGTCCGATTTGGAATGGGTTTGGATAGCTCTTGGAGCAGACATGCTGAGAATGGTGCGTTAGTTGCTTTGCAGTTCCTGATGATGGCTGTTCGTCTTCTTCTTCTGAACCACCGCTGCCACCATATGTTGAGATTCTACTTCAGCTGAACACTGCTGCCACCATATGTTGATGGTCACTTTGGTAGATAGCTAACTCCCAACTTGGTAACAATTAGTGCCACCAGAGCAATATCTATGCTGTACAATCGCTCCTTAGCTTAATTCAGAGAAATTTAAAGCCATAGAACAATTGAGCAATCCAAGATAATGACTAACTGAACAGTTAGGACTCAGGGTTTAAATACCCTGCCTCCCAAGAAATAGGAAATCACACAATCTACAATACACAGACTAAAGTCCAAAGCACAGTACACACATAGGCTGCCATATGCCAATATAAAATAAAAGTGTGAAACTGAACAATAAACATGTAATCACAACAGATGTCATAATGATAATCGCATGACGAACAGTCTACTACAGATAACTAAGTGTTCAAGCTCAAGAACCTTCTTGATGGTTCTTGGGCAATGTCAAGTGGCTGCCCTCGATAATGTCTGTAGCACTCTTTGGAGTGGTGAGATTTGTCAAGAAGTGGAATGTGATCCTCTTGGCTGCAAGGGCCACCCAGACTTGCTGTCATCATGGGTCTTGTTAGTTTCACCAACAGGTGTGATGAGTTCTGTTGGAGCAGTCACAGGGAGAAGTTTGGTGGAAAAACACAGACCTTCCAGGGTGAAGAGATCTTCTGTGGTCATTGAACCATACTGAGAGTTAACTTAGGAAATAATTGCAGCACTTGGCTTAATTGACTGACTACAGGAGGTCACTTGTCAAATTAACTACTTCAGAATTTCAAAAGAACGTGGATGAATGTTTAATGACAGGTTTGAAAATTAAGCTCATCATTGCCTTTATTTAAGTTTGTCTGGGCTGCTTTCAGCATTTTTATACAACATATACAAGCAGCCTAAAAATTAATGACAGTGGCTAAACAAAAATTGGTGTGTGGGAAGGGTCATTGATATAAAGGGAAAAATTTTTAAGATCATGCCGCTGTTATTAGCTAAGATGATTTTAATCTTGCAAGGTATTGACATGAGACTTATGAGGAAATTGTAAGCTTCAGGTAAGTTTGTTTACCCCCCCTCCCCATCATAAGATACGGCTACATGGAATTAATTAAGCCTAATACAATGTAATAGATGGAGCAGTTAATCAATTAATTGAAAAGCCCTAACTAGTGAATTTTTTTGGGAGACTCCAACCCCTTTTATTTATTCAGATAGTGGAATCAAGAAGATGAACTTCAATGAAAGCTAAAAAAAAATTTTCCAAGCATATAGAAGGTGGGCACAGCTACCTAAGTGTTTAAGTTTGTGAGAATGCAGGCTGAGTCGCTAATGATGAGCCTAAAACATCTTTACATCCATTGGAGAGCATGGCAGAGGATCCATATTCACTTTGCAGGCTAATGGCTCATTAGAGCAAGAACTATTATAGTTAATTTTTCCATGCTGTGGTTTTACCTGAACAAACAATAGTACTTGAGATATATTTCAGAACGGTATCAAACTATAGTTCTCAAATTACTGGAGATGTATTTCAGTAATTTTGCAAGAGCAATGGTATCAAGTATATCAGGGTAGCTCCATACCAACCCAGATCAAATGGTTTGGCAGAGAGATCTGTGCAAACATTCATGAAAGCTATAAAGAAGATGATTCATTAACGAGATTACAACTAGAAATTGAGTGTTTAGTAATTGTACAGAAAATGCCACTCAATAAGCACCAGGTATGACTTGACAAAATTAGACCTGACCTAAAGGTCAGTGTAAAAGTAAAACAGAGGGTGCATAAGCAAAATTTTGACCAACATGTCAGATCAAAAGAGTTGCAGACAAAACAGAGCTGGTGAGAAATTATAAAGCATAGTCCCATGGTGAAGTAAAAGGCAAATAATGTGTTGCGAGTCAAGTGAATGTAATATACAGGATGTGAGGCCAAAATAGATACCCGGAAACAGTTGCTGCTATTGTGCAGCATAATAAAGATCAGTGAGATCTGTGAAACTTGTTGCTCAATTCAAGTAAATGAGCAATACCAAAAGTCACATTCATAATACTAATTTAATTCAAATGTAATCTGATGGGCTAAGACTCTGGTAGCTGCTTCAATCATTTGTAAGCCACATGGATAGGGTAATTCATAGTAATGTTGATTTTGGTGATTAGTTTATTTTCATAATCATAGAGCAGAACGTTCTTTATATATTTCAATTTAACTGGATCTTAATTAGTTTAGTTTTCTCTTAATAAAATCTTAAGACGATAAATTATGTACTTATAAACAATCAAACAAAAACCTAGACATTCAAATGCAGTTGATCTTATTTTATGGTATGTTATAAATTGTTATTACTAGATAACTAATATTAGGGATTAAGTAACCATTGATCGAAGTTAGATTAAACTAAAAGTACTTTATTAACAATATACAGTTCTTACAGCATCCACATTCTTCTAAGACTAATCCTTCAGCATGTGTAATTAACTATTATGTTAAAGATTAGCATTGATAACTCTGTTGTAAAAATTATCAATAGTGAATGCTCTGTTTCTATGCTAACATGTATATATATGTAGTTAAATTAACACATATTATCATTGAAAGTCTTAAAAAATAGAAAAATAATTTGACCCGTTTTGAGCAAAATTTATTGATTTGTTAAACTCTTTATTTAAGACATAAACGCATTTTATTTTGCACAAAACATATTGTGGCACAAAACATAATTATTGTGGTTATAAATATAAATACAAATTGTACTTGTTAATGAACGCAGGGATAGGCATATAATGAGCTTGACTGCTATTTACTTAAACTTGGTGATCAACCATAGAAATAACTCTGAAAAATTCCCACACAATTTTCCTAATTACCATGTTTTAATCAGCAAATCTCAAGCCAATTCATTTCCATTGATAAGTAAAAGGAAATTGTTCTATAATCTTAATACTTATATTTCTAAATATTACACTACAATATAAAAATAAGACACAGGTTCTTTTTATCATTGTCACATGTCTGTCCTTTGACAAGGTATGATATTAATGATTGGAGATGGTTGACCATGGAAATCTTTTCCACAATTTCTTTAGCTCTTGAATGTTCACTACATACACCAGGTTAACCATTGGAAAAAAGGTCAGCAAAAAACCTGCCAAAACAATAAATAAAAAGCCAATGAAGTCATAATGAGAAAAAATGCATTGAGTGCTTGAATTTTGGCTTCCCTGTTCACAAAATAAGAACTTTTGAAGATCCTTGATATAATATGAAAAGGTTCTACTTTCCAATGAAAAAGCTGTTGTAGAAGTACCATTAACTACAATGTAGTAGCATAGCACAACTAGTAGCTTCTTCTCAGCTGTTCCAAAGGTGAATGGAGGTCCTGGTTTTCCATTGGAGTTGAAGTTAACAGTTCTCTATAAGAAAAATTCCAAAATGAGTTATTCACAATATATACTATCAAGCTAATTTTATGTTTAGTGACCTCACTTGCTTTCTCTTGGTATAAAGTTGATGTATAGACCGGAATACAATGACGAGCAAGGTACACCCACATCCCAAGATGATGCCATTCACAAGGAGAAAGGAATAGAAATATGCATCTGAATTCGTTGAAGTGCACAAACCAGTAGGCAATCTGTTATATCCGAAACCCAATCCTTCTGATACGAACAAACTCCTTCTATTTTGAGAGGTGGAATTTGTATTTTGTTTCTGAAGATTTTCTGCAGTGTCAACCATTATAGTTGTGATGGGGACCAGTGGATATAAAATTCCAACTGTGATGCATGTTATGTGAATGTATTTGTTTTTGCCAGATCTTTCGAAGGTTTGAGCATGGAATGGAAATATAACTTTCCAAAAGAGAATAACTGTATGGAATAGCCACCATAACTGAAGTTGACCGATGAAATATATGGTCATAATACCTACAGATAAATGAAATGCAAATATAATATAAAAAACTTATGAATTAATGCTTCAGCATGATACATATATAAATATATATTATGCTAAATTACTCCACCTCTAAGGCATGGTGGAAGAACAAAACATCATAAAAGCTCAAGTCATCCTTCAACACCATATATACACTTTACTGACTGCTACTAATTTAATTGTGTGCTATCTTGTAAATCACATGCAAGTAAGCCACTACTTAGCATTACTGCCATTTTGAGCAGGTAGTGTCCATGAACAGAACAGATGCATATTAGTTTAAAAGTATCTCAAATATTTAATGCTCTCACCCATGCTATATAGACATTGTGATAATGTTGACCCACCAATGTGTAGACATTTAAATGTGAAGAATAAATTATTAACTACCAATATTCTTTTACAATATCTAAGTTAGAAGTATCTGAGTGTCTGAGTAAGCGAAGACATATCGGACAATGTAAGTTTGAACTCTCTGAGTATCCGAGTAGAAATTATTTGAGTATCTGAGTTAGTGAAGTCATATTTGAACTATCGGAGTATCCGAGTTGGAAATGGATATTGGACCTATCATCTTTGGGGGTGTACCAGCACAAATAACTTTGCAGTATGGAAAGCCGTTGTTGATTACACATCACACTGCTCAGTTTATGACATGACCACTCTCTATAGCAATAATAATAGCCTAAATAACTTCATGCTCCAGGAAAGTTACTTTTCCTCAGCTGCAAATAGCTACCAAAATGACATGGTTCCTGGCCATGCCTACTGGGATAAATGGTAACCCTTTCGTTGTGGTCTGTCTGATGCAGACCAGCAGTGTGGAAGACAATTCAATAGAGATAATACCTCCCACCCCAACTACCAACTCAAGTCCCCCTATCCCAATATCATGGACCACACACTACTGGGACTTCCTCCCTTATGATTTACAGCCAGATTACATTTAGCTGGCACTAGCCTAATAATTATGAGCCACATGAACATTGACCGAGTTCTCTTTCACTGCTATGCAGAGTTTGTGTACCAATACCTAACACCCCTCATACCTACTTACAATGTAACTTTGATTATCATTATCACAAAAGTCCATTTTTCATAACGAGAAAAGATTTTTTGTTAATATTAATTTTATTACAAATGCACATATTATTATGTAATATTTTGTGATTGAAGTTAGCTAGGCATGATATCATTATGCAAGTGTACAGTTGAAAGTGTAAAGTTGAAAACTTAGTGTAACAGATACTGGAAAAAATTAACAAGATTCCAGCTTTCTCCAATTTATTTTATAGCGCCTACAAGATGTGTGGTAAAGGGGCTTCAACTTTACTGGTGAATATATTTAACTAAGTCCTGGTTTTTATTTATCAATCTTAATTCGAGAACTATTCTGTTTTCAAAATGATCAAAACAATAAATTGTTAAAACAATACATAATTATATTAACCCATGAAGTAGTGGTAAATAATCAACAGCACATCATGAAGAACCATGGGAGAGATGCATGAAGGGTTTTCATCCCAGCTCAAATCCTAATTATTCACTACTCTGAAATTGGAAATGATAAAACACACTATCTAGCTATAGAAGTTTTATAGCATGACAAGTGACTGTTACCCAACAGGCACTCAATATCATGATGTATTATTTTGCCCGAATAATTGTATTTGGGAATTGCATGCGGCGATTAAGAAAAATTCCATAGCATGTAAGGATTGACCTGGCACATTTATGATGGTCAATCATAAATGTGCCAGGTCAATCCTTACATGCGATGGAGTTTATAACACAATAATAAATGCTAGGCATTCAATGGAACCTAAAGTTATGAAAAGTTTATAACACAATAATAAATGCTAGGCATTCAATGTTAAGTTAAAATTCTGTTGATAAACTGAGTAACTTTGTCCACATTCCTTTCCTGACCACCATGCAGGCTGTTTGACCAAAATATTGTATGTGGGTCTATGTGGTTGATTTTAGATATCTCGTAGGGGTTTATAATGGTCTCGGTTTGTTGTTGTCCTATTTGTGACTGGCTAGTTCTGCTATTTAGTCAAGGATCACATCAACTATTAACCATGCTACTCATTTTCAGTTACTTGCAGTGAAGTCAGTATTCTGTAGCTTCAATCTGCTATCAGGTATTCTCTTGAACATTCTTTTCACTATGACCAAAATTCCGGATTTACATTATTTAAGGCCGGTGACAGATTTAAATTTTTATGGGTGAATGTATAGTTAATATATATCTATGTGCTGTATTACCAAGTCTTCCATCCAACACCCCACTTAAGGTTCCCTTATTTCTCCAATATTCTACTTTTATTTCCAGTTCCATGCAAATGTTAAGCAACGATGTCCATACAATGTTTTCATATAGGTAGCTACAGAATATCATACCAAATGTAACACAAAATGGAGTGACTTCTGTCAGACTCTTAATCAGACTCCGAGATTCACAGAACAGCTGGCCACGGTATATAATACCAATCATTGTAAATATATCTAAAACATTTAATGAAAATTAATCAATAATTCATATATATATACATAACAATGCTTACATAGAACCAAAGAGGCAGTCGTCATGTACACTATGAAAATAGCAGGGAAAATGAGCCTGTGGTAATACACAGGCAATAATAATAATAATAATAATAATAACAAATGCACATTTACATGAACTTTTAAGTCTTTATACTAGGTACAAATACTGTAATTTCACTTAACTTTTCCCCTATCGCCAAGCATATAGCTTGGGTGTCACTATATAGAAATGATTTTAAGTATTTACTCGGTGCTACATGACATTGAGAGAGGTCCTTAATAATATTTTCTAGTGTTATACAGAGCAATACAATGCTGTAGGATAAAATCACATTATAGAGGTTAGGTAAGTTTAGTAGTGCTGAGACCAAGGGTAAAGGAATGGGCATATCTCTCTGGAATAATAATTACAAAAAGGAAAAGATGGCAATTTGACTAGTATAATTATAGTGTTAACTCACATTCTTTTCCATACTAGACAAGATATTATGATTACTGCTGCACTTGCTACAATTGAAAGGCTTAATAATAGGATTGTCAATATATCAATAAATATCCAAACTCCACCTCGGTTAAGTTGTACCCATGAATTACAACTTCTTGTACAATAACTTGAAGCATTTTCTTGGTAAAAATCTCCAGTGCATTCCAGAATTGGTGCTTTAGTGTCGTTTGAATGCATTTGTTCAAGGTCTAAAGATCAGATATCAGAACATAAAGTAAATGAGGGTGTTATTCGCAAACAAAGGCAATCCATACAAACAATTATAATGGCAATAGTAACAAGAATAATACATGCACATTATTATTGTTGATAGCATTGTGGTATTAGTTCATTTACTGTTGACCTAGGACAAACAAAAACTATTGAATTTTCTGGATGTATTTGCACAATGGCTACAAATTTCCTTTTCCTATTAGAATGATCTCATAAATGACATTTGTTAAAGCTCATGAAGAGCATTGTCAGGGAACCCCCTGACAATGCTGAATACCTCATCTAGGCTGAACTCCGAGTGCAAGACTAAACTGGCATCACCTCAGGAATGTAATTGTAATGTGTTATGATTGTGACTATATTTAGCGAGGACTTATATTACACATGGCTGCTGGATTATAAAAGCACCTCGCACGTGATTCATGCTCGGTTCTGTCATGCTTTATGCTCTGTAGAAGTCTTGAATGTAAGCTATAATAGAACTTTATATAACGCTTCTCATAGCTCTAGACGGCGAGTGTTGTGGACCTGTACCCTGCCCTAGCTCCAACCAGAGTTAGGTCCATAACAGTTGGTGGCAGCCGAACTCGACCTGAGAAGGCGAACAGCCAGTCGCTCAAACAGTACTAACGGAAATGTCTTACGCAGCAGGAAGACGGACAAAGACATCAGCAAAGTCGGCAGAATTCGACAGACGGAAGGTCGAGTTCGAGGACACAATAACTGACGGTGTGCCTTACTCCCAAGAAAACGCGGAGGAGGTGGAAAATATGGAAGAGAAAGAATACCACAGATCACAGGAACATCAGGATATGAACGAGGAAAAAGACTCAATACTGGTTGGAGGACCAGAACAAGATCAGAAGCAACCAGTGTCAGAGATAACTCAGCTCCTGGCATATATGCTAAAACAGAATGAGATAGAAAGCAGAAGAAGGGAACATGCAGAAGAGGAAAGAAGGAAAGAAGACCAGCGGAGATGGGCAGAGATGTTGAGCAGCATGACTAGAGCATCAACAGAACCTAGGCTGTCACCCAGTCATGAGAGTTCTACACTGAGAGTCCCTCAACTCCCACCAATGAAGGAGGATGACCAGGATATTGCATCGTTCCTGGCCAAGTTCCAACGCCACATGGAAACATTTGAGGTACCTCGGGGACTGTGGACTGGACATCTCTCTATGTCCCTCAACAGAGATGCGCTGGAGGCCATGGATTTGATGACACCAGCAGTGAGGAAGGATTATGCCAAGATGAAGGAGAAACTATTGGCACACTTCCTTGTCACTCCAGACACTTACAGGAGGCATTTAGCAGAACTCAAGAAGTCAAGCACCGACTCTTGGGTGATGCACCTCCGGAGAACACAGAGGCTAGTATCCCAGTGGACGGCAGATTGCGGGACTCTACAGCAGCTCAGAGACAAGTTCATAGGAGAGAGACTGCTGCAGGAGATGCCTCATTGGCTATCAATGTGGGTGAGAGACAGAAACCCCAAGACGGCACAAGAGATTGGGCAGCTCGCAGACACCCACTTGTACAATCAGAGAAGCCATGCTGGAGACCTCCACAGAAGGACACTTGGATACTCAGACAAAGGCCAGGGGAAGACGCAAGGAAGGTGGCAGGGGAAACGAGAAGGGCTGAACCCCAGCAGTCCACGCCAGGAGGACATTCAGGCTCAGCCGCATCAATTAGCAGACCAGACCAAAGGAGAGAATAAGCCTCATTGGACTGACCGCAGGGACAGACCTAAGTATGACCCAGTAAGAAGACCCAGGTGTTTCTCTTGTGATGAGTTTGGGCACATTGCCTCTGTTTGTCCCAAGAGAGCACAAGCAAACATGGCACAGACCGGCCCCCTTGCAGCCATTCTCCCAGGAATGATCGAAGGACAGCAGGTGCAGAGGATGCTTGTGGATACAGGGGCGTCCAGGACCATTGTCAGGAGATGTTGGGTACCCCCAGAGCTGATCAGAGCTGATAAGTTATGTGTTTTTTCCTATTCCAGGCAAGAAGAGGCACTACCACTGGCAGACCTCAGGATCTCCGTCGGAGGCAGAGACATGGTCCTGGAGGTCCTGGTGAAGGCAGGTCTACCGTATGACACTCTACTAGGCCAAGACATACCCTTCTTATGGAACTTGGGCCACCATCTGGAACAGAAGGACTTCGTAGGAGCAGTCCAGACATGAGAGCAGAAGCGTCAAGAACAAAGACGGAGAGAGGAGGAAGATGCAGCTGACAAACACAGTCAAGCAGATGTGACCCCTATGCAGTTGAGCCAACCAGCCGAGATGGAGTGGCTGCAGGAGACTCTACAAGGCTATGGAGAGGAGGATTTCCAGAAGGTTACTCCACGTCCTAGGCTCACCAGGGAGCAGAAAAGATGCCAAAGTAAGCCGTTTTCAACCTTAACCTATGTCACTCATCCCCTAGACGGTGGCAAGGAAAAGCTGAAGGAGGCACAGCAAGGTGACGAGACCATAGCTGAAGTGCGGGCTCAGGCAGACCAGGAGAATCGGAAGTTCTACTCCAAGCAAGGATTGCTGTACAGGAGAGTGGAGGGAAAGGTTGACATGGACGGAGAAGACCAACTCATTCTGCCAAAGGAATACAGGGAGCTAGCCCTCAAGACTGCACACGTTATACCAATGGCAGGCCATCTAGGCCGCAAGAAGACCACTCAAAGAATACTGAATAGATTATTTTGGCCCGGAGTCCACCAGGAAGTGGCTGATCTGTGTAGAGGATGTCCAACATGCCAAAAGACAGCCAACCACAAGAAGAGCAGAGCCCCACTTGTACCGATGCCTGTCATCGATCAACCCTTCCATCGTGTGGCGATCGACCTGGTGGGCCCTCTCCCTAGGACCAAGGCCGGACACCGTTACATTTTAACTGTAATGGATTATAGTACCAGATATCCAGAGGCGGTGCCTCTGACGAAGACAGACAGTCGCACGATAGCGGAGGCGCTACTCACCGTGTTTTCCCGCTATGGACTGCCCCGAGAGCTACTATCAGACTGTGGGGCCAACCTAAACAGCGCCATCATGAAAGAACTCTACAACCTCCTGGGAATTCAACCTCTAAATACCAGCCCGTACCATCCCCAGACCGATGGGATGCTGGAACGTTTTCATAGCACCCTGAAGTCAATGTTAAAGAAGATCATGCACAAGTTCGATGCTCAGTGGGATCGTGCCCTACCATACATCTTGTTTGCATATCGGGAGGTACCAAGTGAGTCCACTGGGTTTGTACCCTTTGAGTTACTGTTTGGGCGGTGTGTCAGGGGACCCCTTGATGTATTAAGAGAGAGTTGGGAGGGAATGCATACTTCCAGCGAGAGTGTACTAACCTACATCCAGAAGATACAGGAACGACTGCAGCAGGTGCACGAGATGGCGGGAGAGCAGGAGAGACTGTCCAAAGCAGAAATGAAGCGCTGGTATGACCGGACAGCCAGAACCAGGACTTTCTGCCAAGGAGACCAGGTGTTGGTACTCATGCCATCTGAGACCCAGAAGTTGCTAGCGGAATGGCAGGGACCATATTCAGTTGAGGAGAAGATCTCTGACGTCACCTACCGTGTCAGGATGCCCGACAGAAGGAAGCAGAGTCGAATCTTCCATGTGAATGCCATAGCAGAGTGGAGGAACCCAGTGGCAGCATGCCTGATGATTGAAGCAGAAGGCCCTGCAGATGCTCCCTCTGAGTTGACAGTTGATAGTTGGGAGAGAGAGACCGAGTTGAAGAGACCGAAGATTGATGACAGCTTGACAGAGTCACAACGAGAAGACCTCCAGAAGTGGGAGCACAAGTTTAGGGAAACCTTCCGACCGTAGGCGGGAAGAACAACCCTTACCCACATATCCATCCACACAGGAGATTCCCCACCAGTCTACTCTCCTCCCTACAGGCTCAGTAGGCATAGACACTCAGAAGTTCAGAGTCAGATCCATGATCTACTTGAAGCAGGGATCATTAGACCATCGACCAGCCCATGGGCTTCACCTATCGTATTGGTTCCGAAAAAGGACGGTAGCACCCGGCTATGTGTCAATTACAGAAAGCTGAATGCGGTAACCAGGCCTGACCCATATCCCATGCCTAGGGTGGACGATCTGCTAGATGGTCTTGGACGGGCACAGTATATTTCGGCCCTTGATCTACGGAAAGGTTACTGGCAGATCCCAGTCGAGGAGGGATCTCAAGAGAAGACAGCCTTCGTGACCCCGCTAGGGAAATATGAATTTACAGTGATGCCCTTCGGTCTTGTGGGCGCACCGGCTGTGTTCCAACGTCTCATGAATACGTTGCTGGCGGATGTCATGGAATATGCTGCAGCATATATGGACGATGTTACCATTTTCAGCCTCACCTGGGAGGACCATGTCGAACACCTGCATCAGGTGATGACCCGGTTGCAGAGAGCTGGACTGACAGTCAACCTTGGCAAGTGTCAGTTAGGAACAAGAGAGTGTGAGTTCCTTGGTCACTGGGTCGGCAGAGGAAGAGTGAGACCAATCCCGAGCAAGGCCGCCTGACAAGGAGCCCACTCCAGAAGAAGTAGGGGGGAGTGTCAGGGAACCCCCTGACAATGCTGAATACCTCATCTAGGCTGAACTCCGAGTGCAAGACTAAACTGGCATCACCTCAGGAATGTAATTGTAATGTGTTATGATTGTGACTATATTTAGCGAGGACTTATATTACACATGGCTGCTGGATTATAAAAGCACCTCGCACGTGATTCATGCTCGGTTCTGTCATGCTTTATGCTCTGTAGAAGTCTTGAATGTAAGCTATAATAGAACTTTATATAACGCTTCTCATAGCTCTAGACGGCGAGTGTTGTGGACCTGTACCCTGCCCTAGCTCCAACCAGAGTTAGGTCCATAACAGGCATGGATTTATTCGGAAACTGTAGAATTGAGTGGTTTGTGTTTATAGCTATAAAGAGTAGGAAGTATGTGATAAACAACTCAATTAGGGCTGCTTAATACGATTATGAATATCATCCACTACCATTATTTTTATAACAATTCAATATGTTATGGTAATTGATTGCTACTGTTTACAATTTAGTCTAACTGCTAAATTCTATAGAATTAAGTTAGATTACATGCTCATTGGTTTATGATGTGAAGGAGTAGGAGCGAGTTTTAAGTCATCACTGAAGGAGTAGCTATTCCATTGCTGCAAAAGCAACTGGGTTATGCAGATTATAGAGATAGGCATAAACACACTGCAGGTGGAACTAATGCTTCAGAAAACTTTGAAGAGGAAGTGTCTGGGACTATGGTAGACACCGAAGAATGTCCTGGAGTAGATTTCATAAACCCTGAAGAACCTGAAGAAGATGCTGTAGACTCAAAAGAAGGACCTATAGAAGATAACATAATCAGTGAGGATGGCCCGAAAGAGCACATGCAAAGAGAGCTTGGTAAGCTGGGAACTCACGAAGAAAAATCCACCTTAAGAAGGATGTATGAGTCTAAATCTCATGGAACCCACATTCATTCAAACAGCAAACAACTACCAAGGACAAAAGTCTTTCCTCCCCTTTCAAATACTCATCTTCACCCAATTTCAAACTCAATAAATATATCTTTCATCGACTTCCAAGTTCCCATGATTCTTCTAGAATCACCATCCTTGACAAACATGGCTGAGCTACCTTGTCAGAAATTACAATTCTTCCCAAAACAACACCTCCTCCTGCAGTTGAACCACTCTTTATCATCACTATGATATACACTCACTGTTTTGATTTCTGATAGGCATAAATTTCTGTCGTAAGACATCCTTAGCACATTGGTAATGATAAACATCCAAGATGTCATTGCGATTGGCAAGGTCAAATTTACTTCATAGCTACTATGAATTTCCAGTAAATTTGGGCTTCAATAATATTTCTCTACCTAGAATAACATTCTTTGTGCATGTTGACGACATGTTTTAGACATTCAATGAATTCTTTTTGTTAGCAGTATTTTTCTCACATGTATGTCACACATCTATGAAAAAGTTATAATCAATGGAGTAATTTGCTCTATTTTTATGTATTACACAGCATGTAGATTAGCTAGATTGATATACTTTTACAACTGAAATTCTCTACAACTTGCATGTTTTGTAATAAAAAACACAGATTAGTTGTGTCCTGGTGTTAGAAAATTGGACGGCTTTAGATGTTAAAATTGTGATTATACATGTACCTGTTCTTGGATCTGCAGATTACACTGTCATGTACATACATCTATATGATCTGTGTGTGATGGAGGTGTTGTTGATTAACTCTTAAATGCATGACATACAAGTGAAAGTGACACCAGTTTATATATAAAATCAATCCTTTGAACTTAACATCTGAAAGTGCATACTTCCAGAGAGTTGCTCTAACAGAAAAATATTGTAACTCTCTTATCAATATGCCAACTTCACCGATTATGATGATGTCTCAGAGTTTACTGGGGAAATGCTCAACAGCAAATTTTTTGAGTAGAGGGAACCATATTATATTCTTATTGTTATCCATACATATCCACTATATACTATTAATATCTGAGTTAGAAATATCTGAGTGTCTGAGTAAGTGAAGACATTATCGGAGGATGTAAGTCTCTGAGTGTCCAAATAGAAATTATGAGTTAGTGAAGTCATATTTGAAGTATCGGAGTGTCTGAGTTGGAAATGAGCCTCATGGATATTCGACCTGTAATCTTAGGGGATGTACCAGCACAAATACCCTGGCAGCTCGGAAAGCAGTTGTTGAGTACATCACACATCTCAGTTTGTGACATGACCACTCCCCAAAGCAATAGCCTAAATAACTTCATATTCCTGAAAAATTACTCTTTTTCCACTGCAAATAGCCACCTAAATGACCTGTTTCCAGACATGGCCCTACATGGGAAGGATGGTAACCCTTTAATCCCTCCAGACTCTTCCTCAGTGTCCATGGCATAACCTCCAGACACTTCATTAAGGCTCCCATACCCTTTGATGATTCCTTCAGCGATGACTCTGAACCCACATCCACTTCTCCATAACATTGTCATAGACATGCAAGACATTAGGTGGTACATCTAGAAGCAGAGATAGAGGGTTGTCAAAAGGTAAATCCCTAGGGAGGTTGAGAAATAGAGGTTGTGGAACAAGTAAAACTTCCAGTACTGATTTATCTACTTCAGCTGGCCTCATCTTCACCATCTACTGCTGGTCTAACTAGATATCATACTAGTCCTTTTAATATTTCTACTGTCAACAACCATTTTCTAGGTGTCTAGGAGAGATAGTAGCCACATGGTGGTACTTCTTTTTCATACTCAAAGACTCCAAGACAGCATATGTTTCGGTTGTTATGAAGATTCTCCTCTTCAACTTTTATAGTAGATTTTTGCTTGTAGTAGACTAATTTCAGTTTGTGGAACCAGTTTACATGCCCATACTGGAGAAATGCGACAGTACAGGATTAAAAGCTTGTTTAGGAATTATTTTCTATTAGGAATACACTATTTATGAAGCCAGGATCCCCTTCAATGGAAGACTTGGCTTCAAACAATACCTGAAAGACAACATCCATAATGCTGATCAAATATTTTTTACTGGCCAATGCTAGAAATGGCTACATCTTTACATGCAAAGCTGTAGAGGATAATAGTGTACGATTATATAATAAAGTAGTGCTGATCTGATATCTGCCGTGGAGAATAGTGTATTTTCCCTTTACACTGATAACTATTATACTTCAGCAACCTCTACATTCATCTTTACTTTATTGAGATAAGCAATAAAAAAAACTCCATATCCCTATGGAGTTTTTTAAGCTTTGTCTACAACAAAGCTTAAGAATGAAATCAATTCAGGAACATTCTTTTCTCATGAGTAAAGTAATACCTGATAAGCAACTGTGACTATGCATCTTACCTAAGCAGAAGAGCTCCCATATACAGCAGCAATGGGGTCTAGAAGATTACTGAAGCTATGATTGTAATGCATTTTTTCCATCTTCATTTTTTTATTTTTTATTACTAAACCTGTCAAATACTTTTTAATTCTTCTTCAATTTTGTATGGCTTGCATTTTTAGAAGTTAATTAAATGTTGAAATGGATAAGAAATCAAACAGTATTCATCCGTAAACAAAAAATTTATAGTTGGGCCTAGAAGAGATAATTTCAGCAATTTTCATTTCATACATTTTTTCCTTAAATCTCTGGTAGGCAACTATAATCTACAAAAGTAGTGGGAAACTGTAGACAGACAAATTTCTCACTAATTATTATTTTTAGATAAGCAGGTGACATTATTTGTGACTTGGTTTGTGCTACCAAGAGTGGATCAATGGCAGCTTCAACATCAGCTGTATTTGTATTTACCATAAATCTGAAAAACGTTGTGTTTAAAATAAAACCTTTCATGTCAATATATTTTCATAGAATGCTGAGTCTACGAATTATTATTATGGATGTAACTGACCGTGGAAAAATTTATTTCTGAAGGGCCAACAGCTGAAAAACTATGGATAAATTGCTTGGTCATTTTTAAAAGAGGTCATCATATAGAGCTGTTTGGAAACCAATAGTGGAGTGATTGTGAGAGCCATTAAATTTGCTAAGATCAATAATGGACTCATACTAATTTACCAAAGCTGTGTTCAATTCTCTGAACTTCAAACATCCCAGAATAGAAATATTTCTGGAAACTAACTCACTTCTAGTAGAGACTAATCTCTGTGCTGCCACAGTCTGTAGAACTAGTTCACATGCCCATCCTGGACAGATGTGATAGTTCAGTAGATGAAAGTTTGTTTAGGAATTCTTTTGTAATAGGACTACACTATTGATGAAGCCATTATCACCTTCAAGGGCAAGAGTGGGCTTCAAACAATACATGAAAACAGCCCCACAAAATATTGATCAAAGTTTTTTTACTCATCAATGCTACAAATGCCTGCATCTTAGAGGATACTAGTGTAGCATTATATAATAAAGTAGTGTTACATCCAATGCTCAGGCTTGAAGACATCAGATCTAACCATCTTTACCATCATCTTTACTTTATTGAAGTAAGCAAACAAAAACTGCACATCATTATGCCATGCTATGTCTACAACAAAACTTAAGAATGAAATCAACAATGAGCACATCTATTGTCAAGAGCAAGGGAATAATAGTGATACCTGATAAGCAAAGGTGCCTATGCAGCTTTCATCAGCAGAAGAGCTCCCATAAATAGCAGCAAAGTTCTAGAAGTTGTGATCGTAACTCTGTCCAACATCCAGTTAAACATTAATATTTTTATCCTTCTTCACATTTGTATAGTTTGCACTTTTAGATGTTAATTGAAACTGATAACAATCATAAGTCATCTCATGTATATATATTATACAATAAAAAAATATACTAGAAGAGATAATCTTCTGCAAATTTTCATTTTGTTAATTGGTTTCCTTAAGCTATGATTTAATCAACAAAATAATAACTTCCAGTGATTGAAGAGGGTGATTATATTCAGACAAATTTCTCATTAATTTATTGTAGTTAAGCAGGTGACTTCATCTGTGGACTTGGTTTGTGCTACCAATAACAGATCAATAGCAGCTTCCACATCAGATGTTGGTTGTATTTACCATAAAACTTTAAATAATCCGTTTAAAATGTTTTGTGTCAACATATTTTCCTAGACGAATTATTTTTTACAAATGCGATTCACAATCAGACAATTGACTTGTGAAGAGAAAACGGGATGAAAAGATGTATATAAATTGCTTGGCCAATCTTGAAAGAGGATATCATATTTATAGAGCTATTTCAAACCAACAGTTGAGTGATTATGAAAGAGAGCCATTAACTGAGAGATCACTATACATCAATAATTGACTCATACTTATATAGATAATTGCTAAATTGTGTTCAACTTCCAATATCCTAGGAGAGAGATATTTCCAGCATTTCTAGAAGATAAATCGCTTCTCTACCCCACCTGTTGTATCTGCATAAGCTATAACTAACATAATCTTATCATTCCAATTTTTAGATTATCAAAGTGTGTCAACAACAATTTTTCCCCAGATTTTATGGTATGTATTTTACATGGTACACCAGCATTCCATTGATGCAACACAATAATTTGTGCATCTATTCCATACTCAGTTCATCAGGTATGTAGATAGGCTTTTACCTATGTCTCACTTCCCTGACGATTTCTTCCAGTGGGATGAGTGAATCTTAGTCTGACAAGGAGTGAGAAGCATGCAGAGTATAGGAGATATCAGTAGGAAAGGGTCACTGGCAGGAAGTAGTGAGCAGAGCCAACACACTCCGGTATGTGCATCATTTCACAGGTTAAGCTGTGTGAGTTGCAAGAAATGGGTATTACTTTGGAAGCAATCCAGAAGTCAGCAGAGGGTTGCTGTTCAGTCTTGAAGGTAGCGGAATGATAAACTGTTGTACCGGCACTGGAGCTCGCCTGGGCATGACACAGAGACAATGGGTTACAAAGAGCTCATCTTTCCGACACAGTATCAAGGTACTGTACTAGAAACTCTCTCATTCTAGTCCCCTCGCAGGTCTCATCGGCAAAGGGTAGAGAGCAAGCAGGATCATTCAGAGATTATACTAGCCTACACTGTATGAGTTGTAGGACTTGTCAGAAGGCTGCACCTCGAGCAAGTCGTCGAGCACCCTGATTCCCCTGCCAGTGATAGATTAACCACTTCAAAAAAATTGCAAAGAACATTGTGGGTAACTCCACTGAAGTTACTGTGATATGAGATTATGCCACCTGTTACCCTGAGGCCTAGGGAAATCCTCACAGATCAGGGCAGAATCATCACATCACAGTTGCTCACAGAGATCTAACAGATGCTCCATGTTCATCCTATCCATATGACACCATATCATCTGCAGTTTGACTGGCTGGATAAATGCTTCAACCAGACCCTGAAGTCTATGCACCTTAAGTATGCAATAATGGAGGGAAAAGACTGGGATAACCTTGTATACTGTTGCATAACTCGAGGTTCCACAAGCATCTACAGGTTTTCCGGATAAGAATTACTTTATGGGAAATCAGTATATGGAACACTGAATTGGTTGCAAGATACCTTAGAGGCAGACCAGTAGAGCAGTAAGAGTGTTATCTCACATGTGCTGAAAATAAGGGAGAAGCTAGAATAGATGTCAGTGCTGGTCAACGAGATATTATGACTATGGCAAAATAGAGTCAGAAGGACTGGTATGACAAGAAGAAGTGCGGGTTGAAGTCAGATGACCAGCTACTTGTACTGTGTCCACCTCCACTCATAAGTTGCTTGTCCAGTGGCGGGGTCTCAACTATATTGTAAAGTATGTTGGGAAAGTTTATTACATAGTGTAAATGGGAATTATGGTTTATTATCACCAGTTAATACCCAAATACTCAACTCTGGCAGTTATGCTAACAGATCTCACCAGGAAGTAGGTAACTATGAAGGTAGTCTCTGACAATCTATGTGCTCAATCATATGAAGACACTGAAGGAGTTTTTATGCAAGGACTGATTCTTTATGGTCCAGACTTTACCAAACTCTTTTACCTTTCAGACAGATGCTTCAATGCAGGGAGTAGGAGCAGTCTTAAGCCAGCCAGATGATAAAGGATATCAGCATCCAATTACACACTACAGTAGAAAGTTCCTTCCGAGAGAGCAAAAAAATTCAACTGTAGAAAAAAAGTTTAGCTATCAACTCAGGGGAAAGCTTATCAGTTATCATGTTTAACTGCTAGGCAGATACTTCACAATAGAGACAGATCATCAATGTCTCGTTTGACTCGGTCATCTTAAGAGGAACAATGCACATCTAACCAGATGAAGCTTGTTACTTAAGCCATACTGTTTCCAAGCTCCATCGAGCAGGCTCTACAAATGGCAATGCAGTCATGCCTTCTCAAAGTGCAACAAATTAGTTGCAGGAGAAGGAGGGAGGAGTGTGATGAATTGACTTCGAACATTGTGTCATTGTCTATGTGTGATTGTAAGGTAAGTATCCAGGCATGCAATAGGAGAGATTGTGAGAATACTAGACATGTATGTAATCATCCCTATATATCCCAAAGTATTTCAGTAATTCATCCAGAGATAAATAGCCAGCCATGAATCAATTTTCCAACTACTATATCCTTTATCTTCTCATCAGATTTGGCTATTTAAAGATTTCCTATTCAATTCGGAAAAAATGATGATAGGCTTTAAAATATTTATGCTAATCAGCTCTTACACTAATAGGGGGGTTAAGAGGAAGTCAAATCCAACTGTTGGAACATTGAAAGCTATATGTTCTATTTTAAACTATAGCTAGTTATAGGTCTACTTTTAGTCTTTGTGGAAGCTGTCAATAATAACAATAATGGCCACTAAACTTCAACATTTCAACAACTGCTGTATTTTCTAGTTTAACTTTGTCTGGTGCAGCATCATACCAAACTCCATGAATTATATTTAATCATGTGACTTCTAACATCGCTTTTTTTGTAAAATCTACTAGGTTGTGATCTGCTATTATTTTGAACATTGAAACACACATCCATGGATACATCCTCTATTGGCCCAAACAATTGAACTTCAACAAAAATTGCTATGGTTTAGTTTTTTATGTTTAAATATCCTGAGTGCAGATGTCAGTTGGCTATGTTAATAATATAAAGAGATAGTCTAGGTCAACACTGCAATATCTAGACATACACCAGTCCATTATCAGTCAATACTCAGTGAAGACTGAGTCTCTGCAGCATGCGTGTCTATTAAAACATATTTTTTACTGTTCAACTGTACACAAGATATACCAGAGACCTTATCATGATGGTGTTTTTGTTGTTTGAGTCAAATGTATTACTAGTAGAATATCTGATACATGTTTGTTCAAGGAATGGACCTCTTATATGCAAGCAATGCAAGGTAAAGCAAAGCAAAAGTAGGTAAAACTACGTAATGGACAATTAATGCTTATAGGATCCATTGCCTTTCAATCATCTATACAAAATTCACAGTTTTGTAAAAGCTGTATTATATTGGGATACATGATTTTAAATGGCTAAGGTCATCTAAAAGCTGAGAACTATATACATGAGTACTTGCTTTTTCCTTTTTTGTTTTTTAATTCAATCTAATCCAAGGGTGTTGAAGGGAAACCAAACAATTGCGATGTACGGCACAGCCAGTTAGATGACTGCTTATCATTTTAATTAAACACATCATTAAAGTAAGCAGAGAGAGATACGAATTCTACAAGTTGAACTCACAGATTCTGGTCCTTCATGGCACTTTGTCTAACTTTTTTATTGTTGTATCAGCATATGACATGTCTTTTTGCTCTTGTTCTGTAGCCACCCATGAACTCCGCATTCCTCACTGCACAAAAATCTTGTTGCTATTGTTCTTAGTACATGCTATGTCTTTTGCTATTGTTCTGTACCCATGATCACTACACAATCCACTACACAAATTTTTGTTGTTATTCTTGAATACACCCAAATAGGGACAGCTAGAGCCTCCTTCAAAGATATGGTAAAAGTTGCACAGGAATACTTGCCAATCAAACAGTATATATTTTGGTGCATTTCTGACTCAGTCTGATTTGGTAATGAATGAACTCCACAAACCTATCAACAATTCTGAAAGTTCATTCTGCTTTGATTGCATCATTAATCAAGCCTTGTTGATCCTTACCAAACACTTTATTTTGCAATTCAGAAACAGAAAACTTGTGGGATTCTATTGTTATGCAAGGATGAAATAATATAGAGATACTGATTTTAAAATCATTTTCACACTTTCTACAGCTTTTCAGACCATCACCTTAATTACCTTAGTGAATATTTCAGGCACTCCTAGAATTCTTTATGAAACAGTTCACCATTTACACTACAAGGTAGATGCCAATATGTGTTTTAGCTGAGGTATGCATATTTTTTTTATAGATTTTGCTCATAATGAAGTTACCTGTACTAGCTAAGTGTTCTCTCATGATTGACAATCATGTTTCATATATGAGCAAGTTAATGGCAATGGAAAAATAGGTAATCATGATTTAATCAAAGGCTAGCACTGTTTCCACTCAAGACCAGGAATGGTTATTATGGCTAGGGCTAGGGCTAGAAGGTTTGGAGTTATTAATGAAGCCATCTAATCAGCATAAAACAATGTAGTGTTACTTGATGGACAATGATATAGGGTGTTACTAAAACAATGGAATTCATAAGACTGCTGTTACCAAGAAGGAGGATCAATTAATACTCGCCATCTATTGTCCACTAATATGCTATGTGTATTTACAAATGATAGGCTAAATACACCATGGAATTATTTATTATATCCGCAAAACAATATTCACAGCTTAGACAAAATTTATGTGTGGAAACTAATACCAAAAAATTGGTTCACTTTAGAGACAGAAGTAGATATACCTGCACATGAATTATCACATTCCCGACTACAACAGATTTATTCAATAATTAAACCATTGCCCAAATGCTACACTATAACTCTGGAATGAATTTCATGATGTTTCATGGCAAATAAGTTCTTATATAGTCTCATTCTACAAAGTAATAAAATGGGGGAAAACAACAATATAATGTATAGGGTTACCATTCGGAGCATAGTCATCAACAACAATAAAAAAATGTGCAAAGTCATAGGACTTACTTATTAATCAAGACAGTATAAAGAAAACCTTGAATGTACCAGGACAAACCGCTATACTATAGCTACATTGATGAAGTTTTCAATAGTCTTTACTTTAAATATTCTGCAATAATAAGCTATGCCGTGTACCTTATTAAAAGATGGTTATATATTCTATACACAATTCTTGTTAAGCACATAACCTAATGTGATTCCCTCTCAATGACCTGCGATTCCCTCTCAATGACACAACAAGCATGAATCTTTTTGCAGACTCAGCTCACCAAGCTGTTTACAGGCTGGAGAGCAGAAATAGTCCATTTCGAGCAAGATGTCAATATTAAGTCTATCGAAATCATTTTGGGGCCATTGATAGATAGGCCTCCAAACTGTTTTTAAACATGGTGACCTCAAATAACACTTTACAGTTATACTCAATTAAAACTGTTATAGTTTGTGAACCCAACATTATTACTAGGACCTATCAAACCTTGCCAGAGGTGAGAGCAAGTATGCTTTCATGAATTTGTTAGGTGGTTGTTTGTCGTTAGACACATGCTTCTTGCTAGGTGGATGTTGTCTTGGCAATTTTGTGTTTTATGCACATCTGCCTACAACCAGATTTTATGGTATTTTTTTACTTTTATTGTTGTTTGGTAATCTAGCGTATCAATACCAAAAACTTAATAATTTAAGAGGATATCTAAGATGCTTGTCCAACCTCACTTAAACCGAAAATAATTAGGTGCATGCGTACCTGATATGTTATAGAGTATAAATCTACACATAGTAACAATTACTGTGGATTCTCCTTACTTTACCTAACATGTGGATGGTGACTGTTCCATTCGTAGAGGAGCTGTCATTTAATGCTGGACATGACAATGATTCAGCAGGAAATATTTCACATTCTGGGAGGCCAATGTCAAGTTTTCCAATGTACATCCATTGCTGTTTGCACACTGTGTCTCTTATCTCTTCACACTGGCTATAGGTAGGCTGGATGGAGATGCCTGCCCCACCACACAACCCAAACAGATGCAGGCACAAAAAGGGAACAGCTTTATGTAAGCATTCAGCACTTGCTCCAAGAGTTGTAAGTCCATTAATCAATTGTGTGGATGTGACCTCATCATTCTTCATAACTAACAGATATCCTTCTGGATCAGGTGAACAGTAGGAGGAATTCAGAAAGTTTACTAATTCTGTTAAGCATACACCACTGGTCGTGTCATATACGAATGGTGCTGAACATGCAGTGTCACCATCAGAATCATTAGTATTGCCTCTAGTATTTGATAATATCTAAATAATGAAGTATAAACATATAGATAATAACATTATCATTATTATTCTGATAAAAACTGATAAAGTGGCAAGTTGTTGTTTTGTTACTGTCTGTTTGTTTGCCTGCTACAAATGTACTCAATAAGGGCATGATGTATCTTTATCAAACTGGGTAGGCAGGCTATGTATGACGTACCATGGAACAATTCATTAAACCTGAAGACAGGGTCAAAGGTCAGGCCAAAAATGGCTTGAAGATCTTGGCTAGGCAGATTCAGTAGGCAACACATAAAAAAATATTTAAAAGGACAATGTCAATGGTCATGCAGAAAAGGGGGAAAAAATTGCTGGAGCTTAAATGAACTTGGTAGACAGATTAGAAATGCACAAGGAGCAATACATTACATTTCAAAAGATCAAGGTGAAACAGGATAGGATAGATATGCTTCTTTGTAATCCAGTTAGGATCATTCTTTTCTAGTAAAATGATGATAATGAGTATGGCAACAGTAGCTTTGATTAATTATCTAAAACATCTCTCTTCTACCAATGGTTGTACATCATGAGATGTCCTTGTTTACCAGAATGTCTTTAAAATGTAAATGGGGATTGGAGAAACAAATACTCAGGTGACCTTTGTCAGGTCTCCAAGATTATGGTTAGAATCCTGATGCCACAACCAATGTGATGTGATGATTTATGTTTGTGATAAGCCAGACACTCCTATATACCATGAAAACCTGACCAAACTACCCGATATTCAGACTCATACTAAGCCACTGGATGAAAATGGCAACAATTTGGCTCAAAAAATTAATGAATAAATACAAAACTTACCTCCGATTTTGGTAAATTGTAAAGTAGTGTTGGCAAGGATACTAGACTCCATAATCCAATAATAAGCAGGCAACTCAGAACTACACCTGCATAGAACCAGGATTTTGTTTTGTCAATTGGAATTGTTGAAGAACTTTTCTTCACTTTGTCACACTTTCTCATGATCCTATCAACTCCGCAGTATATAGCTATATCTCAAATTCGATAATGAAATATCTCGTTGCAGTAAACTAGTGAACTGAATACGCGCAGAAAATGAGAAAAAAGCATGCAACATTAACGGACACTAAATGAGTCTACAAAATATCTTACCCCGCTTGACTAAATCAGTATTGGACAGCAAGCCTTGACTTAGAAGTGATGCAATCAGTTTTTCAATCCCAAATTGAAGATCAGGGCCAAATCTAGAGCTTAAAAAGAACAGACGAGGCAAGTGCCGCTTTCTAGATCGGGGGGAGTTATTCGTCGGGGATTCACTAAATTCACCCGATCTGAGGTACGGTTGTGTGGTTTACACGAAAAGGTGTGGTTCCAGTCATGTGATAAATTTCCGGCGGGGAAAAGTTCTGGCGTGGTCGGTGGTGCTAGAAACTGCTGGATACTTCCTAAAAAGCTGTGATGGACCAGGACTGTAGCTATGCTGCTCTATCGTGTCAGTGATAGTATCAGACCTATCTTGGTCCCAACAATATGGGGCGATCACTGCAAAAGCATATCAGCAACTGGGAATACTGAAACGTACATTTGGTAGAATGTCATCGAGAGAAACACTGAGAACACTCTATCTCACTCTGGTCAGGTCAAAGCTAACATACTGCTCACAAGTTTGGAGGCCACGGTTAATTAAGGAGATCACTATGTTGGAAAAGGTCCAAAGAAGGGCAACAAAGTTCATTTTGAACAATTCTTTGATGGAATATAGAGACAGGCTGCTAGCCCTGAACATATTACCCTTAATGATGTGGTACGAAATAGCTGACATCATGTTCTACATCAAAGAACTGAAGAATCCCACAGATAGATTTAACATTAATCATTACATTTCGATCTCCTCCAACAACACCAGATCGTCATCCAATGCCAAGTTAAGGCACACTAGGTCAAGAACTAACCGCATCAGTCATTTCTATTTCAATAGACTTCCCAGACTGTGGAACTCACTCCCTCCTCTAAACTTGGATCTGTCACTTACAACACTTCGCTGCCAGCTGATAAATATATTTTGGGACCACTTCAACCAGCACTTTAGATCTGAGCAACCCTGCACGTATCACTTCTCATGTCCCTGTGCAAGATGCATCTAATCACCCCTACACTAATCTCGCTAGATAATTATAAGTACTTTTAATTACAAAATGGGTGCCTATAGGCATACCATCAGCATTTATCACATTTCTGAACACACTCAATGTATCTTCCACACATACGTGTCTTGCTGTAAAATCATATATTATTATTATTATTATAATTTATTATAAACATTGCTGCTTTGACACAATAGCTGGCAGAGGGTTTTTATGAATCTCATGGGACTGGCACTTGAATATAGGGCTGGGGCTGGGGCTGGGGCTAGGGCTAGAGTGGGAACAAAACTTTCAAGGGCTTTTGGAGGTGATGCTTCAGCATTAGCAAGCTATTGTGTCCAAGCAGCAATGTTTATACTAACACTGCACACGATAGAGCAGCCTAGCTAAGTCCATCACAGCTGTTTAGCAAGCAGTATCCATTCCAAGCAGCAGTTTCTAACCACTGATAACCACCGGCGGTACTAAGGGGGGGCGAAGGGGGCGTCCGCCCCCCCCCCCCCCCCCAACCAACACAGCTTTACCAGCCAGCTAGCAAGCTAAGCTCTATCATTCACACACAGATCAGTCACACGGAATTTGATGCCGAGTCTGGACGCCGTTTGTGAGATCACACTGACACATGACCACTATCACGAGAATAAGATTTAGTCGAGTGCTGCTTGCTATTGCAAATTGTAGCTTTGAGCTGGCAGCTAGTGAATGTGGCCTGACCTGCGTAAATCAGTGCGAGTTTAATTATTCGCGTTAATAACAATATTTATTTATTTTTTTTTTAATATATATATTTTTAATATATTTTTTTATTCTCAATTATTATAATGGGAAGCAAGACAAGACAAAAACATTATATATAATATATAGCTAGAGTCCAGATTATTTAATTTTTAGTGTAAAGGGACAAACTTTAGACAATAACTGCAGATGCTGAACTGTCTACTTTCCCAAAAGTGTTGCCCACAAATCATTGTCATTGTCTAATCATCAGCTCTGAAAACATAGTTTTCCCTGAGGAGAGACCTTCTTCAAAATTGCAAAACAGTTCTAGATGTATTACAAGTTTTGCATCAGACTGATCTGCACAGTGTATGGAGAACTATACCAACTTTATCATTTGTTTGTCACACTTCCTGTGACCACAGCATCCTATGAGAGAAGCTTTAGTAAACTCAACCATTGTTAAAAACAAGCTTCGATCCATGACATCTGAAGAGAGAGTGGAGAACTTAAATGATTCTTTTTGTTGAAAATGATATCACTGCTAAACTAAATTATGACTCTATTACTGACACCTTTGCGTCCATGGGACCTCAACAAATACAATTATGATTCCAAAAAATATAAGATATAATATAAATCAATGGCCTTGATGTTAATTTCTGCATGACATAAAAAAAAAAAAAATTCCTGGAGGTGATATATTGTAGAATGCAGACCATCTCTAGCTATTTTGCATGCACCATGCAATTGTAGCTATGTTTCTCCCCCCCCCCCCAACATAGTAATGCTGTGCACACCTGTGAGTGATAACCTACTTGCCTAAGTTAATTCCGGGACATTAATTTTATATACGGCGCGAATCTTCAACCACGCCCCCTAATTAGCGTGCTTGACCACGCCATTTAATTTTATACGCGATTTTTCGACCAACTAACTGGTTCATCTCATCATACAGCTGTGTAGTATTCTCTGTAGATTTCTGGAAGAGGCGGTTGAATTGATCCATTGAGGGCAAGATAAAAGAACAACAGAGGTTTCGTCAGAGGATTCTCAAGCCTTGAAAGAATGCTACAGACCTTAGCTGTTTCAGCTTCCTCACAAGACAAGAAGAATGACTTCAAGCCATCATACTGCCTGAGGTAACGATTCACACACTTCAGCAAGCTGAGCCATCGTGTGGGGCAATGCTTCAAAATCCCTGGCTCAGTGGTGAAAAGTGAACACCATAGGATGACAAATTGCTGCTCTCTTGCTGCTATGGAAGTAGTAGAATATGTCGATGAAGAGCTGGTCAATGTTCACTGGGAGTACTTTCAAACCAGCTTTGACTGTTAAATCAGCCAAATGGCAGATGCAACCAACATCATACAAAGTTGGGATCTCATCCTTAATCAACTTCTGCACACCTGACCTCACTCTTTTCATAACTTTGGTGGTATCAGACATGAAAGACACTGCATTGTCAAAGCTGAGCCCATTCTTAGTCAGTGACTCCTTCAAGGCTTGAAACAAGTTGGTAGCGTTCACAACAGGCATATCCAAGAATCTCGTCCGTACTTCACCTACCTGTGGATCAAGAAGCCTCAAAAGAATTATGCAAGACTTATCCCTCTTGTCATGGGATTCATCAATCATCAAAGAGAATGGACCACTTGACATTGACTCCACAACTCTCTGTGTGAAGTAAGGAGCAAGAGCTTTCTTCACTATGGTGGTGGTTTTGGTGTGGGAACAGGATAACTTCTTTGCAATTTCAGAGTCTGGGAACATCTTGCTGAAAAGCTTGGTAGCATGGTCACTAGACAGAAAGGATATGTTGTGCTTAGCAACAAATGTAGCCCACCTGACCTCTGCTTCGATTACTTGATCACTTCTCTGATGTTGGAAGAGAGAGGTGATTGGAATAGTTGATAGAACAGCCTTTGACATATCCTTATGTTTCTTGCTCTTGAGGTGAGATGTGACATCATTACGGCCACCATGGGTACACCAAAGTCGATTGCACACAGAGTACATCGGGCATACAAGTGACCTGAAATGAAGGCAAGACTACTGACATTACTATTGCATTGAACACAAGCAGCACACTATACCCATGATGTTATTATTTACCCTGTATTTGCTGTATTCCATGCTTACTTACTTTGTCAATCAATTTCATTATATATTTTTTATTTATACCTTTGAAATTGTTGCCTATCCCTATCCCCTGAAATTCTTTGATCCATTTATTGTCAAAATGGCATTCTCTCCTCTGCTTCTTTGCTACACTGAGATTGCTAACGTGCTGACGTGAGTGCCGCACCTCCAATCGAAACAAGGTCAGACCTAGACCTTCCTCTCAATGTTGATGCTTCAGAAGAACCCCCAGGACTCCGAACTAGATCAGGACGCATCAGCCGTCCCCCCGTGCTGTTAGACGATTATTTTTGTTGAGGGGAGTATGTGGTGTATTAGAGTGAGAGAAATAGCTGACTTCGTGATGATGTCATCGCGCAAGTCAACTATTTCTCTCACTCTAATACACCACATACTCCCCTCAACAAAAATAATCGTCTAACAGCACGGGGGGACGGCTGATGCGTCCTGATCTAGTTCGGAGTCCTGGGGGTTCTTCTGAAGCATCAACATTGAGAGGAAGGTCTAGGTCGGACTCTGTGGTCTCTTGGCGTGGTGAGGAAAGAGGATCAGTTGAAACATTAGCAGGATCTGGATCTGTCATTTCATTAGTTCTCAAGTCAGCATGTGTAGCTCCCGAAGAGTTAGGACATCGAGCAATGCGGCGAGAAGATACAGTCTCGGATAGACCGGACGGGTGTAGCACCCTGATTACGTGCGGAGATATGACCTCCTGAATCATAACAGGATCCACCAAAGGTTCATCCTTGTTGCGCACGGCTCGGCCCAGCAAAGCTTCAGCTCCTGCTTGTAGCCAGGAAGGAGTAATGTCCTCTTCCTCACTAGGAATTGAATTGTAGGGAGGAGAGGCAACTGGGGGATCCAGAAAAGGAGAGCGGCGGGAGAATCGTAGAAAAAGAGAATGAGGAGTTTTTCCAGTACTCCTACACTGTAAGGAACGCAAGTTGCTGAGTGCAGGGGCCAACTGCCTCTCCCAAGATTCCACGGGCAAGCGTACTTGCCGTAGTCGTAGCGTGACAGTCTTCCACAGTGTCCCATGCATCCGTTCAACTTCGCCGTTGCCCTGAGGATGATAGCTGGTGGTTCGGGATTTGGTGACACCAAATGAATGAAGGAAATCGAGTAATTGAGAAGATTCGAACTGAGCTCCTCGGTCACTGTGCACGTTCTGAGGAGGGCCGAACAGATAGAACAGAGATGATAGGCAATTCATGACTGTTTGTATCGATTGGTTAGGTACTGGGAATGCGAAGGGGTACCGGGAGTACTCATCGATTACCGTAAAGAGGTAGCGATTAGCAGTTTTGCTGGGTTTGGGTCCCACAAAATCAATGGAAATACGTTGCCAAGGAGCGTTGGCACGAATCAATCTTCCGGGAGGAGGTCGAAGGAACCGAGGTTTCACTTCACAACAGAGCTTGCAATTACGAGTCACCTTCATCACATCTCTAAGGGTCACACTGTGATGTGAAAGCATATAAGCTTGCAACCTGCTAGCTCCTGGGTGGCCCATGGATTCGTGTAGCTTCTTGATTATCTCGAGGTTGGTTGTAGTGTCAGAAATGGCTGAACAACGGGTGAGAGCATCAGCAACATTATTTAGTCTACCAGGACGATAAGTTATTGTAAATCTGTAGTCTAGCATCTGTAAACGCCAACGAGCTAGTTTGGCGTTCTTGATGGACGATTTAGGCTTCCCATTAAACAGAAAACTGACTCCCTGTTGATCAACAACAACCTCGAATTCACGACCTAGTAAGAAATGGCGTAACTTATCACAAGCAGCCACTACTGAGTAGGCCTCCAATTCCACGGCAGACCAAGCTTTCTCACGGGGCGTGAGGAGATGACTAAAGAATGCAACAGGTCGTCCGTCTTGAGAGAGTGTAGCAGCAACGGAAGTACCTGAAGCATCGGTTTCCAGTCGAAGTGGTTTATTGGTGTCAGGCACTGCTAACACTGAAGATGCTATGGCTCTTTTGATCTGCTGGGTGGCGTTCTCACATGTATGGGATAAAGGAAAAGGGGCCTTTTCTGCTTTAGCTTTGAAGAGTGGGGCAGCCAATGTGGCGAAGTCTGGTACCCACTTAGAGTGGTAAACGGCTAGTCCAAGGAACCTCTCGAGCTGCTTAGTTGTTCTCGGCATAGCATAGTCCAAGATAGGACGTAATCTGGAAGGAGAAGGTTTGACAGTACCTTGCGAAATCTCATGTCCGAGGAATGTGAGTGTTGTTTTTCCTATGGAGCTTTTGGAAGAGTTGAAACGAATTCCAGCTGTGTTGGCTAATTCTTGAAACTTGGCAAGATTCATGTCATGTTCTTCTTTAGTGGATCCGGCTATCACGATGTCGTCGAGATAGTGAAAACAACCAGGAGAATCATTAATCAGTTCTCCCAGCACCCGAGCAAAAACAGCTCCGCTGTTAGTCAGTCCGAAGGGTAGTACTAGCCATTCATAAAGGCGACCGTCTCCTTCAAAGGCAGTCAATGGTTGTTCACTGGGAACCAACGGGATCTGGTGAAAAGCTGATTGCAGATCTAGAGAGCTGAAGAAGCGATATTGACTGACGCGTTCGATCAAGGGCTCGATGAGGGGTAGCGGATAAGCATCAGGCACGGTGTGAGGATTTATCGTGCCTGAATAGTCGACAACAAGTCGTGTCTTTTCCCGTACTTCATCATGAACCACATGTAATTGGGCTCGCCAAGGAGATCTGGAAGGCTTGATCAACTTTCTTTCTAAGAGAGAAGATATTTCCTGCCGGATGAAGAGCTCGTCTGCTCGGGACCTCTTACGCGAGGGTACCCTAACAGGCTTGGTGTTAAAGGAAAACAGCGTTATCACCGATTGAGGAGAGACATTCATCAGTGAGCCAGATCGATCTTTGTCGAGTTGAGAAGCTGTTACATGCAGTGGAGGCATGGAACCCCCATAATGCACCAGCAAGGCAGAGAAATTAGCTAGTTCATTGGCTCCGAGTATAGCGCTATCACTCAGCTGAGCAGCCACGTACAGTGTGATAGGGATGAGGTGACCGTTCAACTTCACTGTTTCCTGAGCCATACCTACAATCTTAACGTGATCTCCATTGGCAGACATGGCTCTCCTCCGAATAGGTTTGTAAGGAATGTGCATCTGCTTGGCTATCCCTAGACGTACAAGGGAAATGTCACTGCCTGAGTCGATTAAGAAACGCAGGACGTTTCCTCTCAGGTACCCCTTGATAAATCTTCTCTGAGACACAATATCATCGTGCACAGCCGACACTGAACCAGGGGAATCAGAGTTAGCAGAGGAAGTGTTCATGACCCCAGATCGACAAACCTTGGCAAAATGATCCTTCTTCCCACACTTACGACATGTTAGCCCTCGAGCAGGGCACTGAGATCTAAGGTGATAAGCCATTCCACACCAGCTACAGGGGTTAGCTGGAGCAGGAGGACAGAGAGATCGGCCCCGATCAGGTCGAGAGAAAGAGGTGTTGGCCACAAAGTTCTCTGCCTTTGCAGGAGGAGTGGAAAGGGAGACAGCTGTGTCTAAAGCTTGTTGTTCTAAGACTGCTGCTTCGATAGCATCCTCGAAGGTGGAGACCTTGCCAGCTTTGGTAGCTATTCCATAAGCTCGACAGACAGCTTGTCTGATAGATTCGTTCCTTACTCCAGAAGCAAACACATCACGCATGGCTTGATTGATATAATTGTCAGGGTAGGAACAGTAGCGAGCACCCAACCTGATCTTGGAAGCATAGTCCATTAACGTTTGACCAGGTGGCTGTACAGTTCTGGCTAACGAGACTCTCTCTGCTAGGGCGTTACGATCACCCTCGAAACGAGCCCGAAGAAATTCCAGAGCATCTTCCATTCTGTTGGAACCATGCTCTACTTCATAGTAGTGTTGCCTCGCTAGGTCATCTACACAAAGGAGTAGCAAATCCAGCTGCTTGGACACGGGAGGTTCGGTAACACGGATGTAGGCCAACCAGGTTCGCGAGAAGGCAGAAAACGAGCAGGAAGAGGTAGAATCGAAACGGGGAGGAGGAAGACGAACGTGCGAAGAGGCAACATGGAGAGGACGTTCAGGAGCTTCGAGGTCTTCAACAGACATGACAAAACTTGAGTGAAATTTGTAGTGATCCTGTCACTGTTAGGATTTGAACGTTCTTATTATTTCACTCTATGCAATTACAACACAACAAGGACACAATAAGTAAACATCAACATGACAGAAAAGACAAGACATACCAAGTTTGACACAAGCTTAGAGAAGTCACAAGACAAGGATTGGCAAGGATAGCAAGACAATACAGACTAGCGGTTCTAAGAAATAACGTGGTGTGATCCGATTGATGACGTTGCTGACTTCGTGATGATGTCATCGCGCAAGTCAACTATTTCTCTCACTCTAATACACCACAAAGGTTGTTTCGCTGGAGCCGTAATTATTTATCTGAAGTTTTTCTCTGCTAAAAAGTGTCAGTGTTAAAGGACTAAACTAAACAAGCTTGAGACTGCAGTGGCCATCTAAGCGAGGGGAAGCGCAAGGTGCGCGTAGATGTAAATTCCGGGACATTTCCGGGACAAGGACATCACCGGGACAAAGCTCAAAATTCCGGGACTGTCCCGGCGATTAACAACCACTCGTGAAAACCACACCCCTGTACCTGACGGAAATCACATGACACCTTTTCGTGTAAACCACACCTCCGTACCGTGAATTTAGTGAATCCCCGATTAGCATGCGGATTAACCCCCCTGTCCCCTTACCCAACCCCAGGCGTTTCGCCATGTTACGCTCCTTAGGATATAACTAGCTTTAGCCATCCTGGAATAGATCTAATAGCAGTAATAGTTACCCTTGGCTGACATTTATGTTAGTAGCCATTCTGGAACAGAGATTTATGATTCCCACGCCAACCCCCCTATCCAACCCCATACTTGCCAACTTTCCATAAGTTAATTCCGGGACATTAATTTTATATACGCGCGAATTTTCGACCTAGCCCCCTAATTAGCGTGCCCTTTCGCCATTAATTTTATACGCAGATTTTTCGACCTAACTAACATCATACAGCTGTGAGGTAGTATTATCTGTAGATTTCTGGAAGAGGCGGTTGAATTGATCCATTGAGGGTAAGATAACAGAACAACAGAGGTTTCATCAGATGATTCTCATGCCTTGAAAGAATGCTACAGACCTAAGTCCTTAGCTGTTCAGCTTCCTCACAAGACAAGAAGAATGACTTCAAACCATCATACTGCCTGAGGTAACGATTCACACACTTCAGCAAGCTGAGCCATCGTGTGGGGCAATGCTTCAAAATCAATCCTGGCTCAGTGGTGAAAAGTGAACAGCATAGGATGACAAATTGCTGCTCTCTTGCTGCTATGGAAGTAGTAGAATATGTCGATGAACAGCTGGTCATGTTCACTGGGAGTACCTTCAAACCAGCTTTGACTGTTAAATTAGCCAAATGGCAGATGCAACCAACATCATACAAAGTTGGGATCTCATCCTTAATCAGCTTCTGCACACCTGACCTCCTCCTTTCATAACTTTGGTGGTATATATATATCAGACATGAAAGACACTGCATTGTCAAAGGCCCATTCTTAGTCAGTGACTCCTTCAAGGCTTGAAACAAGTTGGTAGCTATATCAATGTTCACAACAGGCATATCCAAGAATCTCGTCCGTACTTCACCTACCTGTGGATCAAGAAGCCTCAAAAGAATTATGCAAGACTTATCCCTCTTGTCATGGGATTCATCAATCATCAAAGAGAATGGACCACTTGACATTGACTCCATAACTCTGTGTGAAGTAAGGAGCAAGAGCTTTCTTCACTATGGCGGTGGTTTTGGTGTGGGAACAGGATAATTTCTTTGCAATTTCAGAGTCTGGGAACATCTTGCTGAAAAGCTTGGTGGCATGGTCACTAGACAGAAAGGATATGTTGTGCTTAGCAACAAATGTAGCCCACCTGACCTCTGCTTCGATTACTTGATCACTTCTCTGATGTTGGAAGAGAGAGTTGATTGGAATAGTTGATAGCACAGCCTTTGACATATCTTTATGTTTCTTGCTCTTGAGGTGAGATGTGACATCATTACGGCCACCATGGGTAACACCAAAGTCGATTGCACACAGAGTACATCGGGCATACAAGTGAACTAAAATGAAGGCAAGACTACTGACCTTACTATTGCATTGAACACAAGCAGCACAATGTACCCATGATGTTATTATTTACCCTGTATTGTTATTATTTATCCTGTATTTGATGCTTACTTACTTTGTCAATCTATTTCATTATATAAATATATACCTATGAAACTTGCTTATCCCCTGAAATTCTTTGACCCATTTATTGTCAAAATGGCCTCCTTCTTTGCTACCATTTTGCTGAGATTGCAATTATCATAATAATTATAACGTGCTGCAGCAGAAGTTTCACGTGAGTTCCGCACGTCCAATGAAACAAGGTCAAAGGTTGTTTCGCACACCCGTAATTGTTGAGCTGAAGTTTTTCTCTGCTAAAAAGTGTCCTGTTTATGTTGCTTTACGAGTGTTAAAGGACTAAACTAAACAAGCTTGAGACTGCAGTGGCCATCTAAGCGAGTGGAAGCGCAAGGGTGCGCGTAGCTGTAAATTCCGGGACATTTCCGGGACAAGGACACCACCGGGACAATGCTCAAAATTCCGGGACTGTCCGGCCATTCCGGGACGGTTGGCAACTCTGCAACCCCTCCCCTGTCTTTGTACATGATATGACTATGTAGCCATCCCCACTTATAAAATAAACTCTACACAGAATTCTTATGTCGGTTTTACTTTTCATCATCCTATCTTGTATCTGGCTAATGATCGAAGTCTTATAAACAAATAATGTATGAGTTTCCTGAATTCTTGAGTAGAAGTGGTCCAATTTCAATTCAATACCATACAGTTTGTGGACAGATATTGGATCCTCAAGCATCATATTCACATGCTGGCATACTTTTGATATAAGTGACACAATATTATTCCAACGTATCAAAATTTGATACGTTGGAATAATATCTTAAGTAGCTACTATATGTATGGCTTTGTTTTATCATTTAATGATAAAACAAAGCCATACATATAGCAGCTACATGCTTGCAGTTAAGATAATAAATATTAAAAATATTCCAAAATGTTCAAAATGTTGTTCAAAATGTTGTTTATCCCGAATTTTATTTTTTAACAGAGTGTCCTCCAAGACAACTATACTATTCCTGGTAGTTCTCTTATGCACAAGCCTCTGTACAATCATATCCGCTAGAAGATTTGATCCCCCTGATCATATTCACAGCTGGATCAAATCCTCTGTGACACCAGCACCAGCATTAGTATGTAAGGGGGTGGGGGGTGGGGGGGGAGGTGGGAAGGAGTCCAACCATGCTATAGTCTTTAAGTTAGTATATGGAAGGAGAATAACTCCCACAATCTCTGTTTTGATTGCTAACAGCATAAATTCTTGATTACTGTGAATGATCGAGTAATATAAACATTAGAGAGTGATTATAACTTATTCATGTGAAATGGGGTACTAAATTATAAAATACTTATTTTGGAGCTCCATAGATTCTGCACACTTCACTTGATATATAGAACTATGCCAGACTTACATACACCCAAAGTGGGTATCTGGTTCCTGATTAGAAAGTGCTAGGCAGTTGTCTGTGGCTAGAGGAAGGCGCTAAAATGCAATGAAGTAACCAAGCATGTGCACAGAAAATTTATTTTGGGATGATTTCAGCACCTACACTTTCCCACTTCATCATTTTTTAGCTTGTAGAGTAGAGCTTCCACTAGCCTATTCCAACTGGCTAGCACTTTATAATCGGTAACCATAATTGCAGCAGATTCTGTGACACAGATTCTTAGGTACTCCAACTTTGGCTGCAGGTAACTTTAGCATTCTTAACCTATGCAACAAAAGACAGCACACCAGGATTCTATCTTTTGAGCTATATATCGAGTAGAGTGTGCACAACATCTATAGAGCTCTAAAGTCATAATGACAAGGTTTTGTATTGTTTAATTTAGCCCCACCCCCACCCTCCCCCCCCCCCCCCCCACCCTCCCCTTCTTATGAACATCTAGTATTTATATCATTCTATCAATCACATAAAAAAGAATTTGAACAGGAATTGCAATTTCTAACCAATTTCTTCAACGATGATTGGTGTGGTTTTTGCCTTACCACCGCATGGGTTTGGGCTTCCACTCCACAAGTGAAAGCTCCTAGCCTGATATATAGTGGACTCCTAGTTTGCTGCATTTTTCACTTTATATGTATAGCGTTGACATCACCACACTAACAGTTCCAACTGAGATGACAAGCAATCTCTTCTGCCATGCTGTAGAGGTTACCATCAGCAAAATAGTGAAGGATACTTCATTCATAACCATCAGCATTATGATTCAATCACCACATCAAATGCCATCTTGATAAATAAGCGAAGCTGAACCAGGCATAGATAGCAGAGGACACACCTGCTCCTAGCCAATCAATGCTTGATGCTTCTCAATAAAGGTTATCAATAAATAAAAAATTAATAGAAAAAGTAAAAATCCTAATTCTAATTTATATTCAGCAGAGGACCTCATCAAAGTAATAACCTCTTAGAATAATTATTCTATGGAAGTGATAGGATATAACAATGTCTCCAATCAGGATAGAAAGTACTTGATTCAATAGCAGGCAAGTGCAAGACTGTAGAGAGTGGATGGTCCTTCATACTTCAAAAGCACAAAATTGCCAATGCAACATCCAGTCAATACGCAGACCTTGTTCTAAATGGAAGCTTGGTAGTCTAGCAGCAGAGAGAAATCACTGTTGCACTAACCTGTGACAGTGGAATACATTGTTCCACAGTAAGAGCCAAATGTCCAATACTATATATAATAATATCGCTATCTCTATGCATACTCACAGCATGACACAACCTTCTATCCATCCTACTGGCAAAAAAGGAGGTTTGATAATCTAAAACAATGGAGAAACAACTGTTACACTGAATATGTTTATGAGAGCCAAATGTCCAATACTATATTTATCAATGCTGCTAATTCTAGGCATACTCACAGCACAACCACACATGATAACCAGAACATACCTCTGTCTACAGTGCATGGGTATGATTGTGTGAAACTATGATGTTATATATCTATGCTTAGTACAGAGTATGGCTCTCTAAGCATGATGCACCTGTCTGATACTCTATGGGGTAGAGACTATAACTTGACTTGTACCTGGTCTGTGCTTCTGATGGTAGTCATGTGGATTGTAATGTATTTGCGCTTAGAGTGGGAACCGTATGAGTTCGCCATTAATTTGGTTGCTGGCGGTAAACATGTATGCTCCTCTGTAAAGAGTGGAATAAATGCCACTATGATTGTGACATGGAGCGTGTTGCATGAAATGGAAATATGAACTCAATCTATCTATGCAGTAAGAGGTCTGGAATCAAAACTGGGCTATAATTATGGACATTCAGAGTTGTGCGACTATGCAAAGAGTGATGAACGAACAACTACAATGGAAGATGATAGAGGCTGCAAAAATGGCTATGAGGACATTTTGGCTAATCCCAGTATATTGGGGTGTGAAGGGCTTTGATTTGGTCATGTTTAAAGCTCCAGGTATATCATGTATGTACAAAGATGTAGGTTGAAGGTATGATTGAGCTAGCCCAACCCACTATTGGCTGATACGAGGATATCGTGAGCTGCAAATAGAATTTGGTGTATTCAATTATAACTGGTGGGTAGGAATACCAATAGTGGACACCTGCACAGCATGCATTTACGTCACTATTTATGCTCTCGTTATGTCTTGATGATGATTGGTTTTGGATACAAAGTGAGTAACCTAGTCCTTGTAGGTCTCTATATGTCTGCTGCCGGTGTGATATTGAAATAGACTGTACTTAAGCTCTTCAAAATAAATCTGCACTAATTACACAATGCACCTTTTAAAATCATGTCTACTGAGTGGCAAACTGAATCATATATCAAGAAATTAGATAAGGATTTCATTTCTCTAGAACACAGTGAAGATCAAAAGGAAGCTTTTACAAAGTCGGCATACAGTCCTTTATCAAATTATTCAATTGCCTGTTATCCAAGATCCAATGGTTATGAGCTAATTATAGTTTGAGATTCACATTTGATCATGCCTAGCTGCTGACAGATACTCCATGATGCATCATTATTCGACAATTCAGAGTGTGTATTAGAGCAACTGGGATTAAAGAAAAAGAAAAAGAACAAAGCACCGCTCTGATACATGCCCTTTCTCTGAAGATGTAACACAGCCCACAAACTAACTACCAAAAATTGGTTGTGATTTATGGTAGTGAAGCACTGAGTGTTCACTGAATCAGTAGGACATAATAAGATTCTGTGTTTGTTACCAAAGCTTTAGTTCATTGCTTGGAAGAATTTCTTTGGAGCATGTACACCAGGTACCATTCTGTAGTAGTCTAACAGCTGATGTGTTTTCAAGCATAACAAAACTAGTAGAGCTCACCATGTTTTGTCAGTGAGTTGAAGGTGTAATGCAATTAGAAATTATGCCTACCTAGATTTTACTTAGTAAGATATGGGATTTAAGTGGGTGGAAGATCTGAGCACTGCTGGCAATGTGGTTTTATCATATCTATATTCATGCTATGATCCTGATTATATACCAAAATGTAGCCTATTCACTAATGGTATTTTTGTTTTGCCATAATTATTTGCTTTTCTATTGGACTACTGCTTGCAATGCGAAGTGAAACCTCTCCTCTCAAACACCATTTTTGATTGCTACTTTCCAGCATAGTCTTGAGAACCTATAACAACTACGATTAGTAGAGCAATACAGGAACTAGTGAATGATCATACTGAACTTTTTTTAAAATAAGTCAACTTATGTTCATATAGAGGGGTTTACTTAATTATAAATTAACAAAAATGTGTGGTTAAAATTCGGATCTCCCTAGATTCTGTACACTTTAATGTATGAACGCTGAAAAAATAGATCTCTCTGTCTCCCCTTTCCCTCCCTCCCTATAATTACCCCAGGACTACATCTCTGATACCAACTGCTAATATTAGAGTATTGTTATGACTCAACTGAGTATTTGATGATTGTTGTTGAGTTGGATTGCAGCTCACACAGATGGTTAAAACTTTGTGAGGTCTTCAAATCTCATTAGAGAATGGAAAAACTTTTGTCTTGACTTTTCCAGAATATGACAGGACAACAGAGTTAAGAGAATTGGCAAGCCATGAATTTCTGGCTACTATGTTTCCTAATTTTAGTACACAGCAAATATTTCTCATGATACCTGGATCCACTGCCCCCCTTGAGGAAGCTATAATCTCAGTTAAGAAAATGCATGGGGTGTGATGGTCTAAATTACTTAATAGAAATTGAAACAGATTCACCAGAAAAACTTCCAGTTGTTGGGCTTGAATATTTGGAGAAGAATAACTCATTTAAGTGCGATGTATAGTCAATTTCTCAATCAAAATACTTAACATTCAAGGGCAGAGAAGCATAACCTTCCACATCTTCTTTGAGTAGTTTATTTTTTTGCAGTATTCTCAGCATCTAAGCAAGAAGAACCATTGCCACTTGCCCTGGCTATAGTGTTCATTAATTTCACCAGATAGTCACTCCATTTTCTATATTGCCTTCTATCCCTAGCTGGCAGAACCTGATTTTCATTAGCTGTAATAATGATTGTTTACATTGTTAGCTCTCCCTAAGAGGCTTTATTTTGCATATACACATAAAGGAACTATTTTTCTAAAGCAATGTCCTGAACTGACTACTACAACCTCAAGGGATATGGTAAAGATAAATTTTAAATGGAGCAACCAATTAACTGTAGTGGCATGCTGAGATTTGACAATATACATCACATTTAAATGAGTTCTTCTTTTCCAAATATTCGAGTCTAACATCTGGAATTTTTTCTGGTGAATTTGTTTCGATTACTATAAAGTAATTTAGAACATCATACCCCATACTATTTATCCTGTTGATATTCTAGTTTTACTTTTCTCTTTACCATGGCCAAAATAATCTATAATTATTTCAAATTTTGCAATTGTAAGATTTCTTTTCACAGATTTAACAAGAGCTTAATTTTCATAATGACAAACAAAGAGTTCAGTGACCTTTTACTACTGAGTGGACTCAATATACTGTATCTGCTATTATCCTCCAAAAAGAGGCTCAAATGAAGAGATAACTATAATACTTTGGCAAACATATATTAAGGTATTTTGGTTCATCTTGTTTAATATCCATATGCTAGTTTGACCTTTGAAGGAATTCATGTGAAGGTACAATAACCCTTTAATGTGGAAAAGCCACTATAGTGGCTCGGCTACTGAATGTGGATGAACATTTTAATTTTCGCTGCGCTTTTTCTAATGCACATACCTTAATCCATGCCATAAGACTTCATCAATGACCAAGTATCATAAATTTTCAAACATTTTAACATCAGATACACATAAACGAAATTGTTAAAATGTAACATATAACGGCATACAATATGTAGATTGGTAATCTACTTGTGATTTCAACTTGTGATTGTTGTCAAGTTATGCTAACTTGTAACTTGGAGTAGGAAGAACCTAGAGCTACAAAACAAAGTCCACTGAATGCACCATGAGGTGTTCTACAAAATGGTAGCCAAAACGTTAAAAAAATGCTGAGTGTGCAATAGTTACTGAGCATGCTTAATTAAAGCCACTATAGTGGTTTTTCCACATTTAGGGGGTATACATTTTCGGGTACTCTCCACATTGAAGGGATAAACAATAGAGTGTGTAGCTATTATATAGACCGTATAATTTAGTTGCATAGTCTTGTTCTTCACCGAAAAATACTGCACTAATTATGTAGTAATGGTATGGGGAACATACAGACTTCATAACTACTATTAAAATTTTAAAAGCTTAAACCTTTTATGACATAGTAAGCATCTCAAAATGTATGAATAATGACATCCTTTCAGTTAGTTGTACAATTAAGGTTTACTTTGTAATAGAACATTGGTGAGTGTTAATTATTGGTAGTACCCAATGCATCCTGTGTTACTCTGTATCTGTAATATGAGTCTTGTAAATTATCAAGAATAAAAACGAGATAGTTGGTCAAACCAATATTTGGATGATACAATGGCGAAAGCATAGCGTACGCTGCAGGAACCTTTGAGCCAGTCAGCATGCAGTGGGCCTCATATGATTAGAGAATGGAGGAAGAGTTTTCCTAACTAATGACATCAGAGATGCAAGAAGGAAAGTGGTTGTTCTGTTAGGCATGGTGGATAGAAAAACTAACGAGCTGCTGAAAGACTGGAGAAGCCAAACTCAAAATACTTTGAGAAAATAGTAAGAAAACTGCAAGAACATTGAAACTGGCAGTTATTGCAGAAAGTTATAGATACCAACAGCAGAGTCAAAGGCAAAAATATTTTTTAAGCTTTATGTCATTTAGCAATTGCCAGTTTGGGGCATCCTTGAGCAAACACTTTATGATGTATTGGTTTGCTGTTTATCTACCAAACAAAGACTTCTTCTAAGGAAAGAGTTGCTAAAGCACATGAAATAGCTGTAGCAATAAGTTGGAACCCAAGTTATGGCCTTACTTTCATAAATGTTAGACTTGAGCTTACTATGGTAGAAAACTGTTTCCTTAGAGGAATGTAAGTAGTGTTTCCCCAGACTTACAACCACCTGTGGTCAAGCTGTTGAATGTAGCGGCCTGTAGTAAAGAGTGTAGTAAACAGTGTAGTAAGCAGTCCAACAGACGTTGAGCATAAAATACCTTTACATCCATTGGAATTTCATACTAAGGCATGGCAGAGAATGCATATTGACTTTGCAGGCCAGTGACTCATTATAATTGACATTTTTTCTCTAAGTGGTGTGATGTTTGTTGTATGAAACTTGCCACATGGAGAGATATGTAACAAGAAATATAGTTACCTTTTACATGCTGGGTATTACCTAGAACAAGTTGTATCAGATAATGGCAGTCAATTTTTTATTTGCAATCAATGTAATTAACTCAATAAGTACCAGCTATCTCTATCTTAAAGACTAACAAGAAATAGACTTGACTAAATTAGGCTGACCTAATGTCCAGATTAAATGATTAACACAAGGTTTTTAATAAAAATTCTGATAGGTATACCAGATCAAAAGAATTACAGATAAAACAGAGAATCTGAGCAAGAGATTATCGAGGAACAGAAGATAGTCACCTAGTCAAGTGAGGAGTGTGTCCTATATATTGGAGGTACAGGGACAAATCTGGAGAGGGCATTACTGTCAAAATTTGGTGAAGCACCAGAAGTAACCTCAACTGCTACATACGTAGAGAAGAAGTAGCAACTTTGAACAGAAACTACAGGAACAACAAAAAAAAGAAGTTGAGTCAATTTATATAAAATTACCGGATGTCAATTCAAGCGATATAATTATTAAAATTATTATGTAGTATAGACATAACGTGAATGTTTGGTAGGATGAGGGTTAAATAATTAATAGTAGGGATTAAATAACCATTTGATATTAACTAGTCCTTCAGAATGAGTTAAATTGCACAAATAATAATATTTTTTATTATTTATTTAATAATAAATTAATTAATTTAAAAAAATGTAACCGATAACAGAGGACTGTACAATTCTAAATCTCACTGGAACCCATTTACATTAAGCGCCCACCAACTACCGAGGAAAATAGCCATTCTGCCTTTTCGAATGCTCACTTTCGAACTCAATCCATAAATATATATTCCATCAACTGCCAAGCACCCTTGATTATCCTCATCAATACAAAAATCACCAACCACTGACTAAGATGGCTGCAGTATCTTTTCAAAGATGACAGCTCTGCCAAAAACAGCCAGCTACTGCAGTTGAATCATGCTTTATCATCTCTATGATATACCATCTCTACTTTGTTTCTGATAGGTATAAATTTCTATCACAACACATCCTTAGCACATTGGCAATCATAAACATTGCGATTGGCAAGGTAGACTTACATCACAGCTATCATAGTTTCCGGTAGATTTTGGCTTCAATAATTTTTGTCAAGCTGTAGTAACATTTTGTGTGCATGTTGACAAATTACTAGATATTCAATAACCGAATAATTTTTTGAGAATTTATTTTATTAGTAGTGTCCTTCTCGCATGTATGTCACACATCTATCCATGAAAGAGTTAATCAACTGAACAGTAATATTCTCTTCCTTGTGTATTAGAGCATGTGTCGATGATACTTTTACAACTGAAAGTCTCTATAACTTGTATGTACAAACAGATTTGTTTTGTCATGGTGTTGGAAAATTTGAAGTCTTTAGATATTAAAATTGTAATTGCACATGTATGTACCTATCTGTTTTTGGGATCTGCAGATTACACTGTAGTGTACATACATCTCTACATGCTGTGTGAGATGAAGGTGTTGTTGTGATTAAGGTCTTAAATGCATGACATACATGTGTGAGTGATACAAGTTTATAAAAAAAAGAATGTTCTAAAATTAATTTAGCATCTGAAACATTTTTGTATGTTTGGCATCGCTTCCAGGACCTTCCCTTTCAATATCTTCCGTGTCCTCAACTTCTCCTTCAGCATTTAGAGCTCCCATATCTTTTGATGACACCTTCAGTGATGACATAGAATCACACCCACCTGTCAATCAGATTGTCATAGACATGCAATATGTCAGGTAGTAGCTCTAGAAGCAGAGATAGAGGCTTATCTAAAGGTAAATCACTAGGTAGAAGTTTTAGAAATAGGGTTTGTGGAACAAGCAGAACTTCCAGTATAATGATTCATATACTTCTTCTGATCATTCATTGCCAGATACTCTGGTCTGTCTAGATCTCATACTGGTCCTTCTAATAGTTCTACTTGCACTACACTTTTCTTGGTGCCTGGGTGAGAGAGCAGTACTTGGTTTTTATACTCAATAATACCCAGACATCCATATAAGTTAGGAAAGAAAGCTCTCCTCTTGAACTTGGATTTTTTCTGATAAAATTTTAGATTTACTTCTAGTAGAGACTAATCTCTGTCCTGCCTCAGTTTGTGGAACTAGTTCACATGCCCATCCTGGACAGATGTGATAGTACAGGAGATGAAAGGTTGTTTAGGAATTCTTTTGTAATAGGACTACAAAATTGATGAAGCCTTTATCACCTTCAAGGGCAAGAGTGGCCTTCAAACAATACATGAAGACAACCCCACAAAATATTGATCAAAGTTTTTTTACTCATCAATGCTAAAAATGCCTGCATCTATACATGCAAGACAGTAGAGGATACTAGTGTAGCATTATATAATAAAGTAGTATTACATCCAATGCTCAGGCTTGAAGATATCAGATGTAACCATCTCTACCATCATCAATACTTTATTGAAGTAAGGGGGGAAAATGCACATCACTAAGCCATGCTATATCTACAACAAAATTGAGAATGTAATCAACCATGAGCATATCTATTGTCAAGAATAAAGGAATAATAGTGATACCTGATAAGCAAAGGTGCCTATGCAACTTTCATCAGCAGAAGAGCTCCCATAAATAGCAGCAAAGTTCTAGAAGTTGTGATCATAACCATGTCCAAAATCCAGTTAAACATTTATTTTTTTATCCTTCTTCACATTTGTTTAGTTTGCAATAATAGCTGTTAATTGAATGTTGAAATAGATAAAAATCGTAAGCCACCACATGCATTATACAATAAAAAATGTAGTTGAGCTTAGAAGAGATAATTTTTCTACAAATTTTCATTTTATTGATTGGTTTCCTTAATATTATAGCTATGATAGTTGAATATAATCAATAAAATAATAACTTCTGATTGAAGAGGGAGACTATATTTAGACAAATTTCTCATTAATTGCTATATAAGCAGGTGACTTCATCGGTGGACTTGGTTTTTGCTACCAATAATAAATCAATAGCAGCTTCCACATCAGCTGTTGTTTGTATCTACCATAAAATACTTGGTGTTTAAAATAATCCATATGAAAATGTTTCGTGTCAACACGTTTAACTTAGACTAATTATTTTTTATAAATTCCATTCACAATGAGACAATTGAATTCTGAAGATAAATAAGGATGGAAAGATTGCTTGGCCAATGTTGAAAGAGGCTATCATATTTATAGAGCTATTTGGAAACTAACAGTTGAGTGATTGTGAAAGCAAGCCATTAACTGAGAGATAACTATGCATCAATAATTGACTCATACTTACCAAATTGTCTCTGAACTTCAAATATCCTAGGAGAGAGTTATTTCCAGCACTTCTTGAACTGATGCTAAATCACTTCACTGCCTTATCTGGTGTCTGCATGAGTCACAGCTAATTTTATTAATTTTATAATTATAGGTTTCCCCCCTTTTTAGAAAATGAAAATACATCAACAACAAAAAATTTCCAGATTTATGGAATATCTTTTACATGGTGTACTAGTATCCCATTGAAACAACACAATAATTTGTGTAGCAAACACCTACTTTAACCATAACAGTTTTATAGATTTGTACATCGGTTTTTACCTGTGGCCTAAATTTGTAGATCAAACCTAGACCTGTAGCAGCTATTCCAGTTACAGGTATGCTTTGTAGTTCTAGGTTTTACATCGAACTGGAATACTTTATTGAAAGAAGAATATGATATAAATGTAATGTGCTTAGTTAATCCACCTATGCTATGGCTTAGAAACTTATGGTATATTTAGTTTTAACCTGAAATCTTGATAAACTCTAGACAAGTAGAAGCTGTTGTAGATGGTGAGTTTTCTATTGCATTTCAATATCACTTGGAGCATAGTAGTGCAATATAGTAATAGATACTTTAGCTAACTAAATTTTTGTGTTTTAGGTTCAATCACAGATAAGCACATGTACAAAGAAATGGTCTTGATAAAGCTTTAGGTATAGTGGTTAGTGAAAGCTATAAAACTGAGTAAAATCCAGATTTACTCCTTGTAGTAGCTGTAGTTCTAAGACAGAAGACTTAATAGGAGCCACATTTAGTTTCCTTTAGGTTTGCAATTGCATTATACATGTTCTGAATTTTGATGATTGTAAATTATTTTCCACACTGTGAAGCAATTACCCTGCATTCAAACTGTAAAGTCTTTGAATGGCACAAACAATATATTTGTTGGACAAACATTCTGCTTGAATGAGGTGACCATACAAATATATAAAATATGCTCATGATGCATAAAATAATTTTTATTTTTATTCCTAAAATGTAAAAAGCAACAACAAAGAACAATATTGGATTCACTAAAAAAAACACATTTGCACAATTACAATTTTACTATCACAAAGTCAAATTTTTCAAAAGCCATGACACAACTGAACTGTTACTTGATTACAAAGATGCTATCAGTTAAGAATAATTGGTTTGTATAGCTCAGTATCATCAACCCAATCTAGCATACCTGCTGTAAAATAATAATTTCTCATTTCTTTAATGGGATTTTTTTCTATATAATATGCCGTTCATTTTGTGGTGTTTCCTGTGAATCAATTAGCCAATAATTGACCTTTCTCAATTATTGGCATGGTGCACTAACTATTGGTATATTTATCTAACTCATAATTTCGATGTTCACAGAATTTTCTGGAACATTTCCTGACAGCAGGCAGTAGTTTCTTGCTCCTGTATGTGTAACAAGGTTTCTCTTTTTTTTGGTTCGCCGTAAGTTTGTCTTAGCATTTCATTTGTAGTTAGATTGCTGTCATAGTTGTGTTGACTACAGCCATAATGATACTGAACTACTCGACTATTTCATGGAACTGGCCAACTACTTTATCCTGCTATTAGGTCCTGTTTTGTTGTCCACATTCAGGAGAAAGGAGAGAAAGTAATGGTTAGATCAGTCATGCAAACTGCTCTTGCAGTAGTTAATAATGGTTGATCTGTTCAGCATGCAGTCATTTAGCATGACTGTACAGACATTTTGGCCCAAAGCCTGGTCCATGGGTTTACTTAACTGCTACTGAGGAGACTGAACTTGGTGGATTTTCCCATGTAGTTGTGAAGATCAGATGTCGCAACAGCAGAACACAGATAAAGGCAAAGCAGAATTATTCCAAGGAGAAAGGAGTACTGAAGAAGAGAAGAGTTCAGATGATTGGCTACTGGCATATTTATGTCTGCATAGTTAATGGTTGCCTGCTGTCACTTGTTGCACAAATTATGTTGACTCTCTAATTTATGGCACTGATGGACTAGCAGGTGCTATATACTTGATCTCAATGACAGCCAAGTGAGCATTTTGTTCTCTGCAGCTAGCAATCATTTTATAACACACGAACTGTTTTTAAATGATTTCTAGAAATTAATGAGAAATGAACATTCACTTGGCCTCATTGAAATTGTATACATGCACTAGCTAGGTTGACCTATGTGACAGTTCCTATCTTTCTTCATTTCAATGGTCACCTATGGAAACTTTTCTTTATTGCTGCCAATAATTTTTCAAAAGACTCACTTAAGCAAAAACTGTTTGTAAAATGGCTAAAGAGAAGAGAATACATACATGCTGTCATTGTTACTGATATTTGACAGCTTAACCAGAATATAGAAAGTTATTGCAGTGACATCTCGGATGGTATAGCAATTTCAGCAAATGACATAAAGCTTAAAAAATATTTTTGCCTTTGACTCTGCTTGATCACTTGAAGGCACAGTGTTGAATGACATCACCAGTAAAAAGTGATTGTAGCCTTTTTCTCTAGCTTTCTCAGATGTAGACCAAAAATCATAGCAGTATACATACTGGCTAGTACTTCCATATTTCCATAACATAACCCCTATTATGACAGCTAAGTAGCAGCTACAGCTGGCAATAATTCACTCTAGGCTATATGTTCTAACATTTGCTGCTTTAACTATAGGGCTTCTCATAATATTTTTAATGTTTTGTTCCTTGTGGAAGCTGCCAATAACAATACTGGCCATTGTAAACTTCACTATAAATTATCAACAAATGTGGTATTTTCTAGATTAACATTGTCAGATGCAATTATACCATACACCATGAGTGATATTTCATCATGTCGTCTCTAGCATAGATTTTTTTGTAAAGTTCACTAGATTGTGTTATACTATCATTGTGAACATGAAACACACATCCAGTCCACTACTGGCCATAAAAATTTAAATTGAACTAAAGTTCCTGTTGTTTTATTCTTTTATTATATTTAAATGTTAGAGCGGTGATGTCAGTTGGCTTTGGTATATACATCCAAGATTACTTAGAATTTAGATATTAAAATTTTGATTATACATGTACCTGTTGTGTGATCTGCAGATTACACTGTAGTTTACATATGTCTCTATGTTCTGTGTGTATGATGGAGGTGTAAATGCATGACATAAATGAAGGTGACACCAGTTTATAAAAAATAATTCTCTCTAATCAATCATTTGAACTTAGCATCTGAAAATGCATGGGCATACTCCCAGAGAGTTGCTCTAACAGAAACATAGAGTCATGAATTCTATTCTCTGTGACATGGCAGCATTTGCTGCTGCCTATATCGATGACATTATTATCTTTAGTGCACATTTTTGTGACCATCTGGATCACCTGGAGGCAGTCTTGACCAGACTAAAGGAGGTGGGGCTCAAGTTGAAGCCACTCAAGTGCTCTGTGGGGGAGGAGACAACTCACTATCTGGGACACAAAGTGGGAGGAGGAGCAGTAAGACCACTGGAGATCAAGGTGAAATCTCTACTTGGGTATCCCCGTCCCATTAACAAGAAAGGTATGAGGGCCTTCCTGGGACTTGCTAATCATTACAGAAGTTTTGTACTGGGATTTGGGAGCATGGCCATATCCCTGACAGAAACCACCCGGAAGCAGGATCCAGAGAAAGTGGACTGAACCAATGACAGAGTTGCAGCCTTTGAACAACTGACACAGAGCCTGACCAGGAGGTCGGTGCTTTGCAGCACTCACCCAGGCCAATCACAAACATATGTCTCTGCGGCAGTTTTCAGCCAGCAGGATGAAAATGGAACAGATCATTCTTCAGCAGACAGCTGAAGCCAGCAGAGTTCGCAATAATCTGTAACAGAGCAGTAGTGCCTGCTTCAAACAATAACTAAAAGGCAACACCCACAAGTATTTTTTTACTGGGCGATGCTACATCTTTACATGCAAAACTATAGAGGAAAATAGTGTAGAGTATATAAGATTATATAATAAAGTAGTGTTGATCTGATGTCTGGCTTGGAGAAGAGTGTATTTTTCCATTACACTGATGATTATTATACTTCATCAACCTTTACCTACATCTTTACTTTATTGAGGTAAGCAAACACAAACTGCACATCCCTATGCCATGCTATGTCTACAACAAAACTTAAGAATGAAATCAATTTATGAACACATCTTTTCTCAAGAGCAAAAGAATAATGGTAATATCTGATAGGACAATGCATCTTACTTCAGCAGAAGAGCTCCCATAAACAGAAGCAAAGGGGTCTAGAAGATTACTGAAGCTATGATTATAATGCTTTTCTCTCTCTATCTTAATTTTTTTCTTTTTTATTAATAAACCTGTCAAATATCTAACTTTTTTTTTTTTAATACTTCTTCAATTTTGTATAGCTTACATTTTTAGAAATTTATAGCAGTTAAATGTTGAAAATCAAGTGGTATTAATGCAGAAACAATAAAAATATAGTTGGCCTAGATGAGATACTTTTCTGCAAATTTTTATCCCATGGATTGTTTCCTGAACTCTCTGGGTATGATAGGTAATCATAATCTACAAAATAACAACTGGTACTAATGGTAGTGGGACACTTTAGTCAGACAAATTTCTGATTCATTGTTATTATAGTTAAGCAGGTAACATTACCAGTGGACTTAGTTTGTGCTACCAAGAATAGATCAATAGCAGTTTCCACATCAGCTGTAGTTGAATCTACCTTAAATCTGAAACACTTGGTGTTTAATATATTTTCATAGAATGCTTAGTCTATGAATAATTTTTTATGGATGTGAATGACCATGAAACAATTTATTTCTGAAGGGAAAACAGCTGAAAAGCTATGGATCAATTGCTTGGCCATTTTTAAAATAGGCCATCATATAGAGCTGTTTGTATACCCATAGTCAAGTGATTGAGAAAGAGAGCCATTAAATAAGAATTTGCTTTGCATCAATAATGGACTCATGGGATCCCTCATACTTAGAAAATTGCTAAATCGTTCTCAATTCTAAGAACTTCAAATATCCTAGGAAAGTGATATTTCCAGCATTTGTATATGATAACTTGCTTCTCTACTCCACCTGGTATGTCCATAGCTAACATATAATCTTATCAATTTTACATTTAAATTATTAGATTATAAAAGTGTATCAAACACCACAAAAAATACAGATTTATGGTATGTATTTTACATGGTACACTAGTATTCCATTGATGCAACACAATAATTTGTGCAACTAACCCATACTTGGTGTACTGGGTATATACATAGGCTTTTACCTATTTCTCACTTCACTGATGATTTGTTCCCAGTGGGATGAGGAAGCATACTCTGACAAGGAGCGAGAAGAATGCAGAGTATGGGAGATATCAGGAGGAGAGGGTCACTGACAGGAACTAGCTAGCAGAGACACCACACTCGGGTATGTGCATTATTTCACAGGATAAGCTTGTGAGTTGCAAGAAATTGTTTACTACTTTGGAAGCACTCCAGAAGTCAGCAGAGGGTTGCTGTTCAGTCTTGGGGATAGCTATCTTCAGGAATGATAAACTGTTGTACTGGCACTGGAGCTCGCCTGGGCATGACACAGAGACAATGGGTTACAAAGAGCTCATCTTTCCGACACAGTATCAAGGTACTGTACTAGAAACTCTCTCATTCTATTCCCCTTGCAGGTCACATCGGCAAAGAGTAGAGAGCAAGCAGGGTCATTCAAAGATTATACTGCCTATACTGTAGGGGTTGTAGGACTTGTCAGAAGGCTGCACCTCGGGCAAGTCATCGAGCACCTGATTCCCCTGCCAGTGATAGACGAACCACATTAAAAAATTGCAATGAACATTATGGGAAACTCTAACTGAAGTCACTCGGGAAAGAGATACATCCTTGTGGTATTAGCTTATGCCACCTGTTACCCTGAGGCATTTCCCATTAGATCTATTGATGCAGAGTGTGTAGCAGGAAAACTGGTCCCCCTCTTCTCCAGAGTGGGTGTGCCAGGGGAAATCCTCACAGATCAGGGCAGAATCATCACATCACAGCTGCTTACAGAGATCTATTAGATGCTCCATGTTTATCGATCCAAATGACACCATATAATTTGCAGTTTGACTGGCTGTTAAATACTTCAAACAGAAAACAGACCCTGAAGTCTATTCATGGAGGGAAAAGACTGGAATAATTTATTACCTTGTGTACTGTCGTATATCCCAAGTTTCTCCAAGCATCTACAAGTTTCTTTATGGCAAATCACTATGTGGAACCCTGGATGTGTTGCAAGAGACCGGAGAGGCAGACCAGTAGAGCAGTGAGTGTGTCATCTCACATGTGCTGAAGATAAGGGAGTGGCTTGAGAAGATGTCGGTGCTGGTGAAGGAGAATAAAACTATGGCAAAAGAGAATTAGAAGGCCTGATGTCAAGAATGCTAGGAAGTGCAAGTTGAAGTCAGATGACCAACTACTTGCACTGTTGTCCACCTCTACTCACAAGTTGCTTGTCCAGTAGTAGGGTCCCTACCATATTGTAAAGCAAGTTGGGAAAGTTTATTACATGGTGAAGATCGAGGTTCATTGGAAGAAACACAGGATATTTCATCTAAGCATGATAAGATTGCTGTATCCCTTTCTATCTATTTGCACTCAGAGGAACTCCAGGATGGAGATGTGGAGGACGATATACCTTTGTGGAAGGTGGATGTGGATGAGGGTATAGCAATGATTGGAGAATACCACACCCAACAACAAAAAATGGAGATCTGTCAGCTACTGGAGGATTTTGGAGACATATTCTGAAATAAACCCAGATAACGAATTTGTGAGCATGATCTTATCTTGAATTCTACTCAACTAATTCAACTTCTTCCATACAGGATACCTCAGGAATATCATGCTGCAAAGATGGGTTGTAGAGTATGCTGGATGTGTTTCATTATCTAACCTAGAGAGAGTCCCTGGACTGATTCAAAGATGGGTCACTGAGACACTCTGTAGACTATAGATGTCTGAATACAGTAACAAAATCAGACGACTACTCTATGCAACACATTGAAGACCTCATCAATAGACCTTGTCAGGCAAAGTATATCTCAACTCTTGACTTCACTTCCTAATATTGAAGTCTGTTGATGAAAAACCAAAATGGTAGCCATTAGTTTATATATACATGTTCACTGTAGGAGTGGAATTTTTGTTGACATTATATATATAATATGTATTAACTATTTTCAAAGATTCCAGATATATATTCACCATTTTCAAAGAGTTAAGAGTTTACAGGCTTTTTGCTTTCACTTTCAATGATCACTACTTCATTTGTAATCACACTCTGTTTTAAAAAAATGGATGCTGAAGCAATATTGAAAACTAGCAATTCTATTTTGTTTAAGAATCTTACTTAGCATCTAGTCAAAATGAAAAATTAGTAAAGAAAGTTGTCATAATCCTACTACACATACTCAACTACAATGAGTCTTCACCGTAAACTTCTTAAGATACTTTGAAAATGGGTGTGTGTGTGGTGTAGTTTTCTCAGAATATCTTTATTGGTAGGGACTGATTATTATTATATCCCATTAGGCATATTTCCATGTATGTTGGGGATCACCCGCCTGGGCAAGCCCCAACTACAAGCCCCGACATGAAGAATGATAGATAAGAGGCCTGCACAGGCAAACCTTGAACATGAACTGATATAATGTGATGAATGTAATGTAGACATAAGTAGTGACATGATGTAAAGGGGCGACAGGGGTCTAAAAGGAGAGCACCATCACCCCACCCCACCTCGTGTCAGGCTGGGGATTGTGAAATAGTGGCTGGGTTTGGAGGAGGAAGAGCAAGCAGAGCAGGAGGAAAACTGGATGCCAGCATGGTCAGTCAGAGCAAGATAGACCGGTGGCGTACTTCTCCTGAAAGTTGAAGAAAGCAGAGAAGAATTATGCCACTGTGGAGCGGCAGTGTCTAGCGATAGTGGAAGGGATTAGGCACTTTCAAGTTTACTTGACTGGAGTGAGGTTCAAGGTAGTCACAGACCATGGCTGCCTACAGTATCTGGCCAGCATGAAGGATGGATGGCTAATGAGATGGGTGCTGCGACTGCAGCCGTTCGACTACACCATCTCTCACCAGCCGGGACGAGATAATGGCAATGCAGACGGTCTATCCAGACAAGCGTGGGAGCCAACCAACCCAGAACATGAAGGCCTGGGCTCACTGCAAATCAGGGGATGTAGGAGTGTTGCGGATCACCCGCCTGGGCAAGCCGCAACTACCAGCCCCGACATGAAAATGATAGATAAGAGGCCTGCACAGACAAACCTTGACATAATGTGATGAATGTAATGTATGCATAAGTAGTGACATGAGGTAAAGGTGCGATGGAGAGTCTAAAAGAGAGCACCATCACCCCACCTCATGTCAGGCTGGGAATTGTGAAATAGTAGTTATGAAGCTTATCAATCTTGTTTAATCCTGTAGTTGTCATAGTATGGAGACATTGTAGATCACAGAGGTTGATCTACAACAATGTATAAGCCTAATTTTTTTTAAACTATCCCTAGAAACACATTGCCTTAGCATTAATCTTATAAAGTTCCAAATCCTGAAATATAAAATACTTCTAGCATTATAAAAGCTCTAGCCCTAATGCTGAATCAAGAATCCAAGCTCTATAATCAATAACCTTCACTAAATGGAGATCCAGCGATATCCCTAAGTATCCCGGCATGCAATAGGAGAGATTGTGAGAATACTGGGATTTATGTAATCATCCATAGACATCCCAAAGTAAGTTATTATACTATTTCCAGTAATTCATCCAGAGATAAATTGCCAGCCACGAATTATTTGAGTGTTTTGAGGAAAAACTGTCTAAATTAGCTCATTCTTTTCAAAATAGGCACATTAGGTTCCTTGGTAACATTACGAAATACTTTCTATTCTTTAGAAATGAGAGAAAACTGCTTTTGGTGAAAAGTTCTCCACTTTTTAACCATCTCCTTTATCTTTACATCAGAGAATTTCATAGCTACTTGGAGAAATTGCCAAGAAATTTATATCACAGATATGGCTATTTAAAGATTTTCAAAAAAACTCTCTCTCTCGAGAAAAAAAAAAGGATGATAGATTTTTTATAGCATTTATGCTAATCGGTTCTTCACTAATATGGGGGATAAGAGGAAGTCAAATCCAGCTGTTGGAGCTATATCTACATTTGCTGTTTTAAACACTAGCTAGTTATAGGGCTACTCAGAATATTTTGGAAGCTGTCAATATTCAAAATTTCAACAACTGCTGTATTTTCTAGTATAATATTGTCCGATGCAACATTATACCAAACTCCATGAATCATGTGACTTCTGGCATCACTTTTTTGTAAAATCTACTAGGCTGTGATCTGCTATTATTGTGAACATGAAACACACATCCATGGGTACATCCTTTATTGGCCCAAAAAATTGAAATTAAACCAAAATTGCTATGGTTTAGTTTGTTATGTTTAAATATTTGAGTGCAGATGTCAGTTGGCTATGTTAATATAGAGAGGTAGTCTAGATCAGCATCACAATGTCTAGAGATACACCAGTCCCATTATCAATGTCTCAGCGAAGACCGAGTCTCTATATGTGTCTATTAAAACTTCCTGTTGAACTGTACACAAGATATACCAGATACCTTATCATGATGGTGTTTTAATTTTTTGTTGTTGTTTGAGTCATATATGTATTACTAGTAGAATATCTGATACATGTTTGTTCAGGAATGGACCTATTATATGCAAGCAATACAAGGTAAAGCGAAGGTAGGTAAAACTAAATGGACAATTAATTTTATAGGATCCATTACCTTTCAATCATGTACACAAAATTCACAGATTTGTAAAAGCTGTCATACAAAATTTTTAAAGGCTAAGGGTAATCTAAATGCTGAGAACTATATACATGGGTACTTGCTTTTTTGGTTTACTAATCCAAAGTTGAACTCAAAGATTCTGTGCCTTTATGGCCTTTAAACACTTGGTCTAACTTGTTTATTGGTTATCAGCATATGCCTTGTCTTCTTGCTCTTGTTCTGTAGCCATCCAGAACTCCACATTCCTCACTGCACAAAAATCTTGTTGCTATTGTTCCTACGTCTTTTGGCTATTGTTCTGTACCCATGATCACTACATTATCCACCACACAAATTTTTGTTGTTATTCTTGAATACACCCAAATAGCAACAGCTAGAGCCTCATTCAAGGATATGGTAAAAGTTGCAAAGGAATACTTTGCCAAACAAACAGTATATATTTTGGTGGATTTCAGACTCAGACTGATTTGGGCTTGTTACTATTTTCCTAGGAGCATGAACTCCACAAACCTATCTACAATTCTGAGGGCCAGTCATTCGTTCTGATTTGATTACATCATTACTTAAGCCTTGTTGATCCTTACCAAACACTTTATTTTGCAATTCAGAAACAGAAAACTTATGGGTAAGTATTGGTTCTATTGTATGCGAGGATGAAATAATATAGATTCATAAATAGAAACTGATTTTAAAAGTTATTTTCACACCTTCTACAGCTTTTCAGACCTTACCTTAATTACCTTATGAATATTTCAGGCACTCTAAGATTCTTTATGAAAAAGTTCAACATTTACACTGCAAGGTAGATGCTAATATGTGTTTTAGCTGAGGTATGCATTTTCTTTTTTTAGATCTTGCTCATACAATCTAGGTTTCACATATGAGCAAGTTAATGGCAATTGTAATCACATGATTTAATCAAAGGCATGCACTGTTTCCACTCAAGACCAGGAATGGTGTAAGGGATATCAGATGGTTTGGAGTTATCAAGGAAGTACATCTAATCATGTTACTTGATGCATAATGGTATAGTGTGTTACTAAAACAGTTGAATTCATAAGATTGCTGTACCAAGAAGGAGGATCTGTCCATGCACTATTGTCCACTATATGCTATTGTTTTTACAAATGATAGACTATATACTCCATGAAATTATTTTTCTAATGTGTTATGTATATCCTCAAATAATATTCATAGCTCTAACAAAATTTATGTGGGGAAATTAATACACAAAAATTGGTTCACTTTAGAGCCAGAAGTAGGTTACCTGCACATGAATTAACACATTCCTGACCACAACAGATGTATCCAAGAATGCAACATTACCCAAATGCGCTACACTAGAGCTCTGGAATGAATTTCATGAAAGATGTTTCCTGGCAAATAAGTTCTTAGTCGCACTCTTCAAAGAAATAAAATGGAGGAAAACACACTATAAAATATGTTGCAAAAATCATCCACTTAAACGAAAATATCAGTAATCACAATGTCATAAAATTCTGCTCTTATTAATGAAGGCAGAAAATGATTTATAAACAAACACGTGAATGAGACATGACAAAATTTATAGCATGCTATACTACAGCTCAGTTGATGAATGTAAAGGTTTGCTAAAAGCTAAAATGACCTCAACAGTCTTTACTTTAAATACTCCACAAGAATAAAAGCATTTAGCTACACCAAATACCATAAATTTTTTTTTTATGTGGCACAAATTTTTGGTTCAGCACATAACCTAATGTGAATCCCTCTCAATTGAATGTATGACCCAGCAAGCATGAATACTCACCTCACTGTACCAAGTTGTTTACAGGCCAGAGAGCGAAATGGTCTGAAATATCCATTTTGAGCAAAATGTCTATAGTAAGTTTATCCTACATGGAGCTTTTCTGCCATTGATAGCCTCTGTGATGGGAAAACCCTTCTGCTAGGAAAGCTACTTGATTTCCTACAGATCCGCTCGCACCAACTTAGATTCTAGTCTCACACCAAAACCCACAGTTAGTCGAAATCAATCCACTTCCCGGATTGTATTACCCCTTACTAAAAGGACTGGTATATTTGGACAATAGTAAACTTACTACAACAAGACCATAATTATATACAAATAAGACGCTCAGATGCAAAACTCAATAATACTCTGGCGATACAACATTTCTCAATAAATCACAGTTCTCTCTCTAACTACAACAGTTCCGTCTCTTTCAGGACACCATCCTTGGCAACCAATCAGAATCCTTCGCAGTCTTGTACGTCACACGTTTCCAGGTGCGCCCTTTCATACCGGATTCTGCGGTCGGGTCAGCGGCTCTGTCTCTGTCTTCAGGCTTAGCCTCGGGGAGGAAGCAGTCATGGATAAAGGAGAGAGATTCCCTGACAGCCTCCAGATTGTTTATAAATGTGATGACCTCAAACAACACTTTATAGTTCCATTAAAACTGTTATAGTTTGTGAGCCCAACATAATTACTAGGACCTATCAGACCTTGCCAGGGCTAGTGATAAGTATGGTTTCGTGAATTTGTTAGGTAGTTGTTTGTAGTTAGACACATGCTTCTTGCTAAGTGGAGGTTGTCTTACCAACTCTCTGTTATAATTGTGCACATCTGCCTAACAACCAGATTTTATGGCATTTTTTCTTCTTTTATTGTTGTTAGGTAATCTAGCGTATCAGTACCTAAAAATTGATAATTCAAAAAAATTATGAGGATAGCTAAGATGATTGTCCTACATCACTTAAACCAAAAATAATTAGGTGAATGTGTACATAAGTAAATCTACACATACCATAACAATTATTATGGATGCTCCTTACTTTACCTAACATATGAGTGGTGACTGTTCGAAGCTGTCATTTAATGCTGGACATGACAATGATTCAGCAGGAAATATTTCACATTCTGGTATATAGGCCAATGTCAAGTTTTTCAATGTACTTCCCCTGCTGTTTGCATACTGTATCTCTTATCTCTTCACACTGACTAGAGGTAGGCTGGACAGAGATGCCTGACCCACCACACAGCCCAAACAGATGCAGGCACAAAAAGGGAACAGCTTTACGTAAGCATTCAGCACTTGCTCCAAGAGTTGTAAGTCCATTATCAATTGTGTGACTATGACCTCATCATTCTTCATAACCAAGAGATATCCAGTCGAACAGTAGGAGTATCTCAGAAAGTTGGTTAATTCAGTTATGCATATACCACTGGTCGTGGCATATACAGGTGGCTCAGAGCACGCAATGTCACCATCAGAATCATTAGTACTGCTACTGGTGTTAGATAATATCTATTATAAATATATAGATAATAATATTAGTAGATAAAATTGCAAGTTATTGTTTTGCTGCATTTGTTTGTTTGCCTGTCACAAATGTACTCAATAAGGGCATGATGTGTCTTTATCAAACTGGGTAAGCAGGTTATGTATGTACCATGGAGCAATTAATTAAACTTGAAGTCAGGATCAAAGGTCAGGCCAAAAATGCTTTATAGGTCTTTGCCTAATTTGGTAGGCAGATTTACCAAGCGCTACTGAAAAAATGTATTTAATAAAAGGAGAAAGTTAATAGTCATGCCAAAAAGAAAAAATATGATGGATCTTTAAAGGAACTTGGTCTGCAGATTAGGTATGTATATACAAGGAACATTCCATTACAGATTAAGGTGTAACAAGATAGATATGCTTCTTTGTAAACAAGTTTCGATCGTTCTTTTTAATAAAATGATGATAATGATAATTGCAACAGTAGCTTTGATGAATTATCTAACACATCTCTCTCTTCTACCAAGTGGTTGTCCATGATGAGATGTCTTTGTTTACCAAGATATCTTACAATGTAAAATGGAGAATGAGGAAACAAATACTCAGGTAACCTTTGCCTAATTTTTAAGGTTGTAGTTAGAATCCTGATGCCACAATGAGATGTGATGTGAGTGATTTATGTTTGTGATATGTCAGACACTCCTACCATGAAAACCTAACCACGATTTTTCATACTCGTACTAGGCCCCACACTAAGAAAATGGCAAGAACTTATTTGACCCCCAAAAATTAATGAATACACACAATACCTCACCTCTAACTTTAATAAATTGTAAAGTGATGTAGGCAGGAATACTAGACTCCAAACTCCAATAATAAGCAGGGAAATCAGAGCTACATCTGCATAGAACCAAGTTGTCTTTTTGTCAATTGAAGAGTTAGGAATTGTTGAAGAACTTTTCTTCGCTTCATAACTCTTGCTCATTATCCTATCGACTCCACAAAATATCTCTAGTTATTCTAACCCCAATGCAATGAAATATCTTGTTCCAGTAAACCAGTGAATGAGAAAAAATATGCAACAATAACGGCAATCTACTTACTTCAGCTTGACTAGCCCAGTATTGCAATAGCAAGCCTTGTGGTTTCTCAGAAGTGATAGTTAGATTCACTGCAATAAGTTTGTTAGGCTCAAATTGATGAATAAAGGTGATCAAGGCCAAATCTAGAGCTTAAAATACAGAAGAGGCTGGGTGGGCAGAGTACTAAACTCGGGAGCCAGATGGTTCTCGATCCTATCTTGATCAGGGCAGTTATCAATCTCTGGGCGGCACGAATATACTTGATACTCGCTGATTAATCCCGCCCCCCTACCCCCTTTCCAAGATTATTTTGGCTAGAGACCTTCGCAGCATACTTGATCGCCCCAATATGATATAACTAGATATAGTCATCATGGAACAACTCTAATAGAAATGAATACACGACATTGTGTGGCGAAGGAAGGTGCAATAAAAAATATATCGATCTCCAAGTATTGTCCTACTCCAAGCATAGCCACAGGCCTAACACTGTATACTGATCTATAAAATATTGATGTCATCAGGTAATACGGCTAAGTAGCTAAATGTAGTGTAGTTTTCAAAGTGCTTCAGCTCAATATTGACAGTAACTATTTTAGAACAGGTCTGTGACAATCATTTCCATCTTAGCAAACTTTATGAATAGAGTGGTTAATTCAGAATGAAACTTCACCTGAGCCTAAGAAAGCTTCTCCGTGTTGGCTGTTGTGCTTCTCCTATGAATTTTTGTAACACTCGCTGTTTTTATTTGTTGTTTTTCAAATCTCGGTTCTCTTTGTTCTGTTGTTTCAGAAGCAGACTTTCATTTTTCTCTCTCTCCTTTTCTGAAGTCTATTTTCTTTATGCATTCTGGCAAACCAAACAGCTAGCTCTTCTGCTTAATGGAATTTGCAACTGTGCAGGTAGCTATTGTTTTAGTATGCACATGCGTGCAAGAATTCGCATGATCGTCACAGACCAGTTCTAAAATAGAAATGATCATCACTCCTTCTTTGTTCCTGGCCTAGACCAGTGCAGCTGCTAATACAGCTGTGATTTGTAGCTATCTTTCTCACAGCACTCTCTAGTTAAGAGCTGTATTGTAAACACACACACAACAAAGTAAATTGCTAGCTAAAGCTAACTTAAGCTGTGGGCACTTAGAAAGTTCTTTCTTTTGATCATGTCTATAGCAGTATTTTTTGCTATAGATGAGGTTTATAGCTATAGCTTTCTCACAGCTATCTCAAGTGCTCCATTGTATAGAGTGTGTCCACTTTAGTGTCTGTTTCAAGCTCCTAGATCTCAAAAGCAATCTTCAAGATTTAGTTAATGGCAGACTGTTATGGTGCTCTTATCCCTGTACAAACATGGCCACATGGAGTGTAGAAGCTTTATATGAACCTAAGGAAGTTTCTAGATGGACATGAATAATTTTCAATGTGTAGAGATAGATTATCTTGCTAGATAGAGCTAAAGTATGAGAGTAAGATCCTCTTTTCTCTCAAGCATTGTATATTAGGACTTTTAAAGATACAAAGCTTGGTAATTTTATTTTACAAACACACACACACACACACACACACTTCCTGTAATAGTATATTGTGCCATATCATCACAGAGATTCAGCTATAGCATATTCCAGAAGATATCTGATCGCCTAAGCATTTCTACACCCAAAAAGCATGCTTATAGCCTTTAGTACTGAGTAAGTATGCCATAGAAACAGTTCAGCTACACAGAAAAGAAATTGCTAGCTAGGTAGTGACTAAGAAGTAATACCATGGTACTTCTAAGCTTTATCTACTTGCCTAGCATTGATGTGGGGGGGGGTTGCGAATAGCAAATCTAGCTTGTAGGCAACTTAGTGCATATTAGTGTCACACCTGTTCCTCTGTCAGCAAAATATATGGCCCAGATGAGAGTGGTACTCAACACAATCTTCTTGTTGTATCCTGCTCTTCTAAGAAGCAGAGCTATCACAAAAGGTAAGATGATCTAGTTGTTCAATGTTAGGTAGCCAACTAAAAGCTAGGCTACCCATTGACCAACCACAAGTTACTTCATTCTTCATGACAATTATTACCATGATCTAGGTAGTTAGCTCTAATAGGATGCTAACCGATAGATTTGATAGAGCTAATGTAGCTAAAGTAAATTGTTTCAACTGAGAGTTTGCTCAGAGCAATATTAGCTGCTATTATCATCCTGTCTTCAAATGCAGGTGTATATCTTCTGAACAAAGAAAATTCAAGTTCTTAAATGAATAAATGTTAAGTTTTATAAAAATGAATAACCTGCAAAATCGGGAAGAAATCTAGAGAATTGAATTGTAGTATGAGGAGATGGAAGTGAGTGTGTGGGGGGTGGGGGGGGGGGGGGGGGGTGGCTTGATAACTGCAAGTGTAGGGGAGCTGGAGAGGTAGTTTTACTCCTTGGAATGTCAAAGAAGCTCCACTGCCACGGGATACTGGTAGACACAATAATTCAAGTATAAGCTGCTCATGTGTTCCTCTGCATGTCAAGATTTCTAGTAATAATAAATAATAATAGTAATAGTAATAGTAATAGTAATAGTAATAATAGTAATAATAGTAATAATAGTAAGGTCAATGGTGGGTTTCGTTCTACTTGTACTTTGTGTGATGCTCAGTGTGGGTATCATAGCTCAAAGACTGGCCTGCACCCTTTGTCACAACTTGGCAAGGCATGTTAGAATTACTGCATAAGCATTCAGAAAAGGAGCATCACAAGTTAGCAGTCATTAGATCAGATGGATTTGTTAGTGCCTTTAGAGGTCATCAGCCTAACCTCCAATATAAGCATTCAGAAAAGGAGCATCACAAGTTAGCAGTCATTAGATCAGATGGATTTGTTAGTGCCTTTAGAGGTCATCAGCCTAACCTCCAATATCAACTTGATACGGTTAGGTTGCTACCAACAGAGTGATGTTAAAATCAATTGTAAATAAAACTGTTTTGTGTGGGTGACAAAACATTCCCTTGACAAGTCACTATGATTCTGAACTGCCTACATCAGCAATTTCTGGGGTTTACTATTCTTCAGAGTGAAGCTGGCAATAAAGTCCTAGAAGACCATCTTGCCAGTGCTACAAGAAATGCCACCTATATATAAGTAGTTATTTAAAATCAAATATAGGCATTCTTGGAGAGCAGATTAGAGGATCACACCACTCAGAATGTGAAAAAGCCTCATGGTTTATATCAATAGCAGATAAGGTCACAGACTTAGCTAATGGAGAGCGGCTGAGTCTTGTCATTAGGTATGTCCATCTGTTGAAAGCATATCCTCTCATTCCTTGAATATGTCACTGGTATAACCAGTGCTTAGCTGAGAACATTTTAGGATTCTTGGGAGATTGCAATTTAGATTTCATGAAGTTGCAAGGTCAAGCCTATGATGGCATTGGAAACATGTGTTGTAGGACATGGGCTGCAGCCATTGTTATATCTCAATATCATCTGGCACTATATCTCCATTGCACATAACACTGTTTGGTTGTTAAGTTATTTGATTATAACATGATGGGTATTCTAGGTCGGAGTTTTGTGTATTTCGCTGCTCATCCAAAATCCAGCACATTCTGGAATAGTCCTTAGATGATACACAACCCAGGCTTAGCAGTTTATACGTTTAAAAAACCTATGCCGAACTCGATGGGTTCAGTGACTAGATGCTCTCAACCTCTTCAGTCACTTTAACCTTCTATTGTAGCATGCATAGAAAACATACATAAGTAGTACTATCTGAATGGTCTGCAGATTCGATAACTTATGCCAGAACACTTTGTAGTAACTGTCAATCAACCTTCCTGTGGTTATATATGTACGTCCTTGTTGTAGGCACTTGCGGTCAAGTGGGACTTCTAGAACATTCTAGTTACCTCGTGACCGTTGGTGTAGTCTCGTGACAGTAGAGATTTCGACTTGTAATAGTCTTGGAGTGTGTGCTTTCATATGTATGCTTTCGTACAAAATATAAGGTGTTTGCTTACAAATACAATACTGGCGACGAGGATAAAACTGTGATGGCATTGCACGGAAGTTTGAATGAGTTCGATGACGCCAAGGAAGATTGGACATCCTATACGGAACGGTTGATCCAATATTTTACATCGAATGACGTGGACTCCCTGAACAAGCAGAGGGCCATACTGATCAGTGTATGTGGACCCAAGACGTACCAGCTGATTAAGAGCTTGCTGGCACCAGCAAGCCCAGCCACAAAGACCTTCGTGGAGATCGTGGACCTAATGAAGAATCACTTCCAGCCCAAGCCATCACAAATTGTTCAACGCATCAACTTCCACTCAAGGGATCGTAAGCAGGGAGAATCAATGGCCACATATATAGCACAACTAAAGAAACTGTCCGAATACTGTGAATTTGGGGACACCTTGAATGACATGCTTCGGGATCGTCTGGTCTGTGGAGTAAATGATGTACACATACAGCGTAGGCTCCTGGCAGAGCCAGATTTAACGTACAAGAAAGCATTAGAATTTTCTCATGCCATGGAAGCAGCTGAACGCAATACACAAGAACTACAGGCACATCAGAAACCTACAGTAGATGGCAGCCTGCATGCTCTGGAGATAGGAACAGCCCCCTCTCATCTAAATAGATCAAGGGCAGCAAAGAACGCTGGATGTTACCGGTGTGGGGGAAGGCACCTCTCTGTTGAATGTAGGTTCAGAGAAGCAAATTGCCATAACTGTGGGGAAATGGGTCACATCGCCAAAGCATGCCGAAGTAGGCCCAGTGGTCATCAACAACCAACACTACCTCGAACTCCAAGAGTACTCTACCCACCAAGGGGGACTAATCAAGTTCAGGATGACGACAACCAAGTGTTAGACCCCGAATATACCTTGTACAACCTGAGAGATCAAGCCACAGCTCCTATATTAGTGACAGCCACTATCAATGAGGTAAAGCACCCATTTGAGCTAGACACAGGGGCTACAATGTCGATCATGAGTGAAAAAACCTACCGACAACTTTGGTCAAAACAAAAGGCACCACCACTAAGACAAACGGCAGTTCGACTGAAGACCTATACAGGACATGCTTTGGGTGTGTTGGGCGAGATAGATGTCACTGTATCACTCAACCAACAAGTCAAGGAGCTCAGCCTCCTCGTAGTGGAAGGGGATGGCCCCAGCCTATTGGGTCGTGACTGGCTGAAAACTCTGAAAGTGGATTGTGGCCAACTGCATCAAGTTCAAGATGCAACAGGGATCCAAAAACTCTTGGTGAGTCATGAGTCTATATTCAAGGATGAACTGGGGAGTGTGAAGGGTCAGAAGGCAAAAATGTACATTGATCCTAGAGTTCCCCCCAAATTCTGCCGGGCTAGGACAGTGCCTTTCGCTTTAAGGGAAAAGGTAGAGAAAGAGCTTGACCGATTGGTAGGCAAAGGGGTAATTGAGCCAGTGGAATTTTCTGAGTGGGCAGCACCAATAGTCCCAGTGGTTAAAGGGGACGGGTCAATTCGGTTATGTGGGGATTACAAGATAACGGTGAACAGGGCAACACATGTAGACTCTTACCCACTACCACGCATCAACGACCTTTTAGCATCACTGTCAGGGGGGACTTCATTCTCCAAGCTCGATTTGGCACATGCCTACCAGCAAGTTCCTCTGGAGGAACAGTCGAAGTATTACACCACCATCAACACGCATAAAGGTCTATTCAGGTATAACCGCCTACCTTTTGGAATATCCTCGGCTCCGGCCATATTCCAAAGAATTATGGAGAACATTTTGCAAGGCCTCCCACACACGTGTGTATATATCGATGATATACTCGTAACAGGAAAGACGGAGGCAGAGCACTTGGAAAACCTGACAGAAGTTTTCACGCATCTAGAGAAGGCAGGGTTGCGGCTCAAGAAGAGCAAATGTGCATTCCTCTTGCCATCAGTTGAGTATTAGGGCACATAATCACAGCAGAAGGTCTGAAGCCAAGCAGGCAGAAGATCCAAGCAGTAATGGATGCCCCAGCCCCAAGGGATGTGTCGCAACTGAAAGCATTCTTGGGATTAATAAACTATTATGGCAAATTTCTACCCAACCTTTCATCATCCTTAGCACCTCTTTATCAGCTACTGCAAAAGAAGACAAGGTGGTGCTGGGGGAAACATCAGGAGGAGGCTTTTTCGTCAGCAAAAGCAAAGCTCACCTCAACTACCGTACTGACACATTTCGACCCAGCTAAGGAATTGACATTGAGTTGTAATGCTTCACCATATGGAGTGGGAGCAGTTCTCTCTCAGAAAGCAACAGATGGGGGGAAAAACCCAGTGGCTTATGCATCTCGGTCATTAGCCCCAGCAGAGAAAAGAAACTCCCAACTGGACAAAGAAGGACTGGCCATAATCTTTGGAGTTAAGAAGTTCCATCAATATCTCTTTGGCCGCAAATTTGTGATCCACTCTGATCACAAACCACTCCAGCACATATTTGGAGAAACCCGACCGGTGCCACCGCTAGCATCGGCCAGGCTACAGCGATGGGCTCTGATACTAGGAGCATACGACTACGAGATCACCTATATCCCAGGCAGAGACCTTGCCCATGCTGATGGGCTTAGTTGTCTTCCACTGCCAGAATTCCCTGCCACAGTTCCACTACCAGGTGAAACCATTTTGCTATTGGAGAACCTGGAAACTTCGCCAGTAACCTACAAAAACATACAGGCATGGATCAGCCAGGATCCAGTGATGTCCAAAGACAGACAGTACTTGTTGAATGGTTGGCCTACGGTGGACAAGGAAACCTTTGGTCCATTCCTGCGCGTAAAGGATGAGTTAAGCGTGCAGGATGGATGCATACTATGGGGAAGCAGGGTGGTAATTCCTCCAACAGGACGATCAACTGTCACAGTAATGCTTCATGCCGGTCACCCAGGAATCTCACGCATAAAAAGTAGAGCTCGGGAGTGGGTATGGTGGCCAACAATGGATCAGCAACTGGAGACAAAGGTGAAGGAGTGTGAACAATGTCAGCTAACAAGACACTTACCACCCCATGCACCCCTCCAGCCTTGGGAATGGCCACAGCACCCCTGGTCAAGGATACATGTTGATTATGCCGGCCCCTTTTTAGGAAAAATGTTTCTGCTAGCAGTTGATGCTCACTCTAAATGGATGGAGGTGGTGATAGTAAATACGGCAACCTCAACAACCACAATCGAGAAATTGAGGACAATGTTTGCCACACATGGACTTCCAGTCGAAATTAGTTTCGGACAACGGATCAGTTTTCACTAGCCAAGAGTTCCAGGATTTTATGCTAAGGAATGGAATTCAGCACATACTGACCGCTCCGTACCACCCAGCATCCAATGGTCAAGCTGAAAGGGCAGTCCAGACATTTAAGGAGGGAATGAAGAAAAATACCTCAGGCTCGTTAGAAACAAGAGTAGCCAGGTTTCTTTTCAACTACCGGACAACTCCACACACCACAACTGGGGTGTCCCCAGCTGAATTGTTGTTTAATAGACAATTAAGGTCACCTCTGAGTTTCCTGAACCCTGACATGGCATCCCGAGTAGCGACAAAACAGCAGAGACAGAAGAATGACCATGACAAAACAACAGCCAGAGCTAGAGAAATTCAGGTGGGCGAGGAGGTGTTGGTGCGGAATTTCCCATCAGGGACATCCTGGCTGGCTGGCATTGTGACAGAGAAACGAGGACCGTTATCATTCATCATCACACTTGAGGATGGACGCATGGTACGGAGGCATTTGGACCACGTTAGGCTGAGAGGAACTAAAGCCGACTCACCCACAACTGGTGGGGAAGGAGATGCAAATAGGGAAGATCGTACCACATCTGACTTACCAGCCACAGGTAGTAGGGACATTCCAATGTCAGGATCACCCTCACCAACAGAAGCAATCATAGCTCCACATGAAGGAAATCAACCGGAAACTTTCCCCACAGAAGTGAGACAAGAGAATTCCGATGTTCCCAAGGAACCTCACTCCCTGCCACCAACAGGAGCAATCATAGCACCACATGAAGAAAAACAACCGGAACCTCGCTCCCTGCCTGGCCGAAACCGGCACTCCGCCAGAAACTGTGGACCCCCTGACCGTTATAAGCCCATGTTCAGAATTGAGGGGAAATCTAACAATGCTCCCCTAAGGGGGGAGGAATGTAGTAACTGTCAATCAACCTTCCTGTGGTTATATATGTATGTCCTTGTTGTAGGCACTTGCGGTCAAGTGGGACTTCTAGAACATTCTAGTTACCTCGTGACCGTTGGTGTAGTCTCGTGACAGTAGAGATTTCGACTTGTAATAGTCTTGGAGTGTGTGCTTTCATATGTATGCTTTCGTACAAAATATAAGGTGTTTGCTTACAAATACAATACACTTTTGCTAACAATTATCACAACAGATTTGTTTAGTGAAATAGTTATCCCAAATGCTGGTCTTAAGTTGAAACAAGACAGTCAGATGCATGTGTAAAGGCTTTGTGCAGCCATGCATGACAACCAAGTCTCTCCTTCAAGAGACCTGGGTGATTGCTCAAAAGTTTATCACAAGGCAGTAGCACAAGTACTGGGCCTTTCTGAAGCAGGCATTCAGACAAAACTTTGGCCAAGTTCTTGGTCAAAAAGCTCAGGTGACGGCAAATCACTAAAATAAACATCCACACTATCAGAAAAATTTACATCATTCTTCGTACACAAAATAGAATGGCTGTACATTCACTGATGATGCCATTCTTTCAGCATGTATATATATTTTATGAAATTCATTATTGATATTAGTCCTTATTCCTTATTACCTTGTAGTATGATAAAACACCATCAATCTGCTGAAATGCCTGAACTACATCGAGTGTTGTACTCTGTAACTTCACTGTAATGCCAGCCACATGTGAAAGAAACTGATAAATAATCAATATGCAGAGTGTCTTGCTGCCCAACGGGTTTTACATAAGTCAATAAAGGGCGCCCTCTTACCAACATTACTCTTAACTATTTCTATATATCAATAATTGATTCCTTTTAGGTCTATTCAAGAAAAACTTGCAAATACTCTTAACTTTGTCTATCACATTCCTTATCATTGGTAGACTACAAGAACAACCAATTACAAGCTTCAGACAATGGCCAGTGCAGTGTGTGTACACTGCCAAAGGAGATTTTTCTCGGATCAGAGCCTTGAAGCCTACCTGGACACTAGACATGTTTGATGCACCATCATATCCTTGACCTCGAACATTCTTGACATCAAGTCCTATCTCCCAAGTCCTTTAGCACACATGTAGCAATGGCCACCCCTGTAATACGAGTTAAAACTGAAAACTTCAAAAATTCTTCCCGTATTAGAATTGACAAACCGAACACATAGTGGCATTATTTATTTTTTAAATTAAAGGATGTTATTTCATCAACCATTAATGAAAAGTATTTAGCATCAATTACTTCTTTTACTATATTATTCTGAATTATTGACCTGCCTATAATATAATATCGATCACTTCATTTGGTATTCTAGGTGATATATATGTCGCATTCTTCACCCTTGGATGCTGTAGATGCAACTTCAACAAAGGATCATGCTCCGCTAAAACATTCAAGAAAGCAAGAAAGTTTCCAGGATTTCCTGTATGGTTGTGACTCTCCTTATCACCTCTTAGTGCAATACACTGTCGACCACAAAATAGAACACCTTCAGCGCAATACTTCACAATATGCCTGTTGTCTCGTATATTTCGAACACATTCAGCATTCATACGAACATCAATATTATGCTCAGGTTTGTCAATGGACTGTAGCAGAGCTCTAGCATCAGCAACAGCATTAATATGATAAGCATTAATATGATAAGCAGTGGAACCATGTGTACCAAGTATTTTATTTACTTTAACCCACTTCTTAAAAGGCTTATTCACAAGCACACCCCATTTAGTCCTATCTGAAGCAAGCAACGCACAATATTTACAAAATCCACCCTTGCTATATACTTACCATGGATATTTTTGGAGCCATTTCACCTGAAAGCTCCTATTACACCTGGAATCGTTCACTTTAGGTAAAGTAAACATACTTCCAGGTATAAAGTGCTCGGTTAAGATCTTGTACTTCTGTCCAAGAGATAAGGATTTTACAGCATCTTGGACTGCGTCAACTGAAGACCACATTACAGGCTTTATAACACAGCCTATATCCACATCACTGGAGATACTGCATACTGCAGCCTCTTCAATTCTAGTGGCAACACTACAACAGGTATTACCAGCCCTAGAATCATCACTGCTCTCATTGTCACTGCTGCTATTCTCATCTTTATTAATAAATGTCACTACTTCCTCTTTGTCACTTACTACTCCACTCTATCCTGGTTCACTCCGCTCTTCTTCGACTTCTACCACCCTTTTGAAATATTTCAGGAGCCCGCTAGGGTTGCCAAACAGTAACTTTCTCTTGCTCGCCATTGTCAGCTGCCAACTCTGCTCAGAAAAACAAGCACATGTGACGTAACGTACCTTACCAGCTTTTCTGCAAGTTGAAAGGGTTGTTCGATTGAACCCCCCCTGGGTACGGGCCAGATGATGGGCCTGTGTACCAAAGTAGTATTGAACCTGATGCATGATCTGAAGAATAGTGGACATGAGTTGTATACCGATAATTACTACACAAGCCCAACCCTCTATCTCACCTTGTTGTACAACCTTGGAATAAATGCGTGTGGCACTGCCCGTAGCAATAGACACAAATCAAAATCGAGGCATTATGATTATAAATCAAATGGTCCTCTTTTGGCTGCTGTGTGGGTGGACAAAAGGAGCATATACTTTTTGTCCACCTTTCACCCTGCTGTACCGGCTTCTACAGTGAAGAGACGCAAGCTGGATGGGTCTCAGGTTGATGTGTCGTGTCTTCCTCTTCTGGTTGAATACCAGAAGTACATGCGAGGTTTAGAACGTGGAGACCAGTTGTCCGGCTACTACAACATTGGGAGGAGGAGTAAGAAATGGTGAAAAAGGGTTTTTTCTTACATTCTTGCGTGCTGCATCCTCAACAGCTATTAGTGCAATCCAGCATAACCCTTCCAAACTTGTTTTGCATATAACTTTTTTGTTTCTCAAGATATAATATTTATATATATATATTCTGAATCTGCATAAAAAATACTACAAGTGAGTATTTTACTGTAAGCTAAAAGTAAGAACTAAAATATAACCTATCAGAGCATGCTAAATTGTCACGTGCAGCTTGTTGCTATGGGAACACTATGGGATCACGCGGGCCATAATCTTGCGATTGATTTAGCATGCGACTGCGTGTAAAAGTTGATTGAGTGTTGTTCTGAAGTTTCTAGAGTTCACGATGTCTACAGCTACCCCCTGGAGTAGGAAGAGAAAAGCTAGAGCAAAGTCTTTGAAAATGCTCGCTGGTAAGACGAAGAGGATGTCTGGAGATTGTGCCGTCGATGGCGCTGTTGGTGGTGCATCTGGGGCAGCTACGATGGCTTCTACAGAGCAGGGTTCTATCTACTGGGGGGGGGGGGGGGCGGGGGGGAAGCTTCCCCCCCAAAAGTTCCAGCTTCCCCCCCAAAATATTTTAGAGGAAATTAGTATCATTTGGCGAGCGAAGTGAGCTCACAGTACTGCCTGATCACATCACTTAGTGTGTGTCCCATCTTTCAAGGATATTTGGACATCAACATTTCACAACTGCCCAGGTATAGGCATAGCAGTATCGTTGGCATAGCAATATTTGCTTGCCTTCACATTGTAGGTCTGCGCTATATAGTAGATATTAGGTAGCAGCCTGCCTATAGCATGCAGGCCATTACATAAGGTGTTAGTGGTCACTCTGTGACCATCCTTATGAAAGGTCATCAACACCTCACTGGCCTCAGTCCTGATTCACTACCACACCCAGTAAGCACATGCAGTAGTATTCCAGCTGTTCTGCTGCCAGCAAGCTAAACATGGATAAGTTTGTTACTAGAAAGAGAGCTAGTGAAGAGTCACCTCAACAACCACCTGGAAAGAAAGGAAAAATGAAGTCATATAAGGATAATTTGAGGTATGACACTAAGTGGAAGGTGAACTATCCTTGGATAGAGTATGATCCGAAGAGTAAGGGCATGCTGTGTTCAGTTTGTAAGGTACATGGGAAAGTACCAGTGCAATCCAGAGGGTCTTAGGTGAGCAGCTCTGTGAGCAACTGGGTTAAGGCAACATCTCTTTTATCTAAACATGACAAATCAGACTGGCATGTTGCAGCGCTGGAAAAAAGGGCTATTTCTCTCTCTCTCTCTCTGAACAAGGGACTGTAGTTGAACAAATAGTGGCAGCTAGTGAGGAAGACAAGAAAGAAAAACGTGAATTAATGAAAACACTTCTTCGATCTCTGTATTTCCTAGTTAAATTCCATATTCCACATACTACTACCTTCAACTCTCTTCTAACGTTGCAAATTGATAATGGGAATGTTAAGTTGCAAATGCACCGCAATACATGCCCGCAAAGTGCTACATATGAGTCTTACATGACAATAGTTGAGTTTCTCTCAAGTATTAGTGAGATTATCAAGGAAAAACTCTTGGTTAGCTTGAAATCTAGTGCATATTACTCATTGATGGCAGACGAGTCTACAGACTCTGCATCACAGGAAGAATTGTCTGTTTGTGCTCGATGGCTTCACGAAAATAAGGTAGTTGAACATTTCCTTGGAATCATCCATGTTAAAGAAACAAATGCTAAACCATTTCTAAATATCTTTCTGATTTTCTTAACTCCCATGGTATCAGCTGTGAGAAGTTGCGTGGATTTGGCTTTGATGGTGCCAGCACTATGTCAGGCCATAAAACTGGTGTGCAAAAATGATTGAGGATGTTGGCACCTTCTGCTCTCTATATTCATTGCCGATGTTATAAGCTACAGCTCGCTTCCATTAATGCAGCTCTGCTAATGAACACCAGGAAGTGAAAAGGGTATTGGGTACACTGTTGACAATCTGGAAATCGTTTCACTATTCCCCAAAGAAGGCAGAAAAGCTGGTTGAAATTCAAGCTCAACTTGATTGTCCAGAAATAAAAATGCAGAAACCTAGTGACACCAGATGGCTTGCTCGTAAAAGGGCAATACGAGCAGTGTGTAGAAGTTTAGCAGCTTTAGTTGGTACATTTGAAGAAATCTATGATAATACAGGGGATGCTGAAGCACATGGAATAGCAGTTCTGTTAACAAAATACAAGACTGTAGCTAGCATTTACATGCTGTCAAATGTCATGCACATCGTGGCCAAACTTCAGGGTAGTTTGCAAAGCAAACAAATTGATCTTGCTAGTGTGCCAACGATGGTGAGTAATACAATAAAAAGGCTACAGGAACTGAAAGAACATCCAAACACCAGCACGTGGTTCAAAGATCATATGGAAGTTTTTTCTGATCCTGCACAGCTTGGAAAGAAAAATATTGTTGTAAGTGAAGAAGATAAGGCCAAGTTTTTACAGAGAATTTACCGTCCATACATACAGAGTGTAGTTGATCACATCAATGTCAGAATGGGGTCAACTGATCTCATCTCTGCAATGTCTGTGTTTGAGCCACAACATCTTCCTGACACTGAAGACAAACTTCCCAATTATGGCGTGGATAAAGTTTTGGAACTGACAAATTTCTATGGAGCTGTGCAGAAAGTGCAATATGATGGAGAGGAATGAATTTCACAGCCTGACATTGAAGCTGAAGATACACTTTCTGAATGGAAATTATTCAGGCGGCTCATATTTATGCAGTACAGGAGCAGTTCTATACATCAAGTCCTGTCCAAGCTGATTAGCCAAGGTGACATTGCAGATGCTTTCCCCAATTTGTCTAGGCTATATAGCTGGAATTATTTCTGTTCTACCAGTTACAACAGCAACTGTTGAACGTACAGTAGTATGAAATTCATCAAGACGAGGCTTCGAAACCGAATGGGTGAGGACACACTCGAAAACACTATGCGCATCTGCATTGAAGGTCCTGATACTCTGTCTCATGACATTTTAGAAGATATAATTAATCATTACAAGTCTGTTAAAACACGTAAAATTAATTTGTGACCATCCTCTCATTTATACACTTTCTCAAGAATATAATAACTATAGGTATGATTTTGTGTACCCTACAATAATTTTTCTTCACACTGACTCCCCGCTGGAGAAAATTATAAATTGTTTGGGGGTGGGGGAAGCTTGGGTTACAGTAACACAAGCTTCCCCCCCAAACACTTTTTTCTAGATAGAACACTGCAGAGCCTATTAATATTCTACAACAACAGAATATACCAGTGGAGCCACCAGAGCCTACAGTAATCTTACCTGTTTCTGCTGGTGAACAAGATAACCATAGCAATCGTGAGGCTGAAGAGGAGAATGAGGAAGAGGATGATAGTGATGGAGAGTCGTTTAACTAGTCTAGCTATAGATACTTAGCTATTGCTACTTGGGTATATATTATATATAGTTAGTTTAGCTATAGAAAGTCAATGACGATTTTACAATACTTTTCTAGAGTTCAGCGAGGAGGATGCTCAGGAATGTTTAGACGATTTTGTCATGACCCTGCCTTCAGATCTCCGTAAGATGATGTCTCTGGTTATAATGAAAAGCTTTATGGCTAGACATAAGTGCAATAAGCAGCAGTCAGCCACAGAAGCAGCTTCTATGTTGGGATTTCATGAAAAGACCGATTCATGGAGAACAAGGGAAAGCTACCAGAAAGCATGCAGGGAAAATATCAAAGAGTTACAGTGTATTATGATGAAAAGGTCAGTTATTCATTCTTGGAGATGAATTTAGCAACTGCAATATTATTGTTCGGTATTTGTCTTTTTTAGATCAACCTGAAGGCAGCCGAATGGGTTCGCAAAAATGCTTTTGTGAAGGGGGAACCAAATATGACTGCCCATAGTTTCTGCTTTTGGGTGAATGATGAACTATTGCCATCTAGTCACTTGTCACCACAGGACCCTAGGCATATATCGATCAGTACAGCACGGCGATGGCTCCATCATCTTGGTTTCAAGCCTGTCAGCCATAAAAAGGGTGTTTACATTGATGGGCACGAGAGAGAAGATGTTGTTAAGTATAGAAAGGTAAGACCTTGTGTTACATGCACATAGGAATAATGGTATATATATATTTATATTATATATATCTATATTGTTATAATAGGAATACTTGAAGGAAATGGAGTCTCTGCGTGATGAACATCAGCCTCTTCCTCAGTGTTCTGATGAGCTGCCGAGAATTCGCAATGAAGCGGATGAGGATTAGAAGAAACTTGTTATAATTTTTCATGACGAGTCTATTTATAACAGCAATGAGGGTCAGACGTGGATGTGGGGAGAAAAAGACCGACCAGCTATTTTACCCAAGACCAAGGGGAGTGGAATTATGATCTCTGACTTCATCGATGAACATGATGGGTATTTGCATCTTAGCGATGAACAGTATGAACAGGCTAAAGTGTTTAACCCTGATGTTACTCAGCATGCACGAGTCCACTTTGAATACGGTGCCGAGCGTGGTGGGTATTGGACCGGAGATCAATTTAATGAACAGATGGAAAATGCTTGTGCAATTGCAAGATTCAAATATCCCTCCTCTTCACATACTGTTTGTTTCATCCTTGATCAAAGCAGTTGTCATTGCAAGTATGCTAATCTGTCCCTTAATGCCAGGAACATTTTGAAGTTGGATGGAGGACCACGTAAGGTTAGAGACACTGTTTGGGGGAATCAAGTAATGGTTCAACCAAACGGAACTGCTAAAGGACTGCTAACCATATTAGCTGAAAGAGGGCTCAATGTAACTCATTTGCGTGCAGACGACATGAGAACTATCCTGTCAAATCACAAGGACTTCGCAGATGAACTAACTCAAGTGCAACACACTGTTGCTAAGTACAACTACAAGTGTGTTTACTTGCCTAAATTCCACTGTGAGCTGAACCCCATTGAGAGGGTTTGGGGGCAGTCCAAGACGTATGTGAAAGCTCACTCTAACTTCACCTTAATCAAGCTACGCAAACTTCTCGATCCTGCTCTCAATACAGTGGATTTGGACCTCATCAGGAAATATTTTCGCAAAGCAAGAGACTATGAGAGAGCTTATAGAGAAGGTCACAATGCTGGACGGGCTGTGGAAGATGCCATCAAACAATACAAATCTCATCGAAGAGTGCGGGTTGAAACTTTTTAATAATGTCCAACATGTATATACACTAGTTAAAACAGTCATTGTATATACATGTAGTGATTCTAGTAAGAGGATGATCTCGTATTCAAAAATTTATATCTCAAGAAATAAAAAATAAAAATTTAATGTGCTCATATGAGATTGTAGAGTATTGCTTTCTCTACAAGAAAACATGTTGTATTATTTTATCGAGGTCAGCAAAGTTGTCAATTAGTTTTGAGTGGAACTTCTCATAACATCTGAGGTTTGGCCTGAACCACAAAACACTCACTTGTAATCAACACTCTATCACCATACCAAATATGGGAACTTCAATGTAAAGGGTACTTGAGAAAAGTCTAATTATAGGGGGAACGCGAAAAATTAATTTCGCGACTGCGGTTAATGGAATGCAAAAAATGCAAAAAATGTGCATGGAATTGGAAACAATGATTCATCCTCTATTATTTGCCATAATTTCAAGTCTTAAAGATGTGTACAAGTTAAGTTATGCATGGTTTTACAATAACACTGTTTGGGGGCAGTTATGCTGGATTGCACTATTCTACAGTGAAGAGACGCAAGCTGGATGGGTCTCAGGTTGATGTGTCGTGTCTTCCTCTTCTGGTTGAATACCAGAAGTACATGCGAGGTTTAGAACGTGGAGACCAGTTGTCCGGCTACTACAACATTGGGAGGAGGAGTAAGGAGGAGTAAGAAATGGTGAAAAAGGTTTTTTTCTTACATTCTTGCGTGCTGCATCCTCAACAGCTATGTGCTAAGCTCCCAAGTCCGTACTCAACAAGCTGATTTCTTGGCATTTCGTTTAGAGCTGGCTAGGGAATTGGTTGGAGGGTTCTGCTCCAGACAACACATAGGTTGTCCTCGATCAATCGACCATGGTACTTTGCAGTGCCTACATTCAGGCACTGCAAAGTACCATGGTCTAGGTCACTGGGTGTGGATTCGGAAGGTGGTGAAGGACCGGAGATATGTAGTATTGTGCTTGGCAGTTGGAAAGAAGCTGCGGGGTTCCAATCGCCACGAAACTCATGTTGAATGTAGGCACTGCAAAGTACCTCTCTGTGTCACCATGGACCGAGACTATTTTTTCAAGTACCACACCTTGGTGGACTATACATATTAGACTTTGGACTCATATTTTTGTTGTTGTTGGTTTTTGGGGGTTTGTTTTTTTGGGGGTGGGGTTCATTACAAAAGCATGCAACATACATGTATATGCATTTCAAATATCATCTCTTCACACATAATTATTATATCAAATGACATTCAATTTGACAACATAAATTGATTACAGTACTTCGAATTTCCAGCTGTGTATATAATCATGTACGTGAAGTTTTGGGTATCGTCTCTAATTAGTTAGGTGCTGTAAGTACAGGGATCTATAATAATATTTGTTTGTAGTCTATTTACTAGCTATACTACATCTTACGTTGCGTTTGTCATGGCGTTTGTGACAGCAATCCACCCCGCGTATGTGTTTGTCACAGCTCCCGTGACAAATTATTTACCGCTGGCAGTGCGTGTATCACGGCCTCATGTTTATTGATGCATAGCTCTGTGGATTGTCTGTTTTATACTCCATACTTACTAGGTAAGATAAGTGATTGATGGGTTTATAATCAAACTTGGGAATGCATTTTATTTCGTGGTTCATTGACAGCTGCAAATAAGAAACATGGTGTGTATTTTTATCCAAAACAAACACAAATATGGATCTGCAGGCAGTACTGGAGGCTCTTTCTGATATTGAGAATGAGTTTGGAAGTGACAGTGAACTAGATGATGTGGAAGAAGATGAAACTAGATGATGTGGAAGAAGATGGCCTGAAGGATGCGGTCCCTGAAGAAATGGAAGATGCTGATGGCAGCAGTAGTGTAGGTGAGACTGATTGGGAAATGGATGTGGAAACTGGCCATAGGAGTGGAAATTCTTCAAGTGGGCTTGTCAGGTGGAATGAAGTTGACAACATTATGAGCCCCACCGAGTGTTTGTACACAGAAACTGCTGGTCCAAATTTGCCAGATGTTGATGTTGTTGAGCACAAGCAACAACCCAATACTTCAGGATTATTGGTCAACTGCTAACATACCATTCTTTATACAGGTAGTGGCAGGTTCCAATTAGGTTTCCTGCAAGATATCATGTCGTATTTTGTATGTCTTCTGTTGTTGTTTTGAAGGTGATGAGCCAAGACAGATTCTTACAAATACTCTGCTGTCTACACCTCAGCCACCAGCCTCCACCTCCAGGACATAAAATGGGAGACAACAAAGTACGTCTTTTATTGGATGTCCTCCTGCCTCGTTTTGAGGTAAACTACACACTTGGAAGGAGCATCAGTATCGATGAATCTATGATACCCTTCAAGGGAAGAGTAAGGTAAAATAAATGGACTGCTGACATGCACTTGGCTGTCAAATCATATTATTGTAATCACTATAGGTACAAACAATACTTACCAAACAAACCTCACTCCTGGGGCATCAAGGCCTTCATACTGGCAGACTCCATCTCGGGTTATGTGTACAAACTCTGGCTGTACCTCAGAAGAGAGACTGAGTTGATGGACACACCTGGGTTTGGTAAAACAGAGCAAACAGTTTTGACTCTGATGGATGGTCTTCTTGGACATGGGGCACCACCTGTTTACGGACAGGTTTTACACAAGGGTTCCCCTTCTTTAAAAGCTTGCATCCGAGAACATGTTCCTAACAGGAACCATTGTAAAGAATAGAAAGTTTCTCCCACATGGTATCAAGACACTGAAAATGAAGAAGGGGGAAACAAAATCATACCAACAAGATTCAAATCTCTGCTTAGTGTGGCGTGACAAGAGGTATATATATCACAGTACATAATCATTGAAACATCGTTATTACTGGTATTATTCTGAACAGGTATATTCACATGGCCTCAAATTCTGCTGGCACAGAAGTGGTGAGCATTCCTTCAAAAGTTCCTGGGAAGCCTGACAGATTGAAGCCAAAAATCGTCGACGAATTACAAACAAGCGATGGGAGGAGTGGACAAGACAGACCAGTTGGCAGTGTATTACTCCTTCCAGTGCAAATCAATTAAGTGGTGGGGAAAAGTCTTTTTTTTGGCTCCTCGAACATCAGTAGTGAACAGCTACATAATGTACAAGGGAGCAATAACCCATGTCCCACATCCTCTTTCGACGTTCACTCATCAAATCATTGATCTAACAGTGTACTACTGTCAGACTTGCTCTGACCACCCACCTCTACATCCAGAAGAGTGCTTCAAAGACTACCACACAGCCAAGATCCTGAAGAAACCAAGAGCAACATAGTGAACTCATGACTATATTGTTATTCAATGACGATATTGTTATTCTTACATAACATTGTACTCGATCTAGCAAGGTATTCAAATGGATTTCTGCAGTTATTATTGCTGACAATCTTGTTCTTGTAGCTATATATAGCCAGGTAAAGTTTTAGGTCACAAAGTAACAAAAATAGCTCCCACCAACCTAAATTGCCAATCATATAGCTACCACACAGCATGCAAACAAATCTAGCATACTTTGCATAGTCTAAGCAGCCGACTAACATACAAAAATAGCTAGTAGAAGCAACCATGACAAGTTTCTAAACAAAGGTATAACAATAATTATGGCTAGGTTTTTTTAAACTAGCTATAGCAGTTTGCAGAGATAACCAATGTTCCCTGGGAGTCTCTCTGTTGTTTGGTCAAGTTTTGGCGTCATAAAAATACCGTAGGAGCAGCTCACAACAGAGCGTTTCTTCCCCCCACACACACACAAGGTTAAAAAAAACAATGCCGCACGCTTCCGGGTTTTAGTTATTGCGCATGTAGGAGCATTGTGACGTATGCCGCATAAGTGCTAATACTAATTACAACTTTTGAGTAACTTATAATCGTAGTCACCACATTGTGGTTTGGCAACGCTTGGTAACCACAATGTTGGTTAGAACAAGGGCTGTTGATTGCACTATGGTTGCTATGGACTTTAGTCAACCCTTGTTGAGATAAAAGGGCATAATTATGTTCATGCGCATGTCTATTTATTTTATTTTTATTTTTCAAAATAAAGTCACTGGGGAGGGTTAATTAAGATCATGAAGTTATATTAGTGTATTGTTTAGTATTCTTACTTAGATATATATATTGTAAACCTCACAACACGCCATCCGCCATAGACAAATGATATTCTATGCATTGACGTAGATTAATGTGATACATATAATTTATATGTATATGTTGTATATATGTCAAATCATTTACCATAATTGCAACTTGTACGATTGTTTTCGGCTTAACCAAAGGGATAAAAACAATTGGTAATTGAAATACACGAGTTTCAAGATCCATCTGAATGTTAGAGTACACAAACACAGTAACACAACAAAGAAAGCTGTTGGTAGTTTCTCAACAACTTAAAATGCTTTCGTTTCTGTGTCCAGAGACAAAATGTTGGAAGCTGTTTATACCACCTGTAAACTAACTCTCACTCCATAACTGCACTCAGTTGTCATCAGAGTTGTTTATAGATGACACCACTCTGGGGAAGCTCAACGGAAATTGTAATTCATGATCTTGAGCTCATCAAACAAACCGAGGCGATTGGGTTAATTACATATAACGACAAGTCGAGATCATTTGCCAAGATGGAGTTAGGAGAGGAATCTTTGTTGCAGATGCACCTAGGATTTGACTAGAGCCCAGCAATTAGCTGTTTCAGAGAAATAATCTGGGGAATAGCTAAATGCCCTCCCCATCATGTCCTTGGGTTTAAGGATGGATCGATAACATCAGAGTTGCTGTGTGTCTCCACTTGGGCTCCACTTTGTGTCATCCTTATAACTGCCAGCACTAAGGGGCTGAAGTTGTGATCATCTCGCCATGCGTGGTCTTAGCTGCAAGAGGAGCGAATGACATTTTTAAGTCATACTGCCATAAACTACACCCTCTTCCGAGCATGGTCATCATCTGCAGGTGATCCTTCCCGGCTGAAACCATCGGCTCTCTTTTGTTCTAAGGGGGAAAGGCCTGATAGGGTAACCATGGTTCCATGGGAAAATGCCAAGTAACTTGTGTGGGATGTAATGTGTCCAGATACATCTGCCCAATCATATCGGGTTGCAGCAGTGAGAAGTACTGGAACTGGAGCTGCTATGGCTGAGGAGAAGAAGGTAGCCAAGTATGCCAGTCTGGATCCATGCCATTGTTTTGTGCTATAGCTATTGAATCATTGAGGGTCATCAGGGCCTGGTCGATGGCTTTCCTGAAGAAGCTCAGCCTCAGGATAAGGCAAAGAACTTGGGAGATAAATGACAATGCTCACCTCCTTCAGCATCTCTCCAGAGGATGAATGCCTTATCTGTATTGGCGTTGGTCGGGAGTTGAACTTTTCATTAGCTTTTTTGTGATTTAGTTATCTATTTATGTATGCATGTATTTATTTATTAGTTATGTATTCTAGTTATATAATTGTTAATTGTTATATAATAATAATTATGGTGATGATGATGATGATGAAAAATATATAATTATATGTATTTTATGTAAAATGCATATTTTTTTCTATCAAGCAGCTCCCCACAGGAAGTTAGTCGGGATAATACCAGAACTAATCTTGTCATTCTTTACCATGTTTTACTGAAGTATAAGCACATACTTATATATGCACAAAGTTACATGGATCATAAGTAGTTACCTGGCTTTGTTGAAGATCTGTGCTATGAACTCGAGTAAGCTTCTGAGGAAACCAATGGATCAATTCTTGGTTGTGAAAATGTGCATCAACTCAACTGGACTATATTTTGTATATGCACAAGTATGTGCATTGAGGGGCAATGTTTCTGATTTTTGGGTGTTTTACTGAATCGAGAAACAGTTCAGTCCATGTAATGGATAGAGTTTTCTGGTAGAAAGTATTGTATGCAAATTATGTATGGGCAGAGTAGATAAATGCATAGATACAAGCTGTAGAAAAGGTTTAATAGTTTTGAGGACTCCCAGTTTAGTATAATATAAGCAAAGTTCAATGCTTGCTAGAACCTAAAAGTTAATTTTAGCCAAAACCTACCTTTAAGGATGCTTAATAAGGAGCTGCTGAAGTGAGTTTTAGCTGAAATATAAAAAATTTGTTTGCCATTTTCAAATAAGGAGCAAACTGTCTTCCTACCAAGGATTTCATTGTTACCCAGAAACTGGGCCTTCAGTTGAACCAGCTGCACTTTCTCATCAGCTTTCCTTTCGCTATCAGGAGAAATAATTCTCGTGAGCCAGACACTTAACCATGCTGGGTAGAGAATCAGTAAATTGTCTTGCTTGCGAAACTCATCTGCTCACCCACCTGCTTGCCTCATCTGCTCTAGATTTAGAAAATTGAACCATATTGTCTGACACTTGTTCTCGTCAATCTATTACTTCTCTAAGTTGTAATATAGACCTAGTTAGCTGAGTAAGGTTATTAGTATTATTATAGCCTCAATTCAATTTTGCAGTTGTTAAACTAGAATTTCACTGGTTGACTGCACCTGGACGTTTCAATCCAGTCGAAATTGGGATAGCTAGCATGGTTTATTGCCCCAGACTGCCAAAATACTCGAGCACTTTCAATTTAAAGCTATTGCTATATACTTTCATATAAAATAATTGAACATATCATATAGCTACTACCACTCACATTGAGCATTAAATCAATCATCTTCACAATCAGGAGCCTCATGTTGAAAACACTTAAAACAAATTCATTTTCTTCTTCACAACTGTGTTGGGAGACAACTTTTTCATTCTCATGTTCAATATCACTTGCATCTTCAAAATTTAGACTGGAAGCATCTGTGAAGGCAGGCTTGCAAAAAAACTACTTGCAGATTGGTCCTTTGCACTTTGCTTCAGCCATTTCATTCACTTCTTATCCTCGAACGGCCTTTTCTATGCTCTCACACTTCCTCTCTTTTTCTTCCTCAGCTCTTCAAACTTCTTTCTTTCCCTCCCTTTCTTCCTTTCTTCTTTCTACCTGTCTTGAGATTCGTGTTTTACTCAGATGGTAAGTTACTACAAGTTGAGCAAGGGGTGGTAGGATTGGAGGAACATGTTTAAATAGGTAGCTGAAAGAAGTGGAGACTTTTTAGATGGCCTTTATCAATGACATCCAAGTTAATATGGACAATACTAGTGCACTAAAGTATTTGACGATAGTGGGTTTTCAAAATATACACAAGTCATTCTTGCTAATAAAAAAATCCATCTTAGCAGAACAAGAAGGACTGCTGATGAATAATGTGTCTTTATAGGTCATACATCACCTTGTTATGGGGCTATAACACAGTGGTATGGAAACTAGAGATAAAATTTCTATCTTTGCCCTGTCAATGAGTTCAATGGCGACCATATCCAAGGAGTGGCTCTTCCTGTTGACACACGTCAAGAAAACACTTTGGAGATAAAGCTACAATTAATATAATCATTGGGAAATTTCCTGTAGTGTGTTTGGAGGTCACCACAGATATATGTATCTGATGATTATCCTTTTTCAAAATTATCATTAGAGATAAAGTATCACTATCGGCATTAACACAGCAAAGGCCAGTAATATGGTTTCTACCACCATGCTGACACTAATGCTTACCCTCAAGCAGGGCCAATTACCAACTCTTTTGGGCAGCTTAAATGCTTGACCAGATTCATTGCAATTGTAAATGTGACTAGACACGTAATAGATTCATTAAAATATTATTAAATTACCAGTTCAGAAGCCATCCTCGTTAATCCATGGTCAAGTGAATCAATCTTTGATAAGCCAAGAACATGGTTTCATTTTCTAAATGCTCTCCACCATAAGCACCTTCCCTGAGAAAGTCTCTCGTCGAGTGTTTTGTTTTGCTATATATCAACCATGCATAGACCTTACAAATTCTATTGGTCATGAGAAAACCTCGAGAGCAAAGATGCTTGACATACTCTGTCATTGCCTTCTTTTCCTCTGCTATTGTGTTGTCACTGGCCCAGGCCTAACACATTGTATCACTCTTCCTTAGATGTGATTTTCAAGGGATTTCAGGGTACTTCGTACTTCTTATATACCTCCTGGCAAACTTTATACCCTCATTCTTGACAACCTTCATTGCTTGTTCATGTTGGAATCACTCTACAGCTTTGTTTGTGGATTTTCCTTTGCCTTTAGCAAGTAAAACATGATTAAGCTATAACAATGAAGTGGGTGGGATAATACAATTAGAGCCCTACCAAGCTAGGTAACTTAGTAGGTAAAAAATCAGCATGTTGTAGAACACTGATAGCCAGGCCTATTTACAGGCATTCTGACAAAATATCCACTCACAAGCTAGAAGGCCTTACCTGCATCAACTTCAAGGAGAAACCAACCAGGTATCTTTGTGACTCTGACACTTTCCACCAACAACTCACATTTCTATTTATAATTTTATTTCACTAGCCTAGGTCAACTACTGTATATCCTTGATTATGTATGCGGCAAGAAATACCTAAGTCCACCCATTAACATATTGGTCCACATCATGTAAAGTCAACACATCACAACTGTAGATGAGAGAAGCTATTCAGTATCTTTCAAGATTCAAGTACTTCAATTTGCAGAGCTGAACAGCAGTAGAAGTGCAGGCAAATAGTTTGTGGTAAACAAACAGGAGAGTGGTGTATGGAAACTAGCACTTCCTGAGATGGAGGAGTTGATGGTATGGGTGGAGTCATTGAGAGTTGAGCACCGAAGGTTATGAAGAGGATGAAGAATAGATGTATGTAGAACATAAATATTATCCATTAATCCTAGAGTGTGTTTTCCCTCTAAAATCTCTAAGGTAGTTATGTAGCTAGACCTGCTGAGCTAGATTGTTTTCTTGGAACTGAAGGTGCATCTATTTGTAGACTAAACAGCAATTCCGTGCCTGAGCCTGTGCCGTCTTGCCCAGCATAACGACTGAGCAAAGAACACGCAAGCTCAGCATGCTTCATGCAATCACCACAATGCGCAAGCCCACACCTATGCTTGGGCAGATCCAGAAAATTGAATAGGGTGGCCACTAATCTTCAAAATGCTGAGTCCCTTGAGACCATTACACCCAGGTGTACTACAAAAATAAATAAAACATAATGACAGTAAATGAGGTAAGATGATTGTACTGTAATAAACACTATGACATACATATCTGATAAACAGTAAGTTATTGTTCTATGTTAAATGAGTTCTACTGCTTGGTTATGGTGGTATGTGTGTGTGTGAGGGAGGGGGGGGGTTGGGGGGGGGAGGCCATAAACCAGTCCCTTCCTTCTCTGCCCACATTTCACTATGCACTGCAAAATGCACCCACACACTTCCACCATCACCTGATTACTCGTACCCTCCACCTCCTTCCCAAGCAACAATGCCATCTTCACCATCTCAAACTCCTCTAACCATATTCCATCTCCCTCGATTCCATCAAGCTCATTCATTAACATTTTCGTTCTCTTCCAAATTCATCACTGTCTATTAGAAAGTGCTCCACATCTTTCACTTCCTTCCTGTAACACAACATCATCACTACACAGCCTATCGCTTCTTGTCCTGCAATAGACCTGCTGACCCTGAACCTAAACATCCACTCATATCCCAGTCTGAATCAATGGCTCCACTCAAACATCCACCACACTCCCTCATATCAAAGCCTAAATCAATGGTTCCACTCGTACCGAGTTGAATTACTATTCAAACGACACTTGAACAGCAGGGGAAAACCAACCAGTCTCATGACGGTCTAAACCCAGCTGATGTTCCCTGTTAGCGGGTGAACAATCCGATACTTGGTGAACTCTGCTTCACAATAATGAGAAGAGCCGACATCGAAAGATCAAAAAGCAATGTCGCTATGAATACTAGCCTGCCACAAGTCAGTTACCACTTTGGTAACTTTTTAAACCATATCCAGTTTTCAAAAGCCATAAGAATGATGTATGATTTTTTTCTTTCTTTCACAAACATATTTTGTTTATTCATATAGTTTATAGAACCCCCTCCCCTCAAGTTCAAATGTTCAAGTGATGACTAGGGAAATGGATGATTGTTTATTTTTATTTAGTTATATTTAGGTAGAATATTCTACAGTGGACTTTGGTTGCAGCAAATCACTCTTCCAAAATTGTAGTATGCTTCATCAACTTCAGCTCGCTGTTGTCTCTCTCTGGCTCACAAGTAACTAATTGGTAGTGGGTATGTTTTAACTATTATAGGAATGGCATCTTCATCAAAGCATATTAAAGCTGCATGTAGAGTATCAGGCCTGTCATGAGGTGACATAGAAATAACTTCCATTTATTAAATTTTGTGAAGGCAAGTCTGGCTTCACCTGCATCAGCTCACGTGTTCCATCATTTTCTACTATTGTAGCTATCTTATCCAAGGCATCACGTTCGCAAGTCGCCAAAAAGAAAGGTTACTATCACCTCCCTCGCTAGGCTATCCCACGCGTCACGCAATATGGCGCTGTTAAAAAAGAGTGCAATTGATACCCCCACAATTGTTGTACAGAGCTACTTACGCTTGAGACTCATGAGTCAGATTGAACTTGCTATAGGGTGGAGCATAAGCTTATTTTGAGAATTGGCACTTAAATAATAGTAACCGATAACTAACTGCGGATGCCAAAAGTCCTTTAAATAGAACTATGCAAAATCGAAAAATGGGTACGCCTACGTACACTCGGAGCTATTGTGGAGTTCAGCATGTCTGAGAATCGGGTGGAGAAAAGTTGTTCAATACTCCCCCCAGCCGTTTACAAAATAAAATTGTTCCCCTGTTCTGAAGTAGCTTTGGTATGCCTGCTTATTATTGGAATGGGGAGTCTAGTATCCCTGCCAATAATAGTTTACAATTTACCAAAATCGGAGGTAAGGCTTTGTGTTTATTTATATGACTTGTTTTTCTTTAGTCAAATGAGCCCTTTCCATTTGGTAAGTAATGCCTAATTTAATTTCTTAGTTAGAGAATAAAAAATATAGCTACATATGTTTGGTAGGATGGCTGGATAATCACCGACATATTTCCACAGTACACTTGATATTGGCATCTGGCATCTGGTTATTTAGAAATGTGAGTGGAGAGTGAAGAAACAAGTCGAGTAATTTTTGACAAGTTTCCATTGTTGTACATCTTATTAGGGATAACAACCTGGTAGATGGGTAATGTCATTAGCATTTGCCATTGAGAACTGAAGTCATATGGAGTTGTCATCATCATTTTGTTGTTATTGCTGTTGTTATTGCTTAAAAAAATAACCCAAGCTGGCGCACTAGAAGGAGAGCCTGTCATTGCACTTTGACCTATCAACAACAATTTGTTATTCGCTATTTTATGAACCAACATACAAGCCACAGGATCTATAACAATATGTGTTTTTCTCTGAAAAATAATCTATACAATGACTTTCTCTACTCACTCAAGTTTCGTGAGATGCTGAAAGATAAATCAATGCCAGAGCAGAAATGTTGAGTAAATGTATGTCAACTATCAAGAAAGTCATTGTATCTGTACTATATTAACCTAGAAATTGTTATCTACGCATTCATAAGTTAATGTGTTTAAATAGGTATCTAATACCAGTGGCAGTGGTAATGATTATGGTGGTGCAGTGTACTCATCCCCACTCCACTATGCCACCAACAGTGGTATCTGCCTAACAGAGTTAGACTACATTCTAAGATCCACCAACGGTCCGACTGATCCAGAAGGATATCTCTTAGTGATGAGGAATGATGAAATTACAGCAAGAGAACTGATTTATGGACTTATAACTCTTGGAGCAAGTGCTGAATGCTTACGTAAAGCTGTTCCCTTTCTGTGTCTGCATCTGTTTGGATTGTGCAGTGGTGCAGGCCTCTCCATCCAGCCTACCTCTAGTCAGTGTGAAGAAATCAGAGACACAACATGCAAACAGCAATGGATGGTTATTGAAACACTTGACATCGGTCTTCCAGACTGTGAAATATTTCCTGCTGAGTCACTATCCTGTCCAGCATTGAATAGCAGTCTCTCCAATAATGGAACCTCAACTATGTTAGGTAATGTAAGGAGAACCCACATTATTTGTAATTTACATTATTTTGTGTACATATACATCCACAGTTGTACTCGACTAGTGATATATGATTAAAACATGGCCTTGATTAAAAATAATAATTTAATTTTAAAGGCGAGGTTTACAACTTGCTCATCATTGGCCACATTGGGAAAAAAGTTGAGTAGACAGAGCTAGCAATAGATAGGGCAGCAAACGTAATATACTGGAAGAACTATGTGGAACTTAATCGTTACGGTTACAGTAATAGCTATAATCAACCTCAACAGTCTAAATGTCAGCTACAATATGCTAAAGTAAAGACATGTGTTCCAAGTGCTTTCTTTAACTTCATTGTTGCTAGGCAAGCTAGCACATCAACATCACTAACTTGATAATCCCCTCAAGTGATTAAGAGGACACCCATTTTTTCTATTTCCAACTAGAATGCAGTCATGAGCAACTGTTTGCATGAAATTCCTATGTATAGAGCCTTAGCTTTGGGTAATGGTTACCATAATGCATTCCTTGGGATATGTCTGTTGAAAATTCATGTATTGCATTTCCTCTATTAGGAACCATTCCTCCAATTGTAACCGTCCCTCCAATTGTAACCAGCCCTTTAATTGTAACCACGTAGCCCCGTCTGAATTGGTTATAGTTACCACCGTTCCAATTTAACTGCAAGAGGCAAATAGCAATAAGACACACCCAAATAATTGCTCATTAAGGCTTATAAACTGGCTTATAAACTGAGAACTGAAGCAATGGGGAGAAACTTTAGGAAAATATTCTGGGCTCCAGCCGAGCATTGTACCCTTGTTTTCTGCTTTCTGGGCAGGTTACTCAACCATTGAGCCATGGGAACCCAAACGAAACAGGTATTTGAACTCTGTCACAACTGAAATCAATAGTAACTGCACTTCTAATTGTAACTGCCCTTCCAATAGTAATCACTGGTAAATTGGACGGAAGTTTATAGTAAACACAGTTCCTATTAGAGAATATAAGGTATATGCATTGGGCTCCAGAGGGAACCAAGGTTTTGCACTAATTGCTCCAGTTAAATTTGAGTAAGAGCAGCAATTATTATTTGAGGATAATATAATATATGAGAAGAATATTGTCATGCAGTAAAGTCTGTAAAGCTAGGTAATAATATCTCTAAAATCAATTTGTATGGCGAGCTATAACCTCATAGTATAGCATGGAAATAATACATTGCCAGTAGTGATTGACTCCCCTTCTTGAATACAACAATCTTATGAATTTTACTGTTTTGGGGGAAAATCTATATCATTTTCCATCCACCTTTGTATAGATTATTCAATTAGTAATTCAGTCCCATCTAGTATTTCATGGATTATTTATGGTCTTGAGAGTAAATTGTCCAAACCATAAATTAATTCATAATTCCATTGTAGTGAGCTAACCAAGACATAGCCAGTATACACAGTAACTAGGGAGTGCAGTAGCACTCCATGTACCAGCCATTTCAAAATTGTTTAAGATTCCCTGAAACATTGAGAGACGAAATTTACATTGATTATAGACAAATCATTATATTTTATGTCAACAGAGAGTTCATTGAGAGCTTCTTAGCTATAGTTTCGGTGATCATTAGCTCCAAAAAGATTTCCTCTCTCGACATTTCGATTATATGCTCTATCCTTCATCAGGAGAAGGTCATTTAATTTTTTTATGCCATCTGAGAGTTTGTTCAGAGATTACTATATACTCTGTTGCTAGACTTTGGAATAAAGTGATTGGTTAGTAGCACCCATTGGGTCAATCATGCAATCAATCTAATTCATGTCCTCTACTATAAGCAGAAAAAATTACCCACACTCAGTTCTGCTGTTTGTTTCTGGAGTTCTCACTCTTGAGAAGTGTTACCAAGTCCAAAGGAAGGTGCAGTTGGTACTCCACTAAAACATCTGCTGATTGGTTGGTAGACTTTCCCTGTGCAACTGTTACCAAATCCTTAAAAGCGCTGTAAATGATCCTGCATGCGTACCATCCACAAAAGCAATTAGACATTGCATGTGGTGATATGTGTAGTGTGTACAGCAGAAATAAACTAGTATTATAAGTCCTACAGCCCCTGAAGCTCTTTCACGGACTTCATAGAAATCTGACTTAGTGTAATTCTCATGTAATCCTCCAGAAAACAAAAATTATTCTTGAAACAAGAATAAATTTTAAAACAAACTGGAGTGGCTTTTTAAAAAGAAGGAAATGAAACAGTAGCTATATATGTATACACAACAAGTTAGATGATTCTTTACTATTTGAAATCATCAAGGATGACCTTGATCCCGATGATGTATGTTGCAAATATATTGCATTCCCATATCAGAGCCAGGGCTTCTTTCTCGACTTGTGCATATCATTTCTTGGTCTCCGACAAAGAGCAAGGGGCTACAAAAGCGAACCCATGGCTGCGCTCTTTTTATTAGAGATAACAAGCAACATAAAATCATCAAAAAAGTAACTATGTCCATCATCCTTTCCTGTCAGCCATGCAGCCATTTATTACTGCCATTTGCTGTGAGGTATTCTCTAGATTGTTCTCTTCTTGTGATGCCCATTCCATAATTTACATAACCTAATTAAGAAGGGTAGCTAATCCATTCATATTTATTATGGGTGAAAAATGGTGAATACATACATAAAGCCATACACAACAATACCAAGTTTTCCATCCTACTCCCCATTGAGGGATCACTTGCTCACCCCCAAAAAATCATGAGTGCCTATGAGGGAGGCAGTTTTGGAGGGCTTATGGAGTGTCTTGATTTATTGTGTATCTTATTTCTGGCTGGCTTGTTCTTCTATCTGGTATAATTATATGGAAATGCATCAGCTATTAACTGAACCAGTACAGCCCCTTCTCATTGGCCCCGTGCATGAACCAAGTCCTGTTTAGCTTTGAATCTGCTGCTGGGTGCTCTTTCAAAGGCTCATTTCACAATGACGACTATTCCCATTTGACTCATTACAGCAATATTTAAATTTGAACTCCGACAGGCTATCTGTACTTGAAAAGGACACAGTAAAGTTGAGCAGCAGAACTCTTCTTTGTCCCATGATTAACTTGCTTTCAACAAAAGAAATAATTTGCAGCTTGAAAGTAGTTATATATCTTATTCACATCCTATTGGTTGTAGTAATAGACCCAGGCAAGTGAAAAGTGCCACGCTTTACTTGAGACAACACTTACTGCTGGAATTGAACATCTTTAATATCATCATGGTGTAAGTAATATCCTCTGAATAATAAGAACTGGCATTGCAATTTATGTTTCAGCAAATAGAGTATTCAATCAAAACTCACCAGTGCAAGAGCCATGGGTACTCTAATTTTTGGATAGTTATTCTCACATAACTCGGGTTACATATGTTCTATGAATGTATGTTGTTACTGTTATTTTTGCCATCATAGTTGTCCGATATTGTTTACTTTAGTTTGTAATAGCCACTACCAGCTGGTTAATTGTTTAATTTTTTCTTTTGTGTTCTTTAGAAAAGTATTCGAATGAAACTACAGAAGTTCCGGAATGTCATGGAGATTTTTATCATGAAAATGGTTCAAGTTATTGTATACGAAGTTGTTATACCTGGGTGCAATTATTTCAGAATGAAAGGTGGAAAATTAGTGACCCAATTGCAGTTATATTATTAAGTTGTTCAATTCTAGCATCTGCAGTAGTAATCATAATATCTTGTCTAGAACACAAAAGAATGTGAGTTGATTATAAAGATAAACTGAATGTAAATTATATAGTGCCATCTTTTACTTTTATAAAGAGACCTATTAATATTTTCCCCATCCTTCTACCTAACATGATCCTTTCCACTCTCCCACCCCCATCCCATCCAAAGTCACTATCCCATACGCTTTGAATATTACTATGAAGGACCTACATTTCCTTTACATACAACTGAGCCAATACCTAATTCATTCCTGTCATGGGCTATGTGGAAACCAAAACCAAATATTTGGTGGTGTGTGGAAGAAATTAAGGGTCTCTAAAAAAGAAAACTACAGTGAATTTTTACTAGTGTAAAGACATGTAATTGTTGGCATTATACTATTATTATTATCACAGGCTTAATTTCCCAGCTGTCTTTATAGTATACATCATGATTGACCACTTGATTCTATGTAAGTATTGTTCTGTATTGTTTTTTTGTGTTTATAAAGATGTTTTTCATCAAATATTTCAGATATATTAACTATGGCTAGCTTCATGAACCGACGCAAACTCTTCTGCACATCTAGGAGTCTGATTAAGAGTCTTACAGAAGTCTCTCTCTATTGTGTCATATCTGGTATGGTATTCTGTAGCTACCTATTCTGTATGTTGACTTGACTGGTAGTATGGAGATGAAGAGTGGGGGATTTGATACCATGATATACATAAAAAGCATATAAACAATGGGCTGTCCTGCTATACCAACCCACCTACCTCCTGTGGTTATCCTATGGTGTTCCGATAGCATAGACAACCCAGCCCTTTAGTAGATTCTAGGATACCCAAAGGAAAAAGAGTATCCACTGCAAAAAGGATGCTCTTTTTGTGGTCAGACATACCACAGTGGGTGTCCACCACTAGATCACCCAAAGGGTTTGATCGTAGTACAAGCTGATCACAACAGCCTCTTCATCAAGAACTGTCTCTTCCTGATATTTACTGATGTTTCTGGAATATTTTCTTCAGAGCTAAAGCTGCACAGACAAATATGCTACCCTGGAATATCTCAGCTTCCCTTCACTCTTGAGAATGGAGACATTCCTGAATGGGTTGTTTTTGTGTAGGTGGAATAAAGATTATTATAAAAACCAAAGGATCTGTGGCGAATTTCTTAATGTTATCCAGGAAGTCTGTGTTAAACTGCTTAATTATATCCAGGAAATATGTGGTGAATTGCTTGATGATATTGTGGTGAATTGCTTAATTATATCCAGGAAGTATGTGGTGAATTGCTTAATGATATCCAGGAAATATGTGGTGAATGGCTTAATGATATCCAGGAAGTCTGTGAACGATATCCAGTGGTGAATTGCTTAATGATATCAAAGAAGTCTGTGGTGAATTGCTTAATGATATCCAGGAAGTATGTGGTGAATTGCTTAATGATATCCAGGAAATATGTGGTGGATTGCTTGATGATATCCAGGAAGTCTATGGCAAATTGCTTAATGATATACATGACAAAAATTGTTGGAAACCTACTGATATATAGCCACATAATGTTTGAAACTTATCTAATGGGAAGTGCAGAAGCACTCCATATACCTGTGTGAACCCTTATTTTAAAATAGTGGTGGTGATGGTGGGGTGGAGGGAACATACATATCAGTGAAACTTACTTTAACTTCTAAGCCATGCAGAGATAGTAAACCAGCAGTCCTAAAAGAGTTAAAACCATTAAATTGTTCTTTACATATCTATCTTTGAATCGATTCTTTTCCCCTCACTCATAAATTATACCTGAAGTCTCCAACTGTCAAATAGCTACATCACACAGCTAATCTGATTTAGCACTAATCCATTTCTTAATTTAGCACTAATCCATTTCTTGATTTAGCATTAATCCATTTCTCTGCAAACATTCAATATCTTAAACTAAATACGCTCATGTACACTCAATATCGAGTCTAAGTCAGTAAGCAGCTGCATGTTTTTGTACCAAAAAGTGATCAGTTGTTGTCTTCAGAATTTTACTCATATGAGATTATCTTCAACAAAACCTGGCAACTTTATACTTATAATGCCATGTGTATCAGTTGGCTTCCTCAGAATCTTACTCTTATGGCAATCACAAAACAGAGCCAATCCAAAAAGCAGCTCACATTTCATGGTTTCCTCGGAAATTTACTCGTGTGACAATAATTAGCAGCACAGACCTTCAACTGAACTAAGTAATTACTTACGATGCATGTGTCTAAATGTATATTTGCACATGTGTATATATATATACTAATAAATAATAACATCTATGATTAATTAATTCCAGGGTCATAATGAGTAATTTCATGTAGGTGGCTGCTTGACCATAGAAATGGTAAAAAGTATATGACTAGTCAACAAAGAAATGCCTACCAAACTGGACCACAAAACATTTACAGGCACTTTTAACAATAAAACTTTAAATCAGGATTATATTTGTTGTTAATAGGTTAAATGTTCTGCAAATGTTTGTGGTTCACATCAGTAAATTCTTGTTTCATTGACTGTTCAATTCAATATATTTGTCCTGCGTATATATATATCTCATCCCTTTCTCTCCCTCGGGTCTTTGTGAGTGTGACTGTTCATGTGTTTTGTTTCATTGCCTCAATGGACCCTCAAAGGTCCTGTCAAAATCAGGGTTGTGTAAGATGGGCGAGCTACGTAACTGGTGTTCAGTCATTTGAATGCCTCGTTACACTCTTCAGTCCATGCAATTCTTGTTGTTGCTGATTTCTTTGAAGATCACTAATCAATGCTGTCATAGAGGCATAGTCAGGAGTAAAATGCCGGTAGTATCCTGTTAATCCTAAAAAAATACAGATTTACTTCTTGGTTTCTGGTACTGGGATTTCTGTGACTGCTTTGATATTTAACAGTTCTGGTCAAATGGTTCTACTGCCAACAATATGGCCTAGGAATACACACTGGTCCATCCCAAAACTACATTTCTTTGGCCTTGCTGTTAAACCTGCTTCATCTAGTGGAAGGAGAACCTCCCCCCTGTGCTCTGAATACCACTAGGTTAAGTATCCAAGTTTGATGCTGCAAACACCAATCCATGAATCACTGTGTACATTCGTCTTTTAAATGTTGCAGGAGTTCCTTGGACACCAAATGACATTATGTTGAACTGGAATAAGCCAAATGGAGTCCCAAAAGTAGTCTTTGCTCGAGCTTCCCTGGCCACTGGGACTTGCTAATAATCTTTGGTAAGATCCAGAATGGATATATACCTAGCTTGATCCAACTTATCGACCAACTCATCAATGTTGGGCATTGGGTAGGCATCTGAATTAAATACTTCATTCAGCCGCCTGTTGTCCACACAGGGTCGGAGAGAACCATCCTTTGTCTTCACTATGACCTCCAAACACTGGATAATGGTTCAATGATTCCATTTTTTAGCATTTCCTCCAACTCTTGTTTCACTGAATTTTGATACGCATATGGCAGTCGGTATAGTGGTAGTTGTACAGCTCTTGCACTTCATGTCTTGGTCCCAGGTTGAATTTTGTCAGTCCCTCCTAGATTACTACTCATGACAACCGAGAATGAATCCAACATCATCATCAGATTAGCCCATTGCTCTTGCATTAACTTATCTCCTACCTTTGGGTAATATGAATGGAGAGAGATTCCATTGCCATCCACATCATTACCTAACTCCTCAGTCAGGTATGCGGTCTCGACACTGGGACATGAAATTGCACAACATATTAATATGGACAATTTGGTACGTCTTCTTTTGACTGTACATCTCTATTTGGTAATTTACTTTACCAATGTTCCTCCTTTTGTAAGGTCCCTACCATTGAGCTAGTAGCTTTGAAGTATCAGTAGGTAGTAACACCAGTACTTGATCATCGACATCCAGCTCACACACCTTTGTGTTTCGATCGAGGTCTTCTGCTGTTCCTGATTTGTTCAAGGTTTTCTTTTACTACTTCCATCATCTTCTCCATTTTTTCTCTGATGGCGTGAACAATAGAAACATGCTCTCTTTGCTTTGCTTTTCTCCTTGGCTTCCCAGGATTCTTTTAGGGAATCAAGGGGTCCTCGAACCTATCTACCGTACAATAATTCGAAGGGAGAAAATCCTGTTGATGCTTGTGGAAACTCTCCATAGGTGAATAGAAGATAGGGTATGAGCCTGTACCAGTCCTTTGCTTCATTCAATATCTGTCTTTCTCAGCATTGACTTCAAGGTCTTGTTAAATCTTAAAACATATCCCCACTCAAGAGAACAGGGTGACTGATTCCTCTTCAATATGCTCAGCATCGATCGACTTCAGAGGTATCGTCTCTGTGTACCTAGTGCCATAATCACAAATAACAAATCCTTACCTACTTGGTAATGGTCCTGTGATGTCCACACCTGTACTTTGAAATGGCTCAGTCATGATTGGTGAGGAAACCAACATTTCTTTGTGATTCCCCTTTGGTGCAGTCTTCTGGCAGATTTCACAGTGTTGACCACATCCTTGCAAAGTGTAGGCCATAGAACTGCTGCAGAATTCAGTCTGCTGTTTTGTTCTCCCACAGGTGAGTTCCAAATTGTATACTGTGGGCCAACTGGAGCACTGTACTGTGACACAGGAGTTGTAACATCAGTTATTCCACTGCCAGGTTCATCCTCTGCCAGCTGGAATCCAACATTGGTAGAGCAGCCCCGTTTTCTTGAAGAACCTCCCCTTCCACCTCTAGAAGTTACTCCTCCCATGATTTGTTCTTGTAGCCCTCCGCTGGCCTTCTGTTGCGAAGATTCCCTTTGGCAACCACATGTCCTTTTGGAGAGCTTTCCTTTCGCAGAGCTGCCAACTCCCTTATCTCATTAATCCTAATACATGTTATTTAACTCGAATTTTATACCAGTTAAACTTAAAACTCCAAATTCCTGATCACCTCCAAAGTAGCGTCATCTTCCTGTTCAGCTCATATCTCCATAGCTGACACCTCCAAGCGATGATGATCCCTGCCTGTGTCAAGATCTGTCTCTTCTCTGTCTGATAGACTTGACATTGGTCTCGCTTCTCGTGTCTGGTGAGCCTCTTCTGTTGTAAACCATTTCCCCTGGATTGCATCTTTCTCCTCGTCTAGGTTCGGTGCTTGGGTGTGACTACCAACTGCAGTTCCCTCATCTAGCACCTATGAGTATTCGTGGAGTATATCTTACTCCTCATCTGTGTCCAACTCATGAAGTACATCTTCCTCCTCATCTGGTACCTTTGAGAATACACCTCACTATAGCTCCCTCTCCTGTCGTTACAACTTATCTTCTTGCTTGGTTTTAGCCTGAGCCCTTGTAACTGCTAATGCATCTGAAGTCCTCCACTGGGTCTCCCCATCTATGGAGACCTCAAACTCTCTCCTGAAAAAAGTTTTGAACATTATCGAGGCCCATGAGAGTTCTTGCTGGGCAGGTACACTCCAGCTCTCAGTCATGGAACTGGCGGCGGTATTGTTAAAAGAGCTGCATGGCATGCTCCTGATTGAGATCACACCCAGCTGCTTGAAAGGTGATGAATATGTGCATTGGCAGCTCCTTGGCAAGTTTTGGTAGTGATCGACCAGGTTGGATAGTGTTCTCTTATATTTCCAGTATGTACATTTGCTTGAAATTCACTGCTCACCATTTAGTCAGCCACGTGCTTCTGTTCTACCATGATCAGCATTTCGAGACCATGATGATGGGCACCCAAAGGGAGAGTTGCTTCACCAGAACCTTGCCATCCTCTACTGGTGGCCTGCTGCCATGTCTCTTGTCCACATCAACTGGAAAGTGAAAAGGAAGGTTGAGTCAATGTTTTTCAAAGAAACCTCGCTACTAGAAAGTGGCTGTATCATGTTGATGTTCTTGTCACTGGTGCTTCAGCCACAGGCAATAAATGCATATTTGTAGAAGTTTTTTCATAATGTTGCCTAAAATTGGTCCCAGATGAGTTGGTGCAATTCAAACAGTTGTAGGCTGGGTGGACCTCTGTTTGTGAAGACTCTCTATATAGATTTCAACTACTTAGCGAGATGGTGGGTACATTACATGACTTGAACCAAATTATGGTAATGTCCCAGCTGGTTGTCACATCATAAATTACCTGACCCATTGGTCATACATCTAGCATGCCTGCTCCATAGGAACTTCCACTGCCAGCATCTGTGCTTCGTACAGTGGTAAATTCCAGGATTCAAGACAGTCAAAGAGGGTTCTAATTTTTCTCTTGGCATCAGCTGATTGTTTTCCACCTGTTTGTGGATTCTGCCCTTGGAAAGATCACCGACCAAGTTGTGCCATGTCTTAAGGTGCAAACTATACTTCTCCTGGAAAGCATTCTTCCCAGTTTAGATGGCAGTGAATTTGACCACCTAACACCTCTGGCTTTTGGTCCGAACCATAGCATAGAAACTTTGCTTTAAGTTCCAAAGGGTTACCTTTGCTTTTCTAGTTGCCTTGCCGGGTCTCCCTGGGGGGATATCTCCTATGATCTACCTTCGCACATAAGTGCATCAAGTTGTCAGTTTCAACATTACTTTCTCGCTATATATTAACCAAAAAAAGGTTTTGCACATGCATGCTCATTTCGTGATAGCACAACAACTATGTCACTCACTCACCATTCAGGTTCACTTTGTTGCTGCTCTAGTTGGCAATATGCATCCAAACCTTGGAAATCTGGTTTGTTAGGAGACTGGAACATTTATGAGGTTGTTGGGCTTCATTACCAGGTGGTATTCATAGGCAGTTCGGAAAGATGATATCACTGGCCTGTTAATTCAAACTCTTCTCTGGGATTGAGCAGTAGAGTAATCATCATCTGCACCAGGGTGATATCTACATTTTGACCTATAGATACAGATTTGAGTATAGCACATGGGTAACTAGTAGATTGGTAAGTTTTATTCCTAGCATGTGGCTTAATTCTAATTAGCGGTCTTGTTTGATAGGGATAGCTTGCTAGCTTGTGCACCCCTATATTAGTAGTAAGTTGTGTTACTAGCATGTAGCTAGCAACTTATAAATGATCTTGATTAGTAGGGATAGTTTGCTAGCTTGTGCAGCTCGGTTTATTTCCTTCTCTCTGGGCATGGCTTTGGTCTGGTGATGGACACAAATGCACTAAGTTTTGGTTTGGCTAGAGATGATACTTACCTACCGAGGTTTCATTTCTATAGGAATTCTGTCATAGATTAGGTGGCTTTTCCCCTCAGTAGGTTGGCAGGGTCTGTTTGGATTTTGCAGTGATCCTACATTCTGATTAGTAGGGTTCTGTGTGGCTATAGAGTATGATTTATAGTATGCCCCACACAATAGATATTGCTTGTTTTAGATCACTTTTCCAAAGGAAACATGATCTAGAACTACATGTTCGGTGTTATCATATCTTATTGCTACTGTTAATTGTATCCATGCAGGATCAGCTGCAGCCTCCTTCAAAAGTTGCAAAGAATAACTTAACTTTAATGACTTTAGTAGCAATTATCTAGGAGCAAGGACTTCGGTTGAACTGAGCACATGTTATACTTTTGGGGCACAAGACCTAGTTTGGTTGCTTTATTGATGGTTACTCTTAATCGTTGCATTTTTTCTGCAGTAGACAAACAGACTAGTCCTGAATGTGCATCGGAATATCTGAAGTCTTCTAGTACTATTATATGCAAGTTATGCAAAGAAAAATGAGAGAAGGATACACAGATATGTATATATACACAAGATAATTAAGCCAAAGCTAATACTGGTTTTACATGTTTAAAAAAAACACGTAAATCTACCGATGTAAACTACATATATAAAACTTTCATCATATGCAAACTAATCAATTACATTCAGCTGGCATCAAATACTTTAAGGATTCTCTTTAAATCAGTTTTTTGTTTTTTTGTGCCAACGTTTCAACCGAAATACTTCAGTCTCCATCAGGGCATTTACCTAATGGTGTTGGTTGCATGCGATAGCAGACCTTTCAAGACTCCCTATTGGCAAGCTTCTTTGAATGGGTCTCCAATCTCTTCATAGTTTCACCTTTTCCACAGCTGCAGGGAATGCTATACACACAATTGATGATTTCATTGTGGTGTTGAGCTTATTTTTGATACTGGTAACCTTAGATATTTGTATGTGAAGATATCTATCAGCATGTGTCTTTTTTCTGTGAACTGTGGAGTCCAGCATACCATCCCCTCATCTCCTATGCAGTAAACAGCCAAAGAAAGGAAGTTCACCACCCTTCTCAAACTCCATGATAAACTTGATTGTAGGCCTGAAGGCCTAGAATTTTGTTTTTTGTTTTTGGTACACCAAAAAATCTAATAGCTGATTTAAAGAGTTTACTTAAAGTTGAATATGAATATAATACTGATGTAATATGCAATACAATTTGGTATGTATTAAATATTTGTAGTCTTTATTTGTAAGTTCTGTTATTTTCGCAAGTTAATCGAATAACTTTTGTGTTTTTGAATACAATGTTTTGTCTTGTTACAACTTTGTGATTGGTACTTTTCCATAAATCAGTGTATCATTCCTACATTCACCACAAATATTAGATGATCCTTTACCATTAACAATCAATTCATTTTTTAAAGCAGATGTATATGATATATTAACCTATTGTCATCTATATTTTTGTTTCCATTCTTTTTTTTTACCAAAAATTATAGTCCAATATCAATAGACATGATACATTTAAATGTAGTTTTCTATTTCACTTATAATAATATGTTCGCTTTATTTAATACATATAGAAAATTACACTTTGTTGTCTAAGCTCAAATGGTGCAGAGTGAATGCATAATCATTATCACCTGCTCTGTGTGCCAAGATTCATTTTATAACATTCATTCTGTAGAATGGGATTTAAATATATATGTGTAGTTGTGATAAATCCTCTGCAATGATTGGACCCATTGGCTAGTTTGTAAATTGAATAATGAAGAAGACACTGCTGGCAATGAGCAAATCCTTTATTTATATAACTTGGGAATTATCAGGGTCCAGCTCAGTTAATTTAGTTGACTGCTGATTGGAAGAGGATGGAGTTCCTTTTCAAGTATTCCATTTTGCTCATTAAAATTTTTGCATAATATTATATTGTTTATTTGTTTTTGTTCTTCATTTGTTCTGTAGGTATTTTATCCGTATATGTATTGGGACAAGGGCATATATGGTGGCTATTCCATACAGCTAATCTCTTTTGGAAAGTTATATTTCCATTACATGCTCTAAGCTTTGAAACATCTGGAAAGAACAAATACATTCACATAACATGCATCATAGTTGGAATTTTACTTCCACTATTCCCCATTACTGTTATAATGGCTGACTCTGCAGTGGATTTTCAGGGTAAAAATCCAAATTCCACTTCCCTATTTGGAAACAGCTTTCTCCTATCGGGAGGATTGGGTTTTGGATATACAAGATTCCCTCCTGTTGTGTGTACTTCAAAAAATACAGAAACATTTTTCTATTCTTTTATCCTTATGCTTGACTTAATCATGGGATGTGGGTGTACCCTGCTCATCGTTGTATTCTGGGCTGTACACAAATTCTACATCAAAAGAAAGCGAGTGCAGGTATATAACTAAACATAACTATAAGTATGTGAATAACATGTGTTTTTGTTTTTTTAGAAAAATGTTAACCTTAACACCCGTGGAAAACTAGGACCTCACTTCACATTTGGAAGAGCTGAGAAGAAACTACTCATTGTGTTATGTTACTATGTGCTATTAGGGGGTATTGTTCTAACAGCACATGCATTAGATTCTAGAACCAGTTCAGATTATATCAAGAATTTTCAGAGGTTCCTATTCTGTCAGCAGGGAAAACAGAGTTCAAACAACTCATGTATTCATTCTGGCAATGACAGCATTGGATTTGATTTTTTCCTAATTTTTTCGAACATGTTGGTGACCTTCGTTCCATTTGTTAACCTTCTGTATGCTGTGAATATTCAGGAGCTAAAGAAATTGTGGAAAGATTATCCAAGAATCAAGTTCTACAAATTTTTGTGACATCCTCCCTTTTAATATATCATATATTGAAGTTTATGTCTTTCTATGTCATAATATCTTGCAATGTGTAGTGTTGTGACAATTAAAATGTATATAGAACAATTCCTTTTTCCAATCTTGTGAGAAGTGCAATTATGTTATTAAAAGTGCTTGATTTAAAAGTGCTTGATTTTCTGATCAGTACTGTTGAATGTGTAGCTGCTTGCTGGCCCAGCTCAGCTAGACTCAATATTGCACATACACAATGGTTATACATACATTGATGACCTTTACCTGTGTTTCTGATTTGAGAATGGAATAGTACTGAAAATAACAATAATTGAAATGTATTGAAAAGGGTCCTAATTGGATAATAACAATCTACCAATCTACCAAAATGTTGGGATTTTTTGGGCTGCCACTTTAAAAAAGGGTAAAACCTATATATATAATAGGTAGAGCAAACACACTCCCCATTGTATATTCTGTATCTATCTAACACAACTCGGCTAGCTGGTCCAGCTGAAAGGTAAAAGGGCGGGTTGTAAAGTATGGGTACCTGTGGATACATTTAGCAACAGAAGAATGTCTTGTCATAATTATTGCAGAACACCAACAGTATTGAGACTATTTGACATCCTTGAAGTCCATTTAGAGTGGCAGAATTCAAAGGCAATAGTGGTGAGGTGGATACCATTGGTAAACAACTAGTACTTTGTCAGCAAGGTTTTATAGGGATAGTGCCTAGAATTCTGGTTTGAAGTCAATGGCCCCACACACAATGCTGACCATACCACACCAACTTCTCTAATAAGGAGACCAACCCCAGACTCCAGACAAGTGCCTTGGAGATAGTGGTGGTGTTACCCATCCAAACCCACACATGCTCATCAAAGGAGAAGACTGACAACTCTATGTGCCAAATTCCTTGGCAACAGTGGAGAACACACCCACAAAGAATCTGACAGATGAATGTTCTGGATGCAGTGTTGACCCTAAGGCTTTCTTGGAAAGGTATGTTTCCTAACATCCACCAAATAATGATGATTAGATCAAAGATCTGAAGAATGTGAAGTTTTAACTCGCTCTGAAAGTGCATCTTGAAGGAAAATCCCAGATAACAGCAAGCAGTTTACTAAGCCAGTCCTTTGTCACAAGCATCCTGATTACCCATACATGATTTTGTTTTAACAGGGATGTGCAGCAGGCACACCAAAGCCTGGCACAATCATAATATTATGTGCTTTCTTATGCACACCTATTGATGATATGGTGTGCCATACACCCCAGTGTTATTCATATGGTGTGAAATACACACCATCACCATGTCACATGGTTATGTGATTCCATATAAACCCCCCATTGGGACTACAATGAAGTAATGATAGCTATTCAGTATGTTTAGTACTAACTCCCTGAATGTAAGAAGTAATCAGCTTATTTTGGATGTGCAAACCACCTATTATCAAGAAATGACTGCAAAAATATGGGCTAAATGTTTGTAGCTTAATCCAATTGTACATCATGCTATCAATACAGCTTGTTTCAATGGTATAATTGTAGCAATTTCAAAAATTCAAACAGCACCATGAAGCCTTCCTTTTCATTTAACAGATGATACAGTTATCACTACTAAAAACAGGATAAAAATACTTGATTTTGTTTGACTAAAGATCAGCTGGCTATATCTTTACTAGAACTGGGAATTAGCTAAGGTCATTCTAACAAGAGAACACAATACATTTGAAGTACCAGAAATAAGCATGTGCAGGTAAAATATGGTGCTAGAACAATTAATATTTTTTGGTCTATGATATCAGAATTTGTGGCAGTTAATTAGCTACCTCCTACCATGACAATCACCTCAAAGGTTATAACTACATGATCCAAACTCTTCGTTTAGCTAATGCAATTTTTACAATAGATCCAACTATATTCGTGCTAACACACAATTACAGTTAAACTATGCTTTATCAGCATTATTGACCACTTCGAGGCCTAGGGGTATGGTCTAGACATGAGAATATACCTGGATATTTAGTCTCTTCGTGTTTATCACATAATAAGCTGTGGTCTCGGTCATTACTGTCTGGCACATATGTGATACCTTCCTAAGAATTGCCAGCCTTGCTGTCATTTTTTTCCTACCAAATATAGAGGGTGCCTGCTGTGTGTGTGTCCCAAGAATTGTTGTCATTCTTCCCCAAGCAGAGCCTTTTACCAATAAAAATTATCCAAATCGATTTGTTGCTATAGATGGTCCCTCTTGAGATGCCATATTTATCTCCTACTTCCAGCTACTGAGACCAGTTCCTTTTTGTCCTAGTTGCATCTGAAAATATTGCCATAGAACAATCAGTGTGTGCATTATTTATTAATAAGCCCCTATTCACAATTTTTCGTGCTGGTTTTCTTGTAGTTTGGTAAATAGTAATATGGCTACAATGTGTATGTCATGAAGCATGCTTACCTACAAGAACTAAATAATAATGGTACTTGGGACCTCAGCCCATTTTCATGAAAATCAGTGTTGTATTATGCACCCCTAGCTAAAATGGCTGAGAGTAAAAACCTGGAGGTGGGAAATGACTGCCAGAGGGTTCAGACCCTCTGTAGGGGGCAGCAGAGAAAAACCACATTAAACCTTCAAAACAAGCTGGATACACTTTTGGAGAGAAGGAGATTGAGAGTAGTGAAGACACACACCCAAAGCATGAACAGATGGGTGATGAATATGACAGAGAAAAATCTTTCTTCAACTCAAAAAGAAGTGTTTGCTTTGTGTTTTAACTTTGTCCCTTTCCAAAGAATCTACCTTTCATGGACACCAGAGCTGCAGTGGCAGAGATAGCCAGGATGATGGTAGATAACAAGGCACATGAGCTAGAGAAGAATATGTGAAATTTTGAGAATAGCAAGGAAACCAAAAGACAACCTGACAAAGGAAAGAGAAAGGCTCTGAGAGAACTGAGAAAGATGGAAGAGATCATGATCTTACCGGCAGGCAAGTGGAAGACAACAATTCTGATTACAAAGGGCAGTTAAATTTCAAAGCTGACTGGAATTCAGAGAGAGAGAGAACTTGACTTCACATTATGCCCACAGCACTGCCCAGGAGACTAATCAGAAATTCCCTCTGAACTCCCATAGATCAACAGCCTCCCTCTTATAAGCATTGGCTAAGGTGCGAACAGCTAGATCTAACGATCAGCTGAGACACTCCATAAAAACACAGATCATGACAGATGGCATTCGAGGAATTGGAGATGTTGTGTTAAAAGAGACCCTGAAGATGGAAGAAGTCCGACTAGCTGTTTTTGCTTCAGAAGGAGAGTTTCTTCAAACAGAGCTAGAGTATGGGGATTATTCTGAGAAGCAGGTAAAAGCGGTCTTGTATTAGTATATATAGGAGAGCCAGGATGCTATTCAGGCAGAGTAGCTAGATGCCCAGTAGCTACTACAAGATATGTTAGGGGAACTTTGATCAATGAAGTCCCGAATGAAGAAACAATTGCAGCAGATTGAGGAATGA